>JBCAUJ010000061.1:535274-588071 GCA_038406275.1 Cataglyphis albicans
TGTGTGTGTGTGTGTGTGTGTGTGTGTGTGTGTGTGTGTGTGTGTGTGTGTGTGTGTGTGTGCGCGTGCGTGCGTGCGCGCGCGCGCGTGTGTGTGTGATTGGGCAGTAATGCGCATAAATCAAATACATTAAAACCTCGAGATAATAGACCATATTAGGCTCTATGATATAACGAAATTATCTTTCTTCTGTTAAGTTCATGGTCGTAGAAGATATCGTTTTACATGATGGCCACTCGCGAGATTTGCATTCTTTCCAAAGAGAAAATATGCCGCTTTGTGCATGGAACGCATTCAGCATACTCAATAGTTGAGCAGCAATCTAATGTGATTGGTTCTTACTTACTAGAACCAACAAATCAACGTCGAGTATTGACAAAACAATGCTCAACTGTTGAGTCCGTAAAATGCATGGCTGATGGATCGTTATTTTTATTCATATTATCTGGGAATAGCTAGCACGTGGAAGGAATGCAATATACTCTTTTGCAGTATACTATTATGAGATTCCACATAGATATCAGATTGAGGTTCCGCGACTCACGGCTTAGCGATTGGAGAGGATGTGCACCAAGCGCGAAGTGCGCTATGTGTGCGGCCTGCGCTGCACATAAGCGCGGTGCGCTTAGTGCACATTTCCTTCCATCACTGAGCTGTGAATCGTGGGAATGGCTTGAATCTGGCATTTCTGGTTCCACTATATCCACAAACTCATTAAATTTTTTTAGATACTGGAATAAGCTTTGAAATGGTGTGATCTAACTTTGAGAAAGAGACAGTTATACCTTTTGAAGATGTCTATCCTTGTTGAGATTTTTCTGACTGATTAATTTTCATGTAAAAAATCACCATAGGTTAAACAAAACAGAACCTGAACGCTAATGCTACCGTTTGCTCAAAAAAAGGTCGTGAGCCATGAGAAGTGTTTAATGTTCAAATCACATCGAAAGTATTCTCTTCCCCTCCCCCTTTTTTCTTACCACAAATCTTGCTTTCATCTTAAAAATATTTTCGTTTAATTTTATATGCCTATGTACTATTGTATACAAATTAAAAAATATTAGATCGTGTTCGGAAATTGCCGGATAGAGTGACGTTTGACTGACCTATCAAAATAAAGGAATCTTTGCTTCTTTTTTCTTGATTGGACAATGAAATGCTATTATACTCGTATACAAGTGGATTTTTGAACGCAATTTTGGCTGCAATGATAATATGCAGGGTGTTTTGAAGCGAAATCGATTAACTTTACCAGCGTTCAGGAGATCACTATAATCCAAAAAAGTTCTTATACCGTGAGTTGATTTAGTTTCATTATCGAAATGTTAGTCGAAATAAAAAAAAAAGATAAGGTAAAATATTTTGATTTTGCTCTAAAACACTTTATATAATGATATTTCGCCTGAATGAAAATTCCAGGAGGAATAATAATATTTTCTATATCGGTATCGTTCTAAAACATTTTGTAGCTAGCTTTTACATAGTTTTGAAAAAAACAAAATTTGGAATTTAAAATCCAAATAATTTTAAAGAAGAAAACAAAGTAGGAAATAATACGGTTTTATTTGTATTTATAATATTCAGTTTCATTAGATGTAAAGGAAGAGTTTAAAAGTTTTAAAATGAATACTTCATAAATTGATTATGATTGGAGGCTATATAATTATTGGAAGGCTCTAGTTATAAAATTTAAAATATACTCGACAATAATAACTGTTATAGTTCGCAAGTTCAACAACTATTACATAACAAAGAAGAGCTAAAAATAAATGAAGAAGACGATGATGATGATGAGGAGGATGAAGAAGACAACTCAGATTCAGAAGATGATCCAGATCGATTATGGTGTATCTGCAAACGACCGCATAACAATCGATTTATGATATGCTGTGATGTCTGCGAAGATTGGTTTCATGGAAAATGTGTACACGTTAGTAAGGCTATGGGTAAGTATTTTTGTATCTGGCTTTAATGATAAGATGAAATATTCATAATCAGCAATATTTCTATTGTACATATGATAGGTCAACAAATGGAAGAAAAAGGTATAGAATGGGTTTGTCCAAATTGTTTAAAGAAAAAAGCTGAAGAAGAAAAAGCAAAGTCGAATTCGCAATCGCAATCTGGAAAACAAAGAACTAAAATTGAACTAATAAATGAGAATTTAATATCGCAGAAAGTGTTATCGAAAGAAATACCTCTATCAAGTCTTTCTGTTGATTGTGGTGTTACTCCAGTTTCTGGCACGATGCAGTGTGTTGTATGCAAAAAGGAAGCTAGAAATTCCAGCATTTATTGTTCAGACGCATGTATTCTTGCACATGCTCAGGAAACTTTGACCAAGGATAAACCTGTACCAACAGGTTCAAAAGCCACAAAGTCGCCTGTAATAGAAACTACTAAGGCAAAACCTGAAGCTAGAGTGATAGTTCTTGACAGAAAAAGTGGCAAACTTCTTACTGGTACATAGATTACTTAGTGGATGTTTAACATTAAATGAAAATATATGTTTTTATTTATTTTTTATCTTTAAATTATTTATGCACATAACATTTTTTTCTGCGCATATTTATCATTTGAATAAAGATTGATAGAAAAGTTGAAGATATAAAGAGATTCTTAACAGAATTTTGTAGAATAGAGAGATTTGACTATATACATATCTAAATATACATGAATTATCATTTATTTCAGGTGCAAATGCTCCTACAAGATCTAATTTACGATCGTGGTTGAAAGAGAATCCAACTTTTGAAGTGATAGGAGCTAACAATATTAATACGCTGCAGATAGCTGGGAAGCTTGTTACACAAATCCAAACATCTGAAAAAACTGTATGTATAAAATATAAAAATAGTGATATTAAATTAAATAAATTAAAATAGTATAATTATTAATACGTTATAGTAATTATTAATTATGTATAGAGAGAGCTAAAAGATGTTTTATTTATTTATTTATTTATTTACCTAAGATTACTTCAACTTTTATAAATATAAGAGTTTGAGATTAAGAAAAAGATGTGCAACTTATATTTTCAGACAAAACAGCCGATTAAAATGCAAACCATGCCAAAGATGATCTATACGAAGGTAGTTGGATCAAAACAAACTGTTTTAGCACCCAATAAAAAAATTACGATAATTCCCGCTGCACAACAGCAAGTGAATGTGTCGCCGAGCAATAAGCCGATGCAGCTAAAACAGACAATAATCTCCACGACGCCGGGAAAGAGTCCTGTAATATTGAAAACGGCAATGCCGAAGAGTGTCATGTCGACACAATTGAAAGCCCAAACAACGGGCTCACCAAAACAAACTCCAATTAAGAAGCAAGAAACAAAGCCATCGCCGTCTCAATCGAAGCAACAAATTAAGCTAACCCCGGTGAAAAAACCGGAAGCGGAACCTATACGAGTAAATATTCGGAAAACGCTGACGGAATTATTATCCAGCCGTATAAAAGAAACCGAAGATCTGAAATTAACCGACGAGGAGATTGCCGATTTGGCCTTCAACATAGAGCTCGAAATGTACAAATATTTTAAGGATACAGGTTCCAAATACAAAGCAAAGTACAGAAGTCTTGTGTTCAATATAAAAGATACTAAGAATCTAACGTTATTCAGAAAGATTGCGGACCGTTCTTTGACGCCGGACGCTGTAGTACGATTGAGTCCGGATGAGATGGCCAGCCAAGAATTGGCCGAGTGGCGAGAGAAAGAAACCAAACATCAACTAGAGATGATAAAAAAGAATGAATTAGATCTAATGGCTCAGGCCAAATCAATCGTTGTGAAAACTCACAAGGGCGAGCAGATAATCGAGAATGATGGCGGAATTGATCATGTCGATCCTAAAACACCGGTGCAGGATATCGTTACCGCATTGAATAGCGGTGATAGCATAAGTTCCACGGTTGACGATTTGGAAAAAGATAAAGAGGATAGATTGAAATTGCGAATGGATGCGAAAAAATCAAAGAATATGGACGAACGCAGGAAAAAAGACAAGGAGAGAGGTAGGGAACGTGATAATGTAAAATCCAAAAACAAGGATCGTCGGGAAAGAAGTCACAGTCGGCATCGGCATAGCCGTGATCGTGATCGCAGCAAGACGCGAGATAAAAGCAAAGAGCGAAAGTCTAGAAATAAAGAGAGCAGACGCGATAAAGACAGAGAACGTGAAAAGGATAAAGATCGAGATCGGAATAAAGATCGAGATAAGACAAGTAGGAAGGAAAGCAGAGAAAGAGGCCGACAGAAGGAAAAGGACAGGCATAAGGGTAACGATAGTTGGACGAGAAATCGTAGTGAGAGCAGAGATTCTAAGGATATCGATAAGAAGGAGGAAGAACGAAAGAAGGAGACAGAGAAAAAGAAGGAAACCTCACCGGCATCTGAAAAACCGATCGAAGATCGCCTCTGGCGACACATAGAAGACGAAGCGACGACGAATACGATCGACGGAAACGATTCTGACATATCGGACAGAGAACCCAGCTCCACCGTTACGATCAAGACGCCCGACATAAACGAAGAGCTTGAGAGAGACAAAGAACAAGAAATGGATAAGGAAACGACTTCGAAAGGCGGCTGGCGGACTGTCTGGCGTGGTTTCGTCAATATGGTTGACGTTGCCAAGTTCTTTATAACCGCGCAAGAGGTAAGCGGCAACGCTAAAGATCTTATGGACGATCTTCCGGATACTGTCGATGTTGTTGGTAGAATCAGTCACGAAACCGTTTGGGATTATATTTCAAAGATGAAGAGAACTGGTTCGAAAGAGATCCTGGTCATCAGATTAACGGCCGCAAACGACGAGGAAAAGATTCCATATATAACTCTGTATAGCTATTTGAATAGCAGAAGCCGACTGGGCGTCGTGGGCAATGTCTCCAAGAATATTAAGGACTTTTATATAATGCCGTTTTCGAGTCAGAGTACGATACCGCCAGTGCTTTTGCCACTCACTGGATCTGGTTTCGAGGAGCATAGACCGCATTTACTTTTAGGCATCATAGTTCGCAACAAGAAGAAAAGATTAACGGCTATACCACCGGTTGTACCAACTAAGACGTCCAAGAAAGAATCTGATAGAAGTTATACACCACCATTGGTTAGCGTGCCGAAGGAAAAAACTACATCACCGCCGCCATCCTCGTCATCCATGCTATATCACAAAGCGACCGTGTTAGACTCGACGAAAGAGAAACCGACGGTGACGCAAATGACTTTGGAAACTCTCAACAAGGCACACATAGGTATGTCGCGTAGCGTCATAGACACCGCGACGATATGCAAGATCGTGCCGGAGCTATCATCCAAGATCGACCTGACTTCATCGCCCGGTAAAGTCGCATTGGATGATGACGGAGACGAGCCTTACAGTCCCGGCGAGATGGATGAGGACATAAACAATTTGCAGACCACCACTGATACCGCCGCCGGTATTCTCTCATCCAGCAAAAATTCCACGGAACTACAAAGAAAGATGGATGAGCTGAATCGGCAGATCGAGGAGCAGAAACAACAAATCGAGGAGCAGAAGCAACAAATACAGAGTATTAGCTCGTCGTTTCTTGACGAAACGACGCCGACTCTGCCGGTGAGAATTTCCCTAATTTCCCATTTTCGCAGTCTTCTTGATTTATTGTTATCGTCATCTTTCTGTGCTTATCCTGATGTAAATAAAATTGATTTTGAATTCGTCCATTTTTCCATACGTTCCCGATTCTGTGCCCTGAGCTGCTCTAGATTCTTACTTCTGAGATAATTTGGCCAAACGTGTTTATATTGTTAGAAATAATTTATATATTTGATCGAAAAAATTGATCATTAAACAAATTGAATTAAAAGATTGAATCGATATTCATATGTCGCATGTGTAGCTGGATGTATAAAAAGATTGTAAATAAATTTTTCTACATTTCTCATTGTATTAAATTTATATTAAGATCGTGAAATATCGAGCTTAGTGATTGATATTGCTATTAAAAAATGAGTATATAGACAGCGTTTTGAATTGTAACTCGAACAATTAGTATGTTTACTGAAGTAGAAATCTGTCTGAGTAACTCTGTTTTCCTTCTTTTACAGATTTTTTTTTTTTTCGATATATATGAGAAATTTAATATATTCGAAGAAAGAGAGGACATAGAATGCGAAATTCTATGATCGCTGAGCGAAAAGAGAATATATTCGATATATGTTTTTATCTGTGAAAGCATAATATATTTATATGTTAAGTTTTCTTAAGATTTTCTCAAGTAAACTCATACTGATAAAATATAAATTATAAATTTATGGATTTATATTCCATTAATCGAGGCAATTATGTAAGACGACGATACAATTTTTGTTAATCGTAAACATTACCAATTTTGATCGTTATCTCTTATCACTCAATCTATACTTTTCTATCAACATTCTCTACACTCATTTTAGGGTTTGGGATTGGATCCACCCAGCAACGACTGCGAAGAAGCTTACAGCCCATCAGATGCGCGCTCGTTCACGCCGCCTCCGCCTGAAATCAAGTTCGCGCAACCCATCCTCGACAAAGTCTCGGACATCACCATACCGCCGAACCTGCAAGAGATCCTGGCGAATGTCAAGCGACAGGAATTCTCTAAAGTGGATCCTTATCTTCCATCTAAACCTAGCGCGTCGTTTCTACCCACGGCTGGCACATCACTTTACGCTTCAAACACGGAGAAATATTCGCCGTCTTCTTCCAGAATCAATCAATCGGAGAAAGCGTTGCCTGAAGTTACGAAAGAGAGCAAGAGCACGCTAAGCACACTAAGCGATCTGGATCTGATCCGGAAGGCAGAAGAGGAATTGGCCGCTGTTGCTGCCGCAACGGCGGCAGCGACAGCATCGACGAATGTATCCGCGCCAACATCATCCTTGCTCACATCTCCCGTTCCGAATCTCGCCCTGACGCCGCCGTCTGTCGGTTCAATGAATGACGCACTAATACCACCGTTGTCGCAGGCTCTTTCATCGCTTCCCTCGGAGCCCATTTTAGAAACTTCGTACAAGCCCTCAACTCCCTCGGACTCTTTCAAGAAGACTTTCGCTCCCGAACAGCCGAAACCGCCTGGTCTCGAGGACGAGGATTTTCCCGCGTTTCCTTCGACTCCGCCAACGATAGATGTCTCTAAAGTGGCGGCATCTCGCTCGAAAATCTCACCTAAGACTGGTATCGTATTGAATGTCAAGCGGAAATTAAGCGACGACGGTAGTTCATCATCACCCTCTAAAGTACCGAGGACTAAATCGCGTTGGGGTCAAGGACCATCCGAATAAGCCAGTCGAATAGCTGCGGTATAGTGAACTTCTAGAATATAATTGTTCTATGTGCGCTATTCAATAATACTATTATGGTCAACGTTTGAAGCGAAAAAGCGAAATAGTTTGTTTTGCGCCGAAAGAAGATGAAAGAGCGATAAACTATGAAAAACTTGATTGTAACATAATATATAAGAAGTATGAAGTGTGGAAATGTGTCTTATATGCGATGAAAAATAATTATATATGAGATTACAATCATAAAAGACAGAGAAAAAAAAAGATAAAATGGAAGGAAAAAGAAAGATGACGTATGTTCCACAACAATGAATCATCAATTACGTGTTTACGTAAACATTTGTCGCGTTCGGAATAAATCTTTATCAAAGATTTTAGACACATTATGTATTCGACAAGCGCTTCGAATGTAGATGTAGATAGAGCTTCTTCTAAGTAACTACAGAATTTGTAAGAAAAAAATGCTATATCCTGTAACGGGATGTACAATCTATATCAGAGCTTTATCCGCCAGAGAGAAATTCTCTACCTTTCTTCCATAATTTTCTATCCACTACTCTTTCTATCCTCTATCAAGGACAAACTTTGTTGAAAAGACACGTTGTTGCCATCTTCCAAATCTCGCTGTTTGTCGATGATGTTCTGCACATGGCAATACGGGAAATCCAAAGATAGTCCTGACAAAGATATATATATAAAAGTATTTCTATTTTGCTCACGTTGAATCGCACATAAAAATGTGAGCATATTATATTAATGAGATACACGAGCGCATACTCACATACATTTACAGATTTATAAATGTATCGTTATGGAAGAGGTACAAAAAAAAAATCCACGTGCGAGTGAAATGTAAACGTGACTCTTACATACTGTGGGTGCGTGCGCACGCACATATGCACGCATGCGTCAAATTCTCACTCTGATATTGTCATTGTACGCGTTATTATTCTTGTAAATACCAAAGCAAAAAGGTAAATAAAACTCGACGATCATATGATTGCGTCGTATACGACACATGGTGTATGAGCGTGACATGGGTATGTATGTACATATATATAAGCCGAGTTAAAAAAAAAGTTTCTGTAATATATTTTATTAAAGACTTTTCACACATCTGTGGCCCCAACCCCGTGTTAGTGGTAGCCGCAATTCTCTTACGTAAGATTGGATATACGGGGTGTCCGTGTTTTAAAATTCGAATGCGAAGTGTTAACATGACACTTGGTTTTCCAGAGAAATCGCAAGTGAAAAATAAAAAAATTAATACACAATAAATATAATTGTAAAATCATATATGGAGATATATAAAACATAATTTTTTAATATATATTATATAAATATTATTAAAAAATTTATTTCTATCTTCTATATTCTATATAATATAAAAATTAATATTTCTTTAAAAAAGTGTTTGAAGCATCATTATGCCGAAAACATTTTTGATTAAAAAAAAAAATATCGATTATCGAATGTCTCACTTGTTTTATATCCGTCATTATGATATGATATATGATTCGAAAAAATGACAAGAATTTAATTTCATTTGCGATTTCTTTTCTTCCATTAGGAGGAGTGATAAGATTACGTATCACGTTGCGAGGCTGCGTTTTAAGATGAACATGCTATACGCTACATTTTAAGCAAGCAGGGATGTACATAAATCGCAAAACGTTGCTTGCATTTGACCAAAAATACTGATCACTCACATACATCATGCATGTATAATTTGGCTGTAAATCCGCAAAATCTGGTGCGCCCAATATTGAATACACGCGCATTCGACATCGTTCATTTCCTATATATGTATATATAATCCGTAGAATGTTAGAGCAGTAAATTCATTTTTCTCTTCCATAAAACGTAAAAACATTAGCTATTGAATTTCGATAATGCATAATTACTCTTGGAGCGTTTAATTTTGTATAAGTTGCATTGATAGGCGAGTGTGTGTCATACACAATAGTGAAATTTTCGGATTCACATAATAAATATGGGAAAAAATGCTTACAATATATCGCATTCTTGATGCGATTTTTTTGTAATTTCTCATTCTTTTAATGATTTTCAAAAATTTAGCTTGTTAAAGAACTTAATTGATGGTAGAAACATTTATGTTTCTATTGTGTGAAATATTATTAGTTCTTTAAAGCTATGTACTTTTTCAAATCTTGATGTTTTTGCAAAATTTTTAGAAGAAAATATTGTTATGTAGATATTTTCACTGATATATATATGTATATATATATATATATATATATATATATATATATGTATATGTATATGCATATTTTAGATATGTATATATATACCTATCTGAAATGAATTTTGCTTTTTTGTTTTCAAGTTTCCTGGGTCTCAAAAAAAAAAAAAAAAAAAAAATGTAGCATACGTTTGTGATCTTGACATACAAATTATGACCTGGAAAGAACAATTGGTATTTATATGTATTATTCGAATTTATATAAATATGTAATTTGAATCGCTCAATTATTTAGGAATCGCGTATTGCGCAAACAATAGTTTTGTAAACGTTTGTTTGAAGATATCCGCGTAAACATTTTTATGTATACATGACAGAGTAGAGAAGAGCGATTTATAAATCTTTATTTGTAGATCATCAGGCTATGATAATACTGAGCTAATTTAGCAATTTAACTTTAAATGCGACTAACACAGGCGCCACTATATATAATACAGCGTATATTACATTTACTGTATGTTCTTACAATTACACTATACACTATATCTATATGTTTAAGGATTATTTTATAAGATTTAGCCATTTTATTTTAATATTGCTCGCCACACTTTTATATAGCGAATTTTCGGCTAGTAGCACCTCATTAATATTGTGTATGTATTCACTTCATTAATGTCAATTTTAATTCTAATGCAGATTAAAATAAGATTGTTGATTTGTTTAATTATCAACTCTTTGCGCTTGAGCAATATAATGCATTATATAACAACATATTTTGTGCAATGTCCATTGATATATTTATCGAAAAAGCGTATTTTCCCTGAGAAATATATCATCGAAAATTTATAAGATTTTATAATTTCAAGATTGCACATAATAAGCAGCATTTAACATTCACTGGCAAATATCTGCAATAAAAGGATAAAAAATAATATTAATTTTTTTATTTCAATTTTATATTAATAATATTTTCCGATCGCACCTTGAAGTAATTTAATATAATTAATTCAAAATTACTAAACAGAATTGTTTCAAAAGGCTGATGGTATATCAAAATTATCAATCGAGATGTTCCGAAATAGAAAGCATTCACATCCGCACTTTTTTCAGAAATATTTTATTTATTTTTTCAAATAATTCAGATAATTATATCCTCACCTTTATTTTATTATAATATTTCGAAGGGTGGTTTTGCTATTCTTATTTATATTTTGCAACGTTTCGCGCATTTTTAATAACATAATTTTTTTTATAGACAATATATGTAAAAGCTTCGAGCGAATATTGAAAAAAGCATCAAGATCAAAATTCAAATATTTCAATGTAAATTAATCACGTAAAATTCGAATTAAAATAGAATTTTTAAGGACTATTTATTACTCTTTTTTTAATATAAATTTATTGCATTCTTTTAAACTAAAGTTATATTAATTACAGATATTTTCAAATTTCGCGCGGGTGTATGACATGCGCATGCGCAAAGTTAGAAACCATACACAATAATCTGAAATGAGGTCGTGAAACTCTTTCGACTGATCGATTAATCGCATAAATGATTGTTCGATTTGCATAGTCAACATTTGCCCTCGTGGAGGTAGTTATTTCCGGTATGCTAGCTCTATCGTCCATTTTTCCTGACACGCGCAATGGAGATAGAGCCATCTTGTTCCAGAGTCCGACGTGGCGGCCGGACTGCCAGGCGATTCGCGGTTCGACATGATTTTACGTAAGTACATCACATAACATTTGCGTTATCGGTATTATTTTTTCATCAATAACGATGAAAACACTCTGAGAACAATACGAATTTTTGTATCTCGAATGCGATCGAATGACACCGGAGAGCCAATCGTGCCGCGTGTCCGCCAAAGCAATTTTTGCGAATACATACATTAATCGTTATCTATTCGAGGTTTTTAACAATGTACAATTTTAAAACTATATACTCGTTGAGAAACTTGATTCGGAATGATTGAACCGAAAGATTCACGATTATGCTTATTCGGCATTGTAATTCATCGCGATCACGCCGGATATAACCGCACGAGCGGCACGAGTATAATTTCAGAAAGCATGCTTTAAAATATGTAATATATAATATGCATACAAGATATTATTTATTATTATTTAATTTATTATTATCTAATTTGTTATAATTTATTATTTTATTACAAAGCATATGCATATAATAAAATTAAACTCGATATAATATAATGTAGGGTGATAATAAATGTAATGTATATTGTTTTTTATAATAATTTTACGATATACAATATATTAATTTGTAGAAAGTACATATGTGATATTTATCGTAAATTCAGTTTTAACAAAAATAAATGCAATATATTTTGGTGTTATTTCTTTTTTTAGCTGCTGTGCTACCGCTAGTATTAGTGGTGCTATGTGCACATTCTGTATTCTCAGAAGTCTCACAGTCGACAAATTCATATTTGTCAGTAGCTGATAGAGTACGTTTGAAGAACATACTCGATCCGGGATTTCAGCTACAGGATGTACCTGCAGTATATTATGCTGTCAATGGATACAAGTTCCTTGGAGAAACTATACCCAAAATAGATGTAATTTTCCTTTTTCACAAGTTTCATTTGTTTAAAAAATATTTGATATATATAAATTATTATGTGATGAAAAAAAGCTGTATATTGAGATTCCATGATTATTTGATTAGTCTTTCTGATTGTAATATTTTCTTCTTACTATAATGTATAATGTCTCAAATTATTATATTGATAGTATTTGTTTTTGTTTAGTCTATCTGCAAGTATTTAATAAAATCCAATGAAGAAAACATCACACCTGAAACAGCATTTTACCTTGTTTCTACATGGAAAGCTATTGGAGACTGTCAAGAGTTTCCCACAAATATTGTGACAAAGGTAATCAATGTTAATAATTAAAAGACAATGTCTATGATATTTATATACATAATGATGTCTATATAATACTTTCGTTCTACTGTATAAAGAATGAAGATAACAATTATCACTGAATTAGAAAATCTTGGAAATTAATAAATAATATTTGTACCACAGGATATTATATGATAAACTTTTATTATACAGGTATTGACAAATGTTATACAAAAGGATACTTCTACACTATCTGATCTGTATTATGCAGTGAGTGGTTTAACAGCTTTATCTCAAAAGATACCTGCTGCCAGAATTGATAAGTTAGTGAAACTAATACAAGCTGCTTTACGGAAAGATGATAGCCTGTGGAAGTAAGTTATTGTGTTATGTCTTTTTTTGAAAGATATATATAATATCATTATTAATTAAAAAATTATAATACATATAATTGTAGTGATGTTAATAAAACTTTCGTTCTACTGAATATAAATGAAGACAACAGTTAATACTGAACAAAATATTTTGAAAATTCTTGTTATTTTTATTTTGAATATTACTTAGAGTAGTAATTTAATAATAAACTTTATATTATTAGCTTGGGGTACACATTCCATATTGCTGCGGACATAGGTGCACCAGCTGCATTTGCTTTTGACCGTATTGAGGATGCTGTGGTACAGGCTGACGAAGTGGACGGCCAATACTTGCAGTTTGAGGGTGGTCTTTCTATCACAAGTACGATATTTAACTTTTTTCTATATATAATTTTGAGAGCAATTGATTTTTTATTTTAATTATAAAATTGATTCTTATAGGTTTCCTTGTCAATGGTATTTTTAAATTGTCTACTTCATTGAAGAAAAAGCCGCCATTAAACTTTCAACAAACAGTTAAATTCGGCAACTATCTTCTTTCACGACGTTCTGTGCAAACCACGAAAGGCGTCGCAACCTTGTTGTCTTCTTTAACCACTTTGGTAATAGACAGTCCTGAGAAGCCTGTTTGCATAACTTTGGCCGAAGGAGGAATTGTCATCTCTAATCAACAACCATTAGTCACGATTAAAGTTTGTGATATTCTTGGTCAGGCACTGCCAACTGTGCCTAAGGTCATTGCAAATTCCGCCACGAGAGTAGGAGATGATGTTGTTATCCTTAGCAATGAAAATTTGCAACCATCTACAACAGACAAGTAAGCTTCTATTATAAATATGCCTGGTCCCCAATACTTTACTGACTCAGCCTTTCCATGCTGACATCAGCTATACCTTGGGGCATAGCAATAGTTGTTGAATAATCCCTTTAACCTTTCTTTTTTTAATCTAATTAAGGTTAAGAAATTCAACAAACAATTTTTTAACTTTTGTCATTTTATATTAGAATCTAATGTTTTGTCAATTTACAGGACTCTATTCACAATGAATCTTATGAATATGAAACCTGATCGTGGTTTTTACAAGATATCGATAACCGCGGCTTCGGTTACAAACACAATTACGGTAAAGGTTTTGTCTGAAGCGATATTAGACTACTTGGAAATCGGAACTGGCGATGCTGATCAAACCACTCAGCCAAAACTTGCAAAGTATTTATTACATTATATATTGAATTTTATACGTTCTAAGATTCTATATTTATTATCTTAAATTTCTAATGATAATTTCATTTATTTCAGAGTAAATACAGAGTCTCCCTCCGGTAAACTTGAACATAAAATAGAAGCCGATTCGCAGCAGAAGCTAGTCATGCGTTTTTTGTTGCGCGACTCGGCGAATAAGAAACCAATGCGTGTACATCAAGCCTTCGTACGCTTTACATCCGTTTCTGCATCCACTAGTGATAAACGAGGTCACGAAATCTTTTTCGTTGCCGAACCTGACGCTGCTCACGTTTATAAATTTGACATGGTAAATTTTTGATCGCTTGTATTTTTTTAAACAAAGATTTTACCTTTGTATATATTGTATATCTTCCTTTCAACATATATATTGTATATCTTCCTTTATATAATTTTGTAAATATTATTGCAGCCAGTTGGAACAGCAGCTGCAAATTTCGGTCACCAAAGCGGAGATTATAACATGGAATTAATCATCGGCGATGCCGTGATCAATAATCCATTCCGATTTAATATTGGTACGGTGACTTTGAAATTTCCCGAGTTAACCGCGACAGAGGGTGCCGATAAGAGTGTCTCTTACAAGCAAAAGCCAGATATGTATACTACTAAACCAGAAATAAAGGTAATTTTCTTATGGTTTTATGTATATGTATTTATGTATATGCCAATGCTCGTTAGTGACATAGATTCTTCGATGATTATGTCACTTCCAAAACATTGGCAGAGAATTATTATGTCAAAGTCAATATAATATATTCACAGTTATCATGTATGTGCAATATTTTTTATACTTTGACAAACATTGATTTCTGATTGAAAGATTGTTGTTAAAGCATTTCTCCAAAAATTTATTTTTAATTTCAGCACATGTTTCGCGAGCCCGAACGCAGACCACCAGCGTTCGTATCGAACTTGTTCACAGGCTTGTGTTTGGCACCAGTTCTATTATTATTGATTTTATGGGCTCGACTCGGTATCAATATCTCAAACTTTCCTTTGTCTCTCAGTGCGATTACATTCCATCTTGGATTAGGAGGTAAATATCAATTATCTGATAAGATACACATTAATTTGATAAAACTAGCAGGATAAATAAAAATTGAAAAAATTCAAATATTTTTATTAAAAACAAAAATAATTAAGAATATTGTAATATAGTAATATGTAATAAGCCTGATATTGCTTGACAGAGGATGGCATATAATCTATCTGTTTTCATCGGGCGTATAGCAAATCGTGATGTTTTCGCAAGTGTGATTGTACTTCTCATCACATTTGTAGCCCGAAATTCACTACAAAAATCTATATTAATAAGTTATGGCAGCAATGCACAGATGCAAACTATGCAGATGCAATAACTATGATTATTTTATTTTCAGGAATCTTTGTGTTGTTTGGCATTTTCTGGCTGAAGCTCAATATGTTTGTTACACTGCGATATTTACTCGGTTTTGGCGTTGTTACATTCCTCGCTGGCAATAAGATGCTATCTCAGATAGCACACAGGCATAAATCGTCACGTTAATTTCTATTTAAATGTATATCTAAGTGTTTTCAGTTGCAATTTAAAGTGCATAATAAATATAAGACTACCTTTAACAAACTTGAAATGGCCAATCAAACTCGTTGAAGTGGCAGAAACATCATTGAGCTGTTCTTTCACCTGTCATAGATGTACATAAATCATAAAATATATATAATCGTTTATTTTATTTTATTACATTGAATATTGATTATGTTTCACATAAGTTCTAATGATTACAGATCAATATCATCAAGAAATGAGATGAAGTTGTAGATAAGTGATGTATTGTAGATCATTGAACTTGCACCTACGATAAAAGAATAAGTGGCAGATTTAATTCTTTTGTCAGAATTGAAAGTTATTAAATTAATTTGTACTTTTTTTATTCTCTCTTACTTGCATTATAGAATTGATACATTCACGTAGATGATTTGCCTCCTCCTTTAATTTATCCCTTTCCGATCGCAATTGCATAGTGATTATTTGGGCGGAGCCAAGCCGTCGCCAAAAATTTGTCAGATCTTCAAAATCTTCGATCTATATTTCAGATATTTCTTAAAAATTAAATACTTCTATCTCTCGTACTTTTGTATGTGATAAAATTAACCTGACGGGATATGTCCCAATCTGGTATAGTTTGATCCGATAAAGGAGGTGACGAGTTTTCGAGTTTCGTTTGACCAGCAAACAGCATTAGTTTTTCACGTTGCGTTTCGTACTTGCTACAGATTTGCATGAGCACGAGCAATCGTTTACCTTTCGTTGCAAGATCCTTTAAATGTTTTATCGTCTTGTTATATTCAATCGATAATGTCTTTAATTGGTCTATGTCTTTCGTCTGTTCTGAAATTGTTTCATTTTTTAATACGGAATTCTTACGATTTATCTTATTTTATTTTTTTTTAATAATTACGATAATGTTTTTGTCTAATAGAAAGTGTGCATAAACACATGAGAAAAAGGATATGATAGAAACTTGAAATTTTAAAGAATGCTTAAAATATAAATTGTAAAAGATCTGATAAATTTCCGACGACTCCGTGCAAATAATCACTCACTATATGTAAAAGAATAAATGATAATATGCACCTGAGAAAAAACGGTTTTTCACAACGCAGTAAGCTTTTTGGAAGAGATCATGTTCATTCAAAATTTCAGAAATTTCTGCCTTAGCCGAAATATTGTATGTTGCTATTTTGCTTTGAAACTTTCGTATCTCTTCGAAAAGATTCGTTGTTCGTAACAATTGTTGTGCGATTATTTTCTGATCCTTTTTGTCTTTCTCTTTGAGTGCTTCGTAATGTTTTTGACGATCTTTAATTTCTATCATGATGTCATATTAATTAATAGTAGCTTGCACTGAAGATACAGAAATATGACCTTAACATAAAATTAATTTGCATTTGATAGATGGGTGTGGTTACAGATCCATAGAGCGACTGTCATTTCGAAGATTATAGTTATTTATATTTAATCAAAATTACATTATGTATAAATGTTTTTCTTAATTTATTTATTCTAATAATTTTGAATTTTATACAAGCTGTTTTGTCGCACTTACTATTTTGATAATCTGATAGAACTCGTCGCAGATCTTCCCAGAAGCTTCGCAATTGATTTTCCATTTGAGCCGCAGACATTCTGCGAATATCTTTACTCTCTTCCACAAATGCATCGATCTTGCCTTTCGACAATTATTTTAATATATTAATTAAAAAATGAATATATAACTAATTGTAATTAGATTAAAATGTTATACAATTAGATTAAAATCTTGTATAAATTTATATAACATATGAATTAATTTTGTTTCAGCTTATAAATATTTTTATTTCATATTTTTTGTCAAAATTCACCTTCCTTAATTGAATCACCAATTTACGAATAAATAAATTAACTTCAAATTATCAATTGTATTTATGATATATGTTTAATTAATCGAAACAAAAGAAATTCTAATGTAATGCAAAGATTAATAATAATACCTATTGCAGTGCTCTTAGCATTGTTTAATGATTCGTCTAGTTGTCGCTGAACACCGTCAGTGATTAAATGCAACAAGATCTCCTCTTCGTTCTGCTGATGATAAATGTTGCTGATCTCAGCGTCCGTCTGGTCAAGCGTCTCATTTAAAGTTTTTCGAAAATTATTTTCTTCGCGTTGTATTCTCTCCGTATATATCCCTAAGAATCGATCTATAGTTTCAGTATGTGATCTTATATTTTTTTGATATTGCTCTTCGCTTTCAGCCAATTCGTCCATCAAAAAACTTATCCTGAAAAATGTAAAAATATTGCTAAAAAGAATATGCAAATCCTTTAAGGAAATATCAACCTCAGGTTTTCATCAATGAATCATATTAATTAAGATCTTTTTTTGAAACACTAGAATTTGTTAAGCAGTCAATCTTTGTTCCTTGAATATGTTCCTTTCTTTCAAAAATACGCATAAATTATATAAAGTCTGAGAAAAATATTAATATTTAAAAAAAAATACTGTGAAATGTATGCATAATTAGACTTGATATTTATATTTCAGGAAATATTTTTAAAATTATATATATATATATATTATAAATGTTAAGTGATAAAATATTCTCTTAATCACCAATTCATGAATTTTAATTTTTAATATATTTCTCTCGTGAAATTAATTAGCTAATCTAATTAAATTTAACACTTGTAGTGACCTGTAGTCCTTGATGTCGAGAGCTCGATCGAAGTTACGCCACGCAACTTCCACATCCTCCATGATCTGCGGCATTTTGATTCTCATCATCATCTCCCGCCATAATGTGCGATAACGCTTTGTGTTTAAAGCACCGAGCTCAATCTCGCGCATCAGACGTTCTCTCTTCATCTTTTGAACGCGTTCCTCAGCTTCACGTTGCCTCCGTTCTTTCATCCATTGTACTCTTGACAATCTCTCTTCTCTGGGTATCTTTTTTATCATATGTCATTTTTGCAATTTTTTTTTTAGGCAAAACTTTAACTTATATAATTTGCATTTCGAGAATAGAAAAATTTAATTTAATTTTTACTTGAATTTATTTTCGTTTAATATGTAAATTAACACAATCTTAAATCAATATAATATCTTATTTTGCGATGTTTACTATTCTTCTACATGGAAAGAATTTTTTCGAAATGTAATGATTAAAAATTACAACTCACTCACCGCTTGACGCATTTTTTAAAGCCACGTTGTAATTATATAAAGTTGCACGTTTAATTTTGTGTAAAATTTTTAGGCTAAATTTTTCTACGTAAGACATGCTTTTCGTGATCCTCTTATTTTGTTTTTCGTTTTCTTTTTTATTTCTTAAAAAGATCAAGAACACATATATGTAATATGAATTACAGTTGATAATAATGGAAAGAAGAGTATTCTAACAAAATTCTAAAAATTGTGATTTACTTTTTTTTGTTTAAACATTATTTACGATAAAAAAACAATATTTCAGCTAGTCAAGAAATATTTTCATGTAATTTCGAAAGCCTTTTTTAAAAAATTTGCATATATTTATTCTTATAATTTATATATTTTTCGGTCTTTAGCAAAAAATAATCATTGTCCAGACACATCTCTTTTAGTAGAAATAGAAATAGATTTATCCGCATGCTTAATTGATCATCGAAATATATTTTTCAAGGTGTGCTGCTATGAAAATAGCGAACAGAGGAAACGAGAAAGTTAAGTCATTTAGCAGAAATCATGATGGTATAATTAAATTAGCATCTCACTTTTACGATGGCCGGCTCATTAACGACGAGGTCACATTATACATATAGATCGATTTGCATAAAAAAAACATGCGACACACCTTCTTAACAAAAAATATTATTTTGTTATTACGTAATTATGCCTCGTCTAAATCATCTAGATAATTTAGGTCATTTAGGTGTCTGAATTTTTCTGATTAATGTCACTATTAGCATAATTAGCACTTTTGTTGCATTTATATGTTACAATCGTTTATATGTTACAGTCGTAGATAATAAAAAAAAAAATCAATGATCTAAACAAAATCCGGAATTCCCTGGAGATCCTTATGCTAATTCTAGTATAGCATTTACTATAGATTATGCAAAGATATGGAGATGCGCCTGTTCAAGGTCATGATGAACGTAATTCATCTAAATAAGCAAATAAATGAATTTAATTTCTTTCTGTTTCTTTTCTCGCAAATTGCTCCTCGTTTATTACTTAATAAATTATTATTAAAAGATCTGAATTTATAAAAAATATTTTAGTATAATAATTTCTATATAAAAGTGTTCAGAAAAAGATTTACATGCAAATAAAGTTTCGCATTGTTTAAAATTAATTCACATACTCGCTATTGCACTTATGCACTTGATTATGTAGTATGCAAAAATGTAAATATCTCGGAAGCATAATGTAATGTCGACAGATCTTGAAAGTTAATGGCTATGTTGAAACAACGTCTAAGGATCGCGAAGGGAAGTTCCATTCAGTGGTTTAAAGTCGGAATTCCTGTCGAGTCACTGGATGGGTTCAATGTCAGCACGTAAGGAAATAAGTTCTCATCCAATTCAGTGATTCAAAAATCAAGGGAACAAGAGAGGACAAACCGGCGGCACGGGTCTTAATTTTCGACAGGTAAGAGAGATATTTAAGTATACATTTATAGATACGAAGATGTAACGTCTTCCCGTGAAATTTGGCGTAAGATTTTCAGTAGTAGGGGCAACAGTCCCATCTCATCGTATAAAAGTCATTGAAACCAGTGCTTTGGGAAGAGTTATTCTCCACCCGAAAACGTGATCTCAACAAGGTACGTAACGTGACTATATAATGAGAGGCTCGTAACTTTTTTAGTCTTCTAAGATTCGTGATGATAAAATCTCTCATAGAGAGTGCAGACTTCAACGAATTATCTAAATCTTCTTTTATTTTTATGTTAAATTAGAAGTGTTAAATTTCATTACGCACTTTTATCTAAAGACAATATATAATATATAAGAATACAACATTAAAAAGAAGAATGTGAGCTTTTTTATTTGTATTTTCAATTATGTAGTGATAAGCACCGCTGAATCTTTCAGATAAGAAAGCTTTATATAAACAGATTTTCAGATAAATTATCTTTATTTTACTACAAATTAATTCGTTATCAAATAATGTTCGATATCTTTAGTTTTTATCTTTTCACCCTTACTGACAACTATATCCTTATATATCTTTTAGATGAAGTACATTATAGTGCTAGCTGCCGTGATGGCTGTGATTTACGTTCAAGCGGAGCCTGCCGACAAATCTGCACCGCAGCAAACGGTGATAGTACCTACGTCGGATATTATTCCGCCAGTAATATCACAAGTAACAACGAGCGAAGTGGCCAAAGAACAACGTAATAAGAGAGCACCGATCCTCCTGGGGAAGGCACTTGTGGGCGGTGCTCTTCTCGGTAAAGCTGGAATTCTGGGTGCCGGTGTTCTTGGTGCGGGAGCTTTGGGTGCGGGAGTCGTCGGTGCGGGAGTCGTCGGTGCAGGAGTCCTCGGTGCCGGAGCTCTTGGTGCTGGATTATACAAGGCTAAATAGTAAGTTGTTTATCTCTGAAAATATACTTTATCTCTAAAAAAACAGTCTAAAAAAAACGAAAACAAAGTTACATTCATATTAGATTTATTAGCTTAAAATTATAATAGTAAGTATAATTAAAGTTATCAGTCTTTGCTAATCTGTTCGATACGCTAATTCTCATCAAATATTTAAATTGTACGTTTATGAAAATTAAATTAATGTTAATTGATACGTATAAAAATTTTACACTTTTACTTTTCGAAAAATTTCACTAAAGTTCACGTGTCGTCACTATTAGCTCAATTCTCATGACACTAATCAAGTTTCACTGTATCGAAAGTTCTAGCTAAAGATATTAGAGCAAAAATGTCAAATATTTATCAGTAAGATTGCGAAATTTTTTTTTTTTAGCTATGGCGGATACGGTGGACATGGCTATGGCGGATATGGCTATGGCGGTGGATACGGTGGATATGGCTATGGCGATTACTATCCCCGTTATCATTATCACAATCATTATCATCACTATCCCTATTATAATACTTATTATCCCCAATATTATGGAGCAGGCTATGGCTGGTAAATTGATTTCGATTTCAAAATGCATGTAAGTTTAATATACATATATTCTATGAAAATTCTATTTAAACTTCTATATATTTGTTTTATACTGTGAATTGTTATTTTTTAATATAGTTTATATCTCAAGCATAAGTTTAATTAAGAAATACATATATATTCGTACATTTTATTTTTTCAATAAGATTCTATAATATTGCGCCTAAAAAGAAAATCAAATCTTTTTTTAAACAATTACGGATATACAAATACTTTTGTATGATTTATTCTGTATATCTTAAAATCAATAATAATCAATAAATTTTCTTGCAGATCCCATTAATGAGAACAGAATTATCTGCTGTACAATTTATCACCATTTCTTGTGAATCATTATTTATATATCAATGACAAAGCTCGCTTTCTTTTACGCAGATATTTGTATCGCCCGACATTTGTTCATTTTTTATACGTTTAGAAATAAAATGTATTGGAGAGAAGAGCAAAATTATATGTATTATAATACATGTTTGTAATGAAAGTTCTAAATAAAACCAGACAAATTGACCATTCATGATTACTATCGCCATCAGTCCTCTTATTAATTCTTAAACTATTATTATTAATATTATTTTCATTGGTAGAAATATAAAAAATAATAAAATAAAAAAAATATATAAATTTATGATGTATTTAATACATAAAATATATGAAATACATAACGAGACCTAAGGATCTAATACATCTAATTTTGCTAATCTGTATTGTCGTGTTTGAGTATTCCTGACAAGAACAATGTTAGACTTTTTAGATCTAATAATTTCGAGTAACGAGGGTAATGTAACATACCCAATGCCAATACCTTTTGCATGGCTGAATGAAAGGCCTCCTATTGTTACATATCCCATAACTTCTCTGTCACAGGAATGACGAACTTCTGTAGATTCTGGGAGATACAATTTTGACATTCTTATAAATTGATCTGATATAACTTTGCGATGTATTAAAGCCGACATACGTTCAGTCGCGTTGCCAATAGATTTTTTCAATGACTTTAATGCATTATCTTGAAACGTTTTCTTTTGTCGAACTCTTTGCCGCCTTAATCGTTTCAATAGCGCCAAGTGATTTTTACGTAGCATTTTACGAGACTTTTCATTCGGATCGGTATGACATTTTTCAATAGGCCCGACCCATTTTTTATAATTTTCAAATTTTTTCATATCTTCGTGCGTCGGCATACATATGATCGCAAACTTCTTCGGCAATCCTTTTCCCACCATAGATAACTGGACGCGTACCAAGCAATTTTTACATTCATCAAAATCTTGAAAATTGAACTGCATATTTTTAGTTAATTTAGATTTTCGATTTTTAACAGGACAAATTCCCGTTTGTAAAGATGATAAAAGTTCGCGATTTCTAAGAACGTAAAAATTTTCGATGTCCGACCAACCTTTGGTTAAATTTTTCCAATCACAAAAGAAAGGGCTACAAATGCCAAATTTGATATAATTAACTCTTCTATTTGGTGGACGACAGAAATATTTATTAGTTAATTCTTCCTTTGAAACCAAAGCCTCCCTCATGTAAGCGGGACTGTTTGGATCGTAAATATTAGGTATATTTAGCTGTAAACTTTCAAAAGCTATCAATTTGGATTCTCTAAGTGCACCCACTCTTGCACATCGCATTATAAATGCAAGCCAAAATGGCATTGCCCATCCAGATGGTATAACAATATCTATGCTGGATCCTAAACCTGTTAACAATACATCAATATTTTTAAAATTGCAATTATGAAATAATGAATTTAAAATTCCATAAAACTATTATATATATATTATAAATAATCGTCAATTATATATATTAATTATATTTATTGCATACCTGTTATAGTTCCTGGCTTCTGAATAAGAAGTATCGGTATTTTTGCCATTATGTCTTTGTTAAAATATTGATCATTTGACATACCAGGTACAAGACATTCACTTCTAAGCTTATTAATTGTGCTTGTGGATACACAAGAATTGCTTACAATATGGCGTATTTGTGCATCCCAAATAGGAGAACAGTTTGAACCAGTTGGTAACTGATATAGTGACTTTAATTGAGAAATCGTTGTCTCTGTTTTACATTTCGTTCTTTTTTCAGGTAAATTAAAGCGTGGATCTAAAACAATTAATCCAATAACCATATTCATTGGTAGAAGATTTGGCGATCCCAAAAATTTCATTGATTGCCATAATTGTTTCTGTATCTTAGAAATTTTCATGTTTTCTCTTTCTTTATAGTATTCAATATGCCACGATTTTTTCCCAAGATCTTGTACACTCAAATCTTGATAAATTGTGCTATTTTCTTTACTTTCATCAATTGTCATTCTTTCCAGAGATTGCGTAGAAACATTGTTGTCTGTTGATATCATACTTGTCTCTAATTTTTCATTATTTAACAAACTATCTTGTTCTTCTGTAATAGTGCGATTCATCTCTGGATCAAAATTTAATTCAGCTAAAGATGGTATTTGTAATGCTTCTCTTAATACATCCAAAGCCAGTGGCCCATGAAGTCGAAATCTATTTAATGCATGTTTTAATACAACCATTTTACAATTTGTATGATTTGTGTAAAAATAATTTAAATCGTGCGTAATATCAGTCATATTTTGTTCAGTGTTATTCTGTTTAAACTCAAAACTCGATATAATCTCACTAAGAAAATCATTATAAAAAGCAGGATGTACCCATATCCAAATAGTTCTAATACCTGTCTCATTTGGCCTCCAAAAAAAATGCACATTACCAATAGGAAAATGTGGATAGCCATTCTTTTTAAAGAACATTACAGTACCTTCCCTATGACCATTGCTATATATCTTTGCTGCAAAAGTTAATGTCGATGGATTACAATGTGTTTTCAAAGTTGTTTTCAATAAATTTTCTTCCCCTACTATTTCAATACAGGTATAGTAAGAAATATCTTGTAAAAGGCAGTGTTTTGTTATAGCTCTATAATTGGCTCTAAAACACTTGTCATTTGAATAATTTGCAATTCTACATCCCCATTTATCAATCATATGAAAACGTTTTGCATGCCAGATGTGAGTTTCTAACCAAATTTTATTACGTTGTCTGCGACTGTACTCGGAAAGTAAATTGCGTGGTCTTCTCCGATATTTTCGAGATGGTCGTTTATTTGTTGATGGTAAATTTTGACCGTTAGCCGATTTTGCCATTTGCGCTGAATGTGCTTCTCGTAATCTACGTGGTAATCTTTTAACATTGTGAGACATGACACGTCTGCGCATATATACAGGAAGCTTTTGAAATATTAACTTGGTTTGTTTCGGATTTTCTGTAATAAAAAATTTTTTTATTAATTCAATTATAATCGAACCTTGAGATTTCATCATTGAATTATAACTTTGCTTGTGAAAAATCGCTTATAAGTACGCAGTATCGTGCGATTCATGCATTTTACGCGCGAAATTTAAAGATATTCGCGGATTTGCGTACTTATATAAAAAGAAAAGTTTTACTTTATTCATCAATATTCATCAAACTTTGCAAGGTCTTTAATTTTGAATCTTTAGAACTAAAAAATTATCAAAAGTGAAAAGAAGTTTTTTGGAACTACTGTCCAAAAGGATGGAAATTTATATAAGATTATATTTAAATGTTACATTGCAATGTGTACGTATATACATACCAATCGACGATGTCATCGCAGAAATTTCATGGGCTCGTGAAGAGATGAATTGCATCATATTTACTTCATGTGGAAGTGACTCGGGTCCTCCCAAAAATTCATCAAATTGTTTCTTTTTTTCTGGTTTTTTTTCCATGGCGTTCAAGTTCGCATCAAACTTTTCACGTTTCCACACTTAAGGAAAATTTATACGATTGTTAATCCACATGTTGCACTGATTGAATGAAACCATACAACCGCAATGAGCGCGTTCCGTTTCACGAATGATGCACATGAGAGCATGGAAATTTGTTTCGTTTCTCTTCATGCGCTGCATGCATGGTCCAATCTATTGTTAACTGCGTTGCCCTGTCTTTTCCGGTGCATGAGACCGCATGAAGCGCCTCACTTCGCGAGCTGAGGCAACTCGTGCGATTCATGCATTTTACGCGCGAAATTTAAAGATGATAGCGAATTTGCGTACTTTTATCTGTCGCGTGTGTTTGAAAGAAATGGCGAAAAATACTCTTCAAGTTCAATAGATGTAATACCAATCACCAAATTCGTGATTTGGTTAACTTCAAATTTCTGTCCATGTTTATTTAATATATTGAGTTGCACAAAATCTGTTCCGTTATTATATGCGCATGATCAGTGCAAGAAATGCAGCAGAAAAACGGAACGACTCCTGCACTCCATGCCCTGCGTCAATACCTATGTGCGTCATATATAAAATGGCACCCAATTTTTTTTCTAGCACAAACAATATAGTTCATGTAGACATATAACTCGGAAACATTTACGCGGCAATAGCCAATCAACTTATGACTTTTTTATAAGAGCGAAAAATTGATTGGCTGTTTTTTTTTCGCGCAGATTTATTGTTTGTATTCTACCTGGATAGCCCTATATGATAATGCAAGAAAAATCCTAAGAAATTGATCAATCACGTGTCTGTCTAAGTAGAGCATAAATGATACTACGAATGGAACGAGATTGAATCTCCGTTTTAAAATTCTGATTTGAAATGTTATTAGTCCCATGTCGTAATGAGCCGTAACGTGCAATGACAAGGAGCCTGCAATCTCGCAGATCGATAAGAAGATTATGATATCATCGATATTCGCAAAAGATTGTGAAGCTAATGCGATAACCTGACTCACGTTCTACAAACAACTTAGCCGGCAACATTAATCAGATGATGTAAGAAACGTCAGGCATATGTAAGAAAGAGATTAATTAAGATATCGTTATGTACACTTTGTTAATTTTTACATGACGTGCTAAAAAAAACAAACCTATCGCGATGTCACGTGTGTCTTTTTGTTCCCGCGATATATCGCGCCGATGACGACTCGTTTTTAGGGTCTCCCTCAGTAAAATTTTATATTACGTCAATGTGTGGATTTTAAAGTGTGCATGGATATGAGAGACAATCTACGCGATGAATAAAGCAAGTAATATATCATCAAACATTGACTTGGATGATCCAAGATTTCGTATTAAACCATATCAGCAAATTGTAGCTGCTTGCACTGGTGCATTTATCACGTCGGTGTTTGGTAAGTTTTTCTGCTGAGGCATTGATAATTTAATAAAAATGTTTGTTATTTCGCACATAAACATATCCTGTATAAAATAGTATATGTAGGAAAAAGACTAGAGTATATTTTGTCAATATATTCAAAATAATATGCTGTTTTAGAATCATATATTGTATAAGGATTGCAAGATTTAATTTCTATTCTACAATTCATCACAAATGAATACAATATGTATTGATTTCTTATTTTTGAATTATATAGAGAACATATTTATATTATAATTTGTTCATTATGTGCGTCTTCTAAGTGACAAATGTAAATCAAAATTTAAAAAATATATATACTTTTAATAACACTCTTAGTAACCCCCTTGGATGTGGTAAAAATACGTCTTCAAACGCAGCAGAAAGCGATGCTTTCAAACAAATGTTTTCTATATTGTAACGGTTTGATGGATCATTTGTGTCCTTGTGCAAATGGTAAAATGCCTGAATGGATGAAAAGGAATGGAAAATTTCATGGAACAGTGGTATGTAATAATTGTGTATAGTGCAATTCAATACAATATTTAATATTTCGATCTCTTATATTCATTTATTTCTTTTTTTAGGATGCTTTGATAAAAATAAGTAAAACAGAAGGTGTAATATCATTATGGAGTGGTTTGAGTCCCACTCTTGTTTTAGCTATACCTGCAACTGTTGTATATTTTGTTTCCTATGAACAATTGAGATTATATCTCAAGGTAAAAATACATTGTGATATTTTTTCCTGTCTTATTTACAAATATGAGACAGAGAAACTTTACATGAGAAATATTTTGTATTATCATTAACAATATTACAATACATTTTTAGGATACATATAACAGAGAGTTCAGAAAAAGAGGTAACAATGTCGAACAACCTTTTTGGATTCCTGTTTTAGCTGGTGGTACAGCACGAGTTTGGGCAGCGACATTGGTGAGTCCATTGGAGTTGATAAGAACAAAAATGCAGTCACAAAAACTTAGTTATGCAGGTAGGGTAAAAAAATTAATTATGTAGATATAAAATTAAATTCTTACAAGAAAAGAAAGAGAGAGAGAGAGAGAGAGTGAGAATATTTGACATAAAGTTTTAACTATTTCAATGCTTTATGTGTGTTTCAGAAATAACACAAGCAATGAAAACAGTTGTGAAATATAGTGGTATTTCTGGTTTATGGATGGGATTAAGTACAACACTTCTACGTGACGTTCCTTTTAGTGCTATATATTGGTTGAATTATGAGACTATAAAGAAGATTTTCTACACCTCACATCAAACTTTTACTTTTAATCTAGCAGCAGGCGCCATTTCTGGATCTGTATGTATTTTCTAAATATATTTCATTATTATATTTAATATATTCCTCTCTTAACTGCAACATTACACAGATAGCAGCAGTTCTCACTATTCCGTTTGATGTAGTAAAGACTCACAGACAAATTGAAATGGGTGAAAAGGAAATTTATTCAGGTAAATATTATTATGTACAATGAACATTTCATTATAAGAATTTGATTAATATGAATTTGTATCTAGTTTTGTATAAAAATTTGCATTTAGTTAACTTGTATATCTGTCACAGCAATTTTATAATAATAAGTAGGATAAGAATATAAACAAAGAAATTATATTGCAAAATATGTATTATGAATTTTTAGATAAACCTATTCGAAGTAGCAATACATGGTCTATAATACAGAGGATCTATCATCAGAATGGATTGAAGGGTTTATTTACAGGATTGACACCACGTTTGGTAAAAGTAGCCCCAGCTTGTGCAATTATGATTGCAACTTTCGAACACGGCAAACGTTTCTTCCAATTATATAATGCTAGGAAAGCCATTGGATTTGAGATGGAACACGATATACATTTATTGCAGCATAAACCTAGTAGTGCAGAATGATGTGCCTACCATAGCAAATTGTACAGATTCACAATAAATTATATTTTAATTAAGTTTCTTATTTTGTGTATAATATAATTATTAATTTAAACTAATAATATCATATAAATATACAAAATAAGAAACTAGTACTATAAATTTGTATGATCTCAATCTTTCTTGTCTTTTTTCTTTTACATTTGAATAGGAAAGACTTCCATAATATTGTCTATGTATTGTTTGACAATTTTTTTATTTTTAAATATTTTATATAATTATGTAAATCAATCTAAAAAGAATTCTTAAAGGACATAATTGAGATTTAGCCAAAATAGATATTTGATAAGTTTTATGTTTATTGATTGAAGAAATCTATAGATAACTACTTGAATAACAATAGACGTATCTTATAATAGACTTCTCATTTATTTTTACTTATAAGCAATTAATATATTACACGTGATAAAGTTATAATTTATCATGTAACAGACATGAATATATGTGTGTGTGTATATATATATATATATATATATAAAGAAAAAAGAAGTTGGACAAATTTTGACATTTGCATCGGAGCTTCATGTTACATCGCACGCAGCGACAGCGAAGTCAAATGAGCGATTAAAGATCATCTATAAATCTATCCGTTTAAATCGCAGAGCAAATCACGATTTTACGAGACGGCCCGCAATTTTAAAGACGTAAATAAGGGGTGCTCGTTCATTCCGAGGGAACATCCCAGTGCTTGCACTGATCATCCGCCGCGAACGAATTGGTCTGCTCGGCTAAATTCGGTTGGTCGATAAAACGTCGGTCGGGACGATTCGCTCGATCGGAAGCCGCGAATAGGTCATCGCACGGAAGTCGGTCCGTTCCGTTGGTAGTCGCGCTCGAGATAGGTCGATTCAATCGCAGACGTTTTCGCACGCGCTCGCCTTCCACTCATACTCGACTTAACATTCCAAGGGCCGTCTCTCTGCGACACTGCTCTCTGGTAAGTGAGACCGCCTGCTGCTTGGCAAGTGAGTAAAAAAATCGATCGTGCCGTGATTCGATCGCTCGTACGGAGAGTAAGCAGCCGCGTGTTCGCGATAATCGTTAGGAACGCGAAGATCGGTCCGTTACATTGAATCGGTCGCGTTTTTATTCATTCGTCGATCGATTGCCGTGCGGGAACCTAGGGTGAGGGAGAGGGCGGCCATTTTCTACCGTAACGTGCTTGTCGCGAGTTCGCCGCCCGGCATTTGTCGTCGTCGTCGTCATCGTCAGGATTCGATCGACGTATGGCATTCGCGTATCCGCTCAAAGCTGCTGGTCGCGGGCGAGCTCCAAGAGGACGAGCGCCCATAGCCCTGTAGGGAGGGATTAGTCTCGCGAGAAATTTTGAGGGCGTTACGTAATATTCGCTCTATCTACGGTTCGATTCCACTACGGCTGTTTCGTCCGCGGCCAGCTTTGCACGAAGGTCGCGAGGGTGGTGAAGGTGCTGTCCTCTCGCGAGGCATCTAACCGTGCGTATTTTCGGATTTTTTTCAGGTTCCCTTGCGTTTAAAGTCTACGAGACCTCACAGTACCACAGCAAACGTCATCATGTACGCCTGCAGCCGATTCATCGCGCCCGTCGCCAAATCCACCGTGAGTACAAGACCAAAAAGAAAGAAAGAAATAACAATAATTTATTTCCGAAACGAGATTTCGTATGCGTGCATATATATATATACATATAATATTATATAATGTCTCTTCTCTCTCCGCGTATTTTCTCGCATCTTTTATTAAACGCGCGCATGTTTTTTCCTTCCATTATAGTTGGTCTCCGGTACCAAGACTTATCTGCGGCCACTGAGCAGTGCCGTGATCAGCCACAGCCAGTACTTACAGCAGAATCAAATTCAGACACCCGTCAGTTTAGTAAGTAGATAATCGTTCTTTTATTTTTTCTCCTCCTGCCGCCTATACATTGCATAACTTTTCGAGATCAAGGTTATATAATTGGCGACCAGCGTCACCATCCGTGATGAAGTTTTCGAGTCTCAGCAAGTTGAGATATTTTCGGGATTTCCGTATCTTTGTAGCAATAGGAAAAAAATATTAGTTGTCATTAGTCGCATCTTTGGGGTCAAAATTGCGCAATAATTATATGGAAATGAAGATACGTAGATGTTTTAATTAGATATCGAATAGCATTGATTATTAATTTTTTTAAGATTTGATAGTTTTTGAATAGTTTCTAAGTCATGATTTGATAGATATGTATATATGGCTCTTGTATCTTTTACAACAAAAATTTTTGGAAATGATAACGCAAGTGTTACTATGATTATTAATGCAACAATTAGAAAAATTTGTTAATTAAATATTTGATTTATATTCTGGAACGAATCTTCAATTAGCGAGATAGAGAGAAGTTGAAATATAAATTTGGTTGTATCGCTAAAACTTTATTTACATCAAAATTATAAAACAAATCTTAAAAAAATATTATTGTGTATGATAAAAATTAATATTAATAATTTCTAATTTATCATATTTTGATGCAGTCACCAATTGTACGTAGCTTCCAAACTTCGACAGTCAGTCGTGACATAGATTCCGCTGCGAAATTCATTGGTGCTGGTGCTGCCACTGTGGGTGTAGCAGGATCTGGTACGTATCTGTAAAAATACATAATCAATTGTCAAACACAATTTTGCACAATAGCATGAAAGATATTAAATATTAAAACAATAGAATTTTTATAGTAATAGATTTGTCAATGAGACATTTAATGGATTTGAATTAGTTATATAAAAATCTCTGTAATTTATTATGCAGTAATTATATATGTATAACTTTCTGTTTAATAATTTTGAAATAATTATATTCATTATATCTAATGAAGGCATATATATGCATGCTCTCTACTAATAACATGTTTAATTACCTTTCCTATAAGTGTTTTTATAAGAATGTTAATACTTCTCAAATAAATAAAAATCTGTTGCAATTTTTATACATCCTTTTTTTGTATTTTTTTAGTGTTTTTTCATCCTTTTAGTTTTTTTTTTTTTTTTTTTTAATTTGCTTATGCTAAGGATATTATATTCCTTCAGAAACATATATTAATTTTTTTTTATATGACATGAGTATTATGTTTGTTTTAATTTCTTGTTTAAATTTATATTATTTTTAAAAAAGAATTGTTTTATATTATAGGGATTGGTATTGGTCTAATTTTTGGATCCTTAATAATTGGTTATGCACGTAACCCTTCCCTGAAACAACAAGTTTTTAACTATGCCATCCTTGGATTCGCGCTATCTGAAGCAATGGGCCTCTTTTGCTTGATGATAGCGCTCCTCATATTATTTGCCTTTTGAATCCAACTCTCTCCCTGGACCAGATTCCCATTCATGGAAGTGAAGTTATTATAGATTTTTTCATCTGTCATATATGTGTATAATCTGTAGGAAAGTATAGGATTTATATTGTTTTAATGTCTCATTAAGTAAAATGCATGTGCATAGATTGTTATGTAATATGTTATATATGTACAGTGTGTGCCACAAACATCAGTATTAGAAATAAAATCCTTCATCCCTCTGTTCACGAAATCCGATATGTATTCCGTAACAGTCGACGAATTGCTATTCCAGGTGCCGGTATAGGATCTGTATTCGGTTCGCTGATCATCGGCTATGCCAGGAATCCTTCTCTGAAACAGCAACTATTCTCGTACGCCATTCTGGGCTTTGCCCTATCCGAGGCTATGGGTCTCTTCTGTCTTATGATGGCTTTCCTGCTCCTGTTCGCCTTCTAAGCCACAATATCTGCATAAAAAATTGCTGATATAGTTTTAGTGCGTCACTGCCAAGGCAGCGTCGTCTGGCTCAAAGGGAAAGGCGGCGGCTGTCTCTGGTGTGCGGGATGCCATGAAATCATTAGAGAAGCTCAGATTTTCGTGGTTCGGTGGGGTTACGACGGCGCGGCAATGAACAAGAGTTATAATTAAGAGCTATACATGTAGTTACATGTCATCGTTCGCGGATCGTCCCGGCCCCCTTCCAAATCTTCAGCTTATTCATAATCATTTCATGGCCTACTGTTTCATGTAGCGTAAAACTCACATTGTTATAAAATAATGGATTTCATTGTAACAAGAACGAATAAGACATTGAAAGTTAAAAAAAAAGCGACAGCTTCATCTGCATACCTATGCACGCATGTAGGTATTCATACTCCGTTATAATATCCTACACGAGTACATTTCTCGAAAAAATCTTGTTACCTTAAAGAGTTCATCATTGTTGTGCCGTCGCGTATGCACTTGTTGAGAAAAATCTTGACGATAAAAAAGAAACAACCAAAACTGTACAGTGATACCGAATAAACATCTTTGTCGTGAAAATATGGATTTTTATAAATACTTGTTTGCACAATTTCCTTTTCTGCCGCCTCTTCAGATTCACAGATATTTTGTAATTTCAAAAAATCAATCGAATCTGCTCTTTTATATACATCACACAGTTATATAAAGTTTATATGTATAAAAATAAGCTCTTTTGTACAATACATAATTATTATTATTTAAGTAACTAAATGTACTTGAAATGTTAAAATTTTCTAAAGCTACTTTAATGTTTTAATGTGTTGAAAAAAGTTATAATAATGGAAAAGATAGTAAATTGATTAGAGAAAGAGAGTACAGTTACAAAAAAAATATATCTCATTATAATATATATTAATGTATTAAGAAGTAATTTTTAATTAAGATATATCTCTACATATAATTATATAATCAAAGTTTAGTAGTCCATATTCTAAGCAACAAGAGTTGTTATTCAATGGTACGTATATAAGCAACATGCATATTATACATTCAAGAGATCTCAACATAAATAAAATTCTTCAATTTTTTTTGGTTTATTAATCAAGACCCATAAGTATATATACAACTTTCTAAGAGTTTAAAGATGTCTGTTGTTATATTCACAAATTTGCTGGCATACCATCTATTCGATTATGATTATAATTCTTCAATAGATTTACTAAATTATACAACAAAGGCATATTTGAAACTAAATGCATTTAATAAATTTAAATTATATATAGCATGGAAATATTCATATTATTTACACGCACAATTTAATGAAAAAATCATAAAATATTTGAAGAATTATTATGAATGACAAAATTAATATTAAAGTCATTGATGTAAAAAAAAGTCTTACATCTACTTATATCAATTTTCACATATATACAGGTTTGAACATGTTTAGAGTACACATAAATTACATACATAATTTGTATTTTCACATTGTTTTAAATAAACATAATTATTATTATATTCCTGTGTATACTCTTAAAGCAAAAATAATCTCATTTTCATAATTAGCTAATTTTCTTAATTCTAGCCTCAAGTTTGATATACATGTGCAAGCATAAATTTTAAATATATATATGAATATATATTTTTACTTTATTTTAAAATTATAAAATCTATATTATATAAAATTCTATACTAAAGATCTCCAACTATATTAAAGGAAGAAATTGATATATAATGGAATATCAATAAAAATTAACTATGAAAAATTATTTTCAAATTTAAAGATAAGATATTTAAACTGTAAGTATTGTAATAATCATCAAGTTATCTCTTGTATTTCTTTCCTTTTTGTAAGCAATTATTGACATAATTTCTCCTGTAAAATAATAAATATATAACTTCTGAATAAAAAAAAAATCTTGTGTTTATATTCGAATATTATTCAGACTCGAACTTCTCTCTGTACACAGAAATTCTAAATTCATGTATGCAGTGTAGTTTTCATCGCAATAGACAATTTCTCTATATTAAATCTATGTATTTTTATTATGTAATATAAAGAATTAAGAATTGTATATATTCTGATAATACAAGTATATATTATCGTATTATCTGACTATCTCACACATGATGAATATTTCGTATGACAGATTAAGAATTTTTAAATCTATATTATAATGTAATTGTACTATGTGTGTTTGTGTCAGTGTGTGTGTTTAAGAATTATTCTTAAACTTAGTCTTGCTGTATAAAACCTAGATTCTACTAAATTATTTGGTAGCATTTAATTGTTCCAATAAATTTTCTCTTTCTCGCAGACACGCCCATGCTTTCTCCTGATCCTTTCTCGTTAAAGATTCTTTATTTTGTTTGGTTTTAGTCAATTTTTTATAATGCTCTACCACCTCGTTATCGGCAATACTAATTTTCCGTTTCAACGCTTGCCTTTTACTTTCCTCCTGTGCTAAATTTAACAATCTCTTTAGCTGCATGACATTGTGATTAGACAATGCAGAAAGTTCCTGTTGACATCTTTTAATCTCTGCAAGAATCTCATCATCATCTTGATTCTTTTTCTGTGCATCAGGTTCCAAGATTCCCTGCTCGACTAATTCTTTGAGCATTTGTGATTCTAAATTAATGGAGTTCTGAACAGTCAGACCTCTCAAAACGGGTGAGTCCCTATCTCGGAATAATTTATTCTCTGTATTATTACTCCCGACATACCCCTGCTCCATTAGCGCAGAGACCAGTCGCTGAGTGAGAGGTCCTGCGATACCATTAGTTTTCTTATCGCCTTTGGATATCAAGTGAGACATATCTGTACGATTTTTCCTTTTCTCCCTGTTTGGATTGGCCGCTTCTTCCTCTTGCGACAAATCATTGTGCGCCCACATTAAACTATAATGACGACCCAGAGGTGGGATCTTCTTAAAATCGCTTATATCACCATGCGTAGCAATCAGTTCTTCCAACAATTTAATATCATCAGGCATAATGTCGGTGCAATAAGGATCTACTGATGCCCAGAACTTGTTGGGTGTATCGTTTTTCGGTAAAAGCAGCTTTGGCGCATCTGACTTAGATCCTTCTATCCTTGCAGCTTCATGTATGTTTGATGTTATCTGACTGGCTGAACTTCTTACTGCTCTTTGCGTATAGAGTTTTGTGTACAAAGGCGGCTGACTTTTAGTGTTTACCTCCTTTGGTTTAATTTTTTCCTCGCGCACTTTCTTATTAATTAGAGGCACGCTTTTCCCACTTTTTGATCTTCTGTCTCTACGTTCTTCCACCGATGACAGGTTGGCGATCTCATCTTGAAGAGTGCGATGCCGTACAACTACGGCCGACAAGAGCGTCTCTAATTCCAATTGTAGTGTGTCAAGATCTTCCATACCTACACCCTCTTCCACTGTACGTTTCAGGATGTTGGTGTATTTTGGCAAGTGTCGACTATTGTCAACAATTTTTAAAATTGCCTGAGACGTCGTTGGCTCTGGTGTCTCGGAATTTGTGTCGGTGTTTACTAACGAAGACTGTGCAGTCTTTCCAGATTCGCGTAGCTTGATAACAGCCTTTTTAGAACTCTGCTTTCCTTTTCCCGACATATTTTAGAACGATAAGAGTCAGCAATGAAAAATAATTAAGTGTCACGTCAAAGACTGCTATATCTGTAATTAATTTGATGCCTCTCAAGCAGGTATCATGTTACATCTGTAATTATTTAAAATTCGTCAAGAAATCTTCAGGGATTATATATCAAATTTTAAATGCCATTCTATTACTTACCTCATCTTATTTTGAAGTATAAAATATCTTGGTCACATATAAATAATAACATAAAATCACGCAGATTATAGGTTATAGTTACCATCAGTAGTAAAAATTTATAGTGTACGTGACGTAAACTATAGTTTTTCATTAATGGCAAAAAATATCGAACGCAACCATAGTGGGTGCATTTAGTAGCACGATCACTCAATGAGCAATTGCTCGTGATTGGTGCTTTACAATCAAAAAGATAAACCAATCATGAATAGCTTAGTGAACGGTCGTATTATTGGACCCGAATCAGTGATCAGTGATTCTCAATAGTTGTTTGCGACTGAAGCTACGTGTGCATAAGCCTTAAGCCAGTAGTGAAGATTATAGTTGAAATTTGATTAATCGAACGAAAGAAATTTCAATTTCTTTTGTTTTGATTAATCAAATTTCAATGCGTAGTCTAATAAATTTTAAGATATAATATATCATTTGCCATACAATGGATATATTTAAAAAAATAGACTCGCTATTATACAAAATTTATATAAGATGATATACTGCATCCCGAAAAAAATAAATTAATGGATTTAATCCGAAATTTTATCTATTTTTTTAAGGACTTTGTGGGACATACGATTGACTACATCGCATGAAATTTTCGGGAAAAAAATTCTTTATCTGATTGTCATCCAACAAACTTTTGTATAATAAATATCATTTGTTATTTTTTACATTCGTTAAAATAATGTTTTTCATATGTGACTAATCAAAAGAAATAAATGAAAAAAGATTGATTCATATATAATATAAATACATACTTCACACACATATGAAGTTCAATTTATATATATATATATATAATCAAATATAATTATTAAATTATATTTTATTCAAAGCAGAAAAAAAACAAAATTTTTAAAAATGTTATTTATATTTATATCTTAAATACGTCTATGCTGCTAAAAACTGCTAATAACAATAAACTAATAATAACTAAGAAATTATAACTAAATTTATATAACAAATTGTATGATTTGTAATTATATACTAAGAGACGCTCGCTATTATTATATATTGACACAGAGATTTAATACCATTTGCATTTAAAATCAATATACACAAATATTCTTGAAACTTATTAGTCTAATCTTCTTCTTATAATTCTTATTTAAATTGATTAATTTTTTATTGATGCATAAGAAATATGAAATATCTTTCATATTACTTCATTAAAAACAAATTTCGTTATCTCATTTTCATATGTTATTAACAAAAATCTCTAGCGCCTAATAAAAACAGATGAAAATAGAGGAAAATTCACCCACAAATATTAACTTGAATAAACTTTTACATAAATATTGAAACATCTTTTTATTTCTAGAAACAAATACAAGAATTTATTAGAAATATATATTAAAAATTGTATACTTTTATATACTTATATATTATTTATAGTAAAATTATGATAAATTTAATTTGAACCTAATTTGAATTTTGAATAATATTACATCAATGTTCTTTACAATTACATAATAAAATACAATAACATTGATAAAAGAAATGTTGGAATAAGTATAATTCAAGCAAAAAGTGATTGCAATTTCACATAATACTTTTATTGCCTATAATTTATATTTAATATATTACTTAAATTTCATCTGTTTATAAAATCAATAACTATAATACAATATAGAAATTAAGACTTTGAAAAAATTCGTTAATTGACTGAGAAAATGTTCAAACATATACATTCTTATCGAATTATTTCTTATTTTCTTTTAAATTATACTATAATATAGTATAATCATAATTTATTTTTAAAAATTGACAAACATGCATACACCAATAGGCCACTGTGTTATAACATTTCAAATATGAATAATAACTGATATTAGATGCATTTATATTTTCTCAATTACAACCACAAAAGGCATTATCACGAAATAAATTGTGGACTCGCAAGTTCGTAAAATTACATATACATGATATACTCATCCCACTAAAGTTATCTATGTGATTGTACTAACAAGAGTACTAGGTTTTCACTCATTATAAATAACTAAGTATTCAGAATAACTATTACATTTCCTAAGGATGTGTCACTGCATCATCAGTTCGTATGGAAAGTTGAAGAAGCATTATATTATTTTCTCTGTATATATTTATATTTTTAAAACAAATTTACATATTATATATATATATATATGTGTGTGTGGCAATCTTTACCTGACATATGTATATATACACATATACACATATACACATATACATATATACACACGTACACACACACACACACACATATTTGTTTAAACAGATTATAGGAGTTACAAAAGAAATTTCCTTTTACATGTGCAAGTCCAACTAAAGAATAAAACTTCGTTCACTTTACACAATCAGTCATTCATTATGCAGTTTATAATTAATGCAAAGAATAAACAGCTAAAAAGTAATCCAAATATGTGTTTTTTGTGTGAACTTTGAAATACATGATTTATTCTCTGGATGTATAGAAATATGATATTGTACTTTATATGTCAAATTTTCATTGCATCACACCCAAAAACAATTATATATGTATAAATATAATATACATCTATCTACAATAGACTTCTATTTAATTAATATTTTTTGCCTATCAGAGTCTATCTTGCAGTTCTTGTATTTTCTTACATGAAGGCGTTTCGAGATTTTTAGCTTTTAAGTATAAATCATGATCTCCGAAATTACGAGATTTCCACATCATAGCTTCTCCTAGAAAAAGATGTTTCAAATTTTTTTAAATCTTATTATCTTATTATCTTCCAGGGGGAAAAAAAAGCTATATATAATATTATATAATCATAGCAAACTAAATTAAAGCATGTTGAATATATTGAAAAGTTAAAAGAAAAAGAAAGAAATTATTCTATATACACATACTGTAATTCTTCTCTCTGGCGCAGGCTTGTCGTAAGTTATTGAAGTATTCTTCTTCGATTGATATTTCTAGCCTACGTAAACTGCCTTGATATTCACTGTGAAAGTTCTCCTTAACATAATATGGAATATGTGAACCTTGAGTGGTTCTGGCTACAGAATATTTTCTGCAAATGACAAGAAATTTATTATAAGTATAATTTTTCATATAATTATTTTCATTAATTTTAAATGCTGTTAATTATTAATTATTCTTACGAATTTGAATGTAGACTATATATTGGATCAGAGATAAAGAAACTACTCATCATAGTTAACAATATTAGTAATAAAACTGGTAACATTTGAAGAAATGTGGTATATCCATTCGCTTGCTGTAAAATGTTATATATAATAAATGAAATGTTATATATAATAAGTGATAATTGCCTTAAGCAGTAAAAATACTCTTGTATTCTACCTGAGAATGAGTATGTTGCGCTTGCGCGTCTTGTTGTCTCATCCATCTCCCACCTGGTCGACGCATATAAAATTCTTGTTGCGGAAAACCAACGCCGAAAAACATGTTAAATAACTCCTCAGCTGTGATATCAGCTAAACATATAAAAATATTTTAGTTATTACTTTCTAATGTATAAATTTGTATTATTTCATAATTTAATATCTCCTTTCTTTTCTTACCTTCAAATCCGCGAGTGTAGTTATAGTGTGTATGACCTTGGCGATGTTGTGCGTTCTGCAATCGTTCTTCTTCAGGACCATATAAGTCATATTGTTTTCGTTTTTCCGTATCAATAAGAATAGCGACTGCATTCCCAATAGCTATATAAGAGTACAGGTTTTTTATTTAAATGTATTTGCTATAAACTCTTTGTCGCTGTATCAAGTAATCTTACCTTTAAAAGCTTCAGCTGCACCTGGTGCTTTATTTTTGTCAGGATGTAATTGAAGAGCTAATTTCTTATAAGCCTTTTTAATATCACTGTCTGTAGCATCTTTGCTGACTCCTAAGATCTCATAATAATCTTTACATTTCTTTATCCTGAAATAATCAATATAAAAAAAAAATATGATTTACATATAAAATAAACGAGTGTTAAGCAGATAATAAATAATAATTAAATAAGCAAAATATAATCATAAGAATCATAATAATACAAACAATTATTTTTCATGAATATTGCAATTTGTTTGAGTTGTTCAAACAATCTCATCATTAAAGTATCTACCTTTTCACGTGATCCAATTGTTCTTTTGTATATTCAGAATTAGTATGAGAATGTGTTCCATCTTTAGTTACATTTTGACGTTTTCTAACAGTAGGCTCTGCAGATTCAGGTTTTTGGTTTTGCTTTGAAAGTATCGTCACTTCTGCCAACAGTTCTATAAACATATTATTTGATTATTCTTTCATAACACTTGTTTCATGGTTTTCTGCCAGAAAGAGTTTACTGTTTTCGCAAGACAAATGTAAAAAAAATGTGTGCGTGCAATTTCGTCTATAGTAAACAAATATAAAGTTAAGAACTCTTTTGCTGACAAACAATACGAACGTGCGCAATACAAAAAGCGGAGAAAGATTGCCGATTGATCTGCAACATTGCTTAAGGATGTACACTCCGCTGGAAGTCACACGTACCCTCAGCCTTCTTCGTCGGATAAAGCTTTTGGGCTTTACGAACAAACTTCTCGGCCTCCTCGTATTTTCTCTCTCGCATAAACCGTTCCGCGAGCTCCGTGCATCGTTCGGCTTCGTCCTTATTGCTATCCATCTCGTCCGTCGTCGTGAATCAAATGGCACAGTTTGTTATTCGGTCACGCGGTGACAAGGCAAAAATGGTAAATAAGTCACGAAGGAGGTCGAGAATTCAACACTCTCCACCGTAATGTGTAATATGATCACACGTCATGAACATCGTTACGGTCGAGTAGTAGACGATTACAGATGCGAGGGGGCACGGATGAAAGCCATTACGTCTCACGTCAATTAATCACCTGCGATATTTCGGCCGAACGAACTGTATACACGCACGCGCACAATTGGATGTCGGAGTCGGACGGGAAAAACTTTCGTGATCCGCGAAGATTGATTCGGCGGGGATCAAAAATTCCGAAATATCGGTGCTCGACTGTCAGGACGAATTCACATTGGAGAATGTTATTCCGTTTATTGCTTACCACCAGCGCGAGTTTTGATTGGATGCTGTTTTTCTGCTTTCTGCTTTTCTGCCAAGATATGAACTCGCCCCATACATACATATTTGTTCAAAGGGGATTGGCTATTAAATAGGGTATCCATAAAATTTTATCTTTTGCCGCATTTTCATAGACAGTGAAGATAATAATTCATATGACAACCACTGACATACACAAAACAGGGAATTGGATATAAATTCCAGTCTTGTGTTACTAAGAATATATTTATTTATATTAGATTTAAAATCCATTTTCGGTTGAACATTTAATATATTCTTAAATCTGCTTCACTCGGAAACGCTAAATAAGTCTCTTGTTAATCATTACTAATACGCAGTATGATATGAGCTTTAGGTTTACTTTAAAGTACATAACCTTCGTTTACGATTCATGCCATAAATATTTACAAATACGTCCAATTCAGAATATAATAAGAAATATAATAAGAAATTAGACCAAACATCCGGGATTATAAAATGTTTCTGTGATCGTAAGTTTTTTTTATAACAATAATGATGTTCACATAGAGATATATATTATTTATATTTTTATCATCAATCATTTTTCTACATATAATGTTTGATATTAACTATAATATACAGGTTCTTGTCTATAAGATTGAATTATGGCAGACATCACTTTGACGAGCGAGCAAACGAAATTTTTAGAAGAATGTGAAGAAGAATTTAAAGATCGTTACACAGAAAAGGATAGTGCTTTTATGAAGATTAAAATGCAGGAACCAAAAAAACCGCCAATTGTGGATCCTTGGTATAATAAACCGCGTAGACATGACTGGTCACGTCAGCAACAGCATCAAAACCATGGTAGACGTAATCATCATTGGGATCGTCGTAATAATGATAGAAATGAAAAATTGGAACGACATGTTGGTAGACACTTCACGCATCATCGGCAAAAGATGTATTAAGACAGTGACATAGATGCAAGTGTGAGGACTTGAATTACACATGAAAATTGAACTTGTAATTTTTATTTATACAATTTATATTAATAATAATGGATAATTTTATACTTTATTTTCATTATTTGTTCAAATTAATTGTTAACATTCTATTAGCATTATACTAATTATAATTTATTTTATTACATATTAAAACTAAGAAATCATAAAAACATTTTTTCAAATAGAATTGCAATATCAATTTGTGTAAGATAAATAAAAAAATTTGAACTTACAATTTTACTATATAGTAAAAAGACATTTACATATGTAATATTCATGCTCTCAATTTAAAAAAAAAACATTTACATAATTCATGAAATAAATAAATAGAATATACTAAAACAAAATTATTATTCATTCAAACATTTAAAATAGAAATGTGAATATCGAGTGTTGTGTTTTCTCATATATAGCATATTTTTTTTAGATACTCTAAGATTATACATATTAAATATTTTTACCTTTATCACACTTACATGTATCTTCCTTCTGCAAAATAAAATTAATATACATTCGAGCTTTTTAAAAAGAAAGAGCTATTATGAGATAAATCTGTAGACAATTTTTCTATTCCAATATTTTCTCTTGATTTCTATTGTAATAATGTATGCATAGAATATTGCAGTCACCTAATAATCAGATTAGAGTTCGCAGCCAAATTCCACACTTCCCTGATTGAAAGCTTGCACAGAATTATCTGGTGAGATTTTATAAAAATTAGACTGTGCTTAATAATCGCGCTAATCCTTTCAAAAAAAAAAAGAAAAAAAAAACATTTTCATTCAACTGCACTTTTTCTTTTCTTATACTTTATACATAAAAAATGAAATAGACACTTCTCAATTTTTTAAAGGAGGAGAAGAAAGAAAAGAAGAAGGTGAAATTGGAGTCTTCTTGAGAATGGCAACTTTTTTCTTTGAAATTTGGGATGTAATGAATCCTAAACCTCTTCGACCATGTGGCGTAATTACTTCTACTGGTTCTACACGACCTTGATCATTTTTTCCAAGACCTTTTCCTGGTTTATATCCCATTTTCTTCATCATATTTTGAATTTTTAATGTATGTAATATATTACTTTTTTCATCAATACATGCATTGTTTGCTGTCTCAGATTCTCGAATGTTATTTTCTTCTTTAATATTATCAATTACATCTCCGCTATTCGATTTTTTTCTTTTAGCTTTGTGTATATAATGTCCCAATCCTTTTCGACCACGTTGAATAACAGTTTCTATCGGTTCGACACGACCTTGATCATTTTTTCCAAGACCCTTTCCTGGCTTATATCCCATTTTTTTCATCATATTTTGAATTTTTGATGCATGCAATACATTGTTCTTATTTTCATCGATACATGTATTGCCTGCTATCTCACTTTCTTGAGTATATTTTTTCTTCTCCTTTTCTGTGTTATCAATTGTATCTCCAGTAATCGACTTATTTTCCTCAGTCTTGTGTCTGCATATATTTTCATCATGATTTTTACTGTTTGTTTCGTTACATTTTAACGAATCATTATATTTTTTATTAATATCATTTTTAGAGCAGGACTGTCCAAACATTTTCCTTTAATGATTTAAATAACTATACGACAATCATTGTTATTATAAGCAGACATTATGTATCCAGAAATAGACATCACTTGAATAATGAAAATAATTATTAAATGTATCTGCTGCCCTTTGTTTAATATCCTCACTATTCAAAACATCTTTAGTGACCAAGCCTAGAAAAAGAATAACAAATTAATATGTAATAGAAATATGTAAAAAATTTTCCTTTAAATTTAAATATACAAAAAGAAAAAAGGGGAGATAATAGATAAGAGGCATTTCCTAGTCCACATCTTTTTTTTTGTCAATTCCATTAAAATAAATACTAAAAAAAAGATTTTCTAATCTCTGAAAATAGTTTTTATAGAATTTGTAGAGACGATTATTATAAGAAAAGATTAATACAAAAATAATATCTTCAATTTTCAATAAAATTTATAGATAAAGAGAAAAAAAAGAGATCTTTTTTGATATATAGATCAAAAAGCAATTATAAATTTCTCGAGCTTTGATACTCATTTAAATAAGAAAGTCTTAACATGCATAGATATGTCAAAACTATAATTGCTTACTGAAGGATAAATTATAAAGGAGATAAGATCTACCACGATCAGAGCATGCTATTTTAGATATTCATTTTGCTCTCACTTAGCTCTCGAACTCTTCATATTCTTTTTATAAACATTCCTCTGTTTTATAACATTTGTTGATCACAGTTTTCATGTGTCTGACAAACATCTCACAGAGAGCCAAAGTAAAAATCGAAAAATAAAAGTTGATCTACATAAGGACGCTTATAAAAAAAGCTTTACTGAATAAATGAATGATAAATGTTAAGATTTAGGATATGGCACCTCCTCTCTATATATATATATATGTATTTGTATATATATATATGTGTGTATGTACATACATAGTACATACAATCAAGATTGCGTGCCAAAGGAAGTGGGAGAACTGCAATCAGTGCAATCACATAGAGACGTAATAACGTGTACTGCACATGCAATAGCAATAGAATATTTCTATTTAGTAATTCCAAAATAGCAGAAAAGCTCAGTCTTGAAGATTATAGAGGAATTGTACTATAATGTTAATAGAAGCTGTCAAACAAGACGGATCATGCAATAAGAAAATATAATTGGAGTAAAGCCTAAATTTAGGTTCAAGAGAGAATATTTCCAATTTAAAAGGAGAGTATCATCCGATGATCCGATGCATTCAAAAATCCTCCCCCATCGGATAGCTTATAATTGAAATTTTTATTCCTTTTGTCCTGATTGGTCAATTAAATAGTACTTTATCTTAGGGTAGGATTTCCGAACGTATTTCCTTTTGAATGGCTATGTTATATTGTGATTTCTTTTTGGACTCTCTTTCTCATTCACGTGATCACATATTTACGTGGCAAATGTGAGAGCATTCTCTTTGATGAAAGAAACGGAAAAGTAGCGAGCGAAAAGAATTCTCTTTCCGCAATTTAGGATTTAGAAAAAAGCTTAGCTACTTTGAAATAGAGAAAAAATTAGACATTTTTAGAATAAAACAAATCGCGCGCGAATGTAATGTGCAATAAGTACAAGTTTACGAGCATTTTGAAGTGGAAAATAAAAGAACAAACCTGTACTATATATAGTACATTTCCCTTAAAAAAAAAGTAAATAAAAAAATTAATAAAAAGAAAGTAGTGGTTGTGTGTGTGAATTTTTCATTATATAATACAATATTTTGAAATGACACGTGCGTAATATCGCCGTGTAATGTCTAATAGTTTGTAGAATATAATACTTTAGCTCTTAAGCATTACATTGTGCTTTTAATGACTTGTAAGGTTTGGCATAGTAGTGATCTATAGTAGTGATCACATGATTATTGAATATTGAATACATGAATTAATAACAAATAAAAATATTTATTTTTGCCAAAATGTGGGCGGACACAATTCTAATTGTATTTATCAGCATATGTACGGCGTTATTGGGCGAAGGTAAAATGATATAAATTCCATTATATAAATAAAATAAATATATTGATAATAATTTGGAAGAGAACGCATATAAAATGCTCATGTTTTTTTAATGTATTTACTTGATGCATATTGTTTTTTTAGGGTTGACATGGTTAATGGTGTATAGAACTGAAAAATATCAAAAACTGAAGGCTGAAGTTGAAAAGCAGAGCAAAAAGCGTGAGTTTACAAGATTTCTGCTATGCACTAAAGAAAACATACATATATACACATATATGCTTGAAAAAATTGTCTAAGTAAAATTGTATTATTTGTATTATTAGTGGAAAAAAGAAAAGAAGCACATGGCGATTCTTTAGACAAACAGCAGAAAAAGAAGATTGAACGAGAAGAGGAAAGACTAAAGAATAACAATCGTGATCTCTCTCTTGTAAAGATGAAATCTATGTTTGCAATTGGATTTGCGTTTACAGCACTTTTAAGTATGTTTAATAATATATTTGATGGACGAGTTGTTGCCAGATTACCATTTGTCCCAATCAGTTGGATACAGGGTTTGTCACACAGAAATCTTCCGGGTGATGATTATACAGAATGTTCATTTATATTTTTATACATATTATGCACCATGAGCATCAGACAGGTAAATCTTATTTATAATTCATATTATATATGTATGTGTATATAGATATGTGTGTATGTGTGTGTGTGTACATGTATATGAGTGCGTGCATTTAAAATATCAGTTTATGCAACATTTTATATATACTTTTTGATTTTTAGAATATCCAGAAGATACTTGGCTTTGCGCCATCTAGAACTGCAAGTAAGCAGAGTGGCAGTATCTTTGGACCACCACCTCAACAATTCAAATAAACTCATATTTGAGCATTCATATTTAATCATCAAGAATAGTTATTGATGCTTATAGAGATTTTTTGTACATCTTATTGCTCAATTTTAGACATTTATTCTTATGTCCAATTAATCTTTATAACATCAATATTTTGTTTTATATATTCCACATTGTGAATTATATTTAAATAATATCTTTAAAAACTATTCTTTTTTTTCTGAAGACCTAAATTATATATATAACACTTATGTAACATGTATATAATATATAAAACTTTTATATATAAATTATATAATTTGTATTGTATTATCTATTGAAACGCACATTGCATATAAAATATCCATAATTTGTTAAAAATAAATTTAATTTTATTGTTAAATTTAATTATATTTATATTTAATTTTTATAATATTTATATTTAATTTATATTTAATTGAGCAGAAGGATAAGAAGATAAATTAAAAATGAAATAAAACTTCAGTTTAGTACTGAATATATCAAAAGAAAGATACATATGATATATGAGAAGTTACACGATTAAGGAAATTTTATAGTGCATTTATAAAATTATTGTGCCATTTGAAAAAATAATTGTGATGGGTATATTTTCATTAAGCGACATTTTTATACAACACGTTATATACAAACATAACAATCAATCATATACAAAAAGATATAATTAATATTATCTTACATAGTAAAAAACTTGCAATATAATATTACAATGAGAGGTTGAATTATAAAGAATCATACTATCTGATTCTATACATTTCTTGGAAAAATTGGTTCGAATAATATCAGATCGATTATACATACTTCTTTTCTATTTTTAAAGAACATGTATATGATTCCTATTAAATACTGTTGTCATCTATCATTATATATCATCTAAATCTAACAGTCTGTCATTATTAGAATTATATTTTATACATATTATGCAACATATTTACAAATATAACCCACACATGGAAATTATTATGATAAAAAGTAGTTTATCCTATTGAAACTTTTGGTGTTTCATTATATTAATATTATATCGAATATTATTTATTATCAATATCCTTTCTACATTTCAAAATTCTATAGTTTGAAGCACGAAACAGTGATGATATCAGACAATTCAATTTCAAGAACACATGTGATGCTAAGCAGTCACATAAATATAATTCATTTTTCTGTGATTATCTCTAATAGTCACATTCTCTCACATGACTCCAACGGAAAATATAAAGAACCAATCTCGGCAGTGGCCATATATGGAAAATCAAACAAAGAGAAAATCTTGTCTACAATAATACAAGTGTGATGGTCATTATTAAAGTAATTTGAAAACCAAAAATAAAATTATACTAACAAAAAATCTACATTTTCGAGGTGTTATCTAGAAATGTTCTGCTGTCCAGCAGCCGAACCTAGCATGGTCATATCCAATTTTACAGCGCATTCATATTCGACGATCGCATAGTGCTGTCAATATAAAACATATTGGATACTTATCCATTATCTAATCCTACGCGAGTATCTACGGGTTTCTAATATGTAATATGTGTGTAATGTGTATTTATACATTAAAAATTCTATCTGATTAATTGAAAAATATTCCATGTTCCTTGATATCTGGTTATCTTCAGATATTAAAATAAAATTACATAATATTCGAGTAAGATTTTCGAAAGACTTAGATAACCGGATAGTATCCGAAATATCATGATACCGTGGATATTGACAGCTCTCGAATAATGTCGCAAATCTCTAAGATACTTATGTTAAGGAGAAATGCCATTAAATTTACAAAACTTTCAAGCGCATGGAGTATTATTAAATAGAAAAAATCTATTAATATATTCATGCAATGGATTCTTACAAAAAAAGGAAATAAAATTGCACATTGAGAATTATCACTTTTTTACACATTTGCGCGTTGATTGCGCGTACATTTTTGGATTTGCTTTCCAAGCAAATCGTCATCAAATATCCCGAGGGAAGATCATTAGAATAATGCAGTCTATCATTGTAACGCTGACGATTGATCCCATTCTTTCTCTCTATTTTTTCTTCTGTTGCGGATATCTATCCTAATCGAAGACATTCATTGCATACCAATGATCAATTTCATTATTTAACAAATACCACTCTCAATCTCACTCTTAAAATGGCGGACAGTTTACACCGGGATGAAGATACTGACATTTGTCTCCGATTCGACAATAACCGTTTTTTGAAAACTGTCTACACACCGGTGGCTGCTTACCACTTCCTCGCCAGCCACCACCACCACCTCGCCAACCACCTCTCGGGGGTCCAGCTCCACGATATCCCCAACCGGGACCTCCTCTACCCCTACTGTGCATGGGAGCGCCTCTTGGACCGGGAAAATTAGGTCCTGGACCGTACATCGGTCCGGGCGGTCCCTGAAAGTTGGGATTCATATTGTTGAATCCCATATCTTCTGGACACATCATGCTATAGCCCTCTTGCTGTTGATTGTACATAGGCGGCGGTCCCATCATTCCCGGCGGAACCATCGGACCACCTTCCATTCCCTGATTGAAACTACCTGGCATATTCGCCATCGGATTCATCCCAACATCTGGTACAAGAACCTTGCCGTCACCCGTTCTCCAACCACCACCGCCACTGCTCGGCAACGTTGGTCCTGGTATTTCCTGGGTCATCGGAGCTATATGCGATGGGGGCATCATTTGCTGAGGCATTTGTGGCATCTGACCCATCGTCGATTGAGGTCCCATAGGGGTCATCATAGTTTGTTGACTATGCGAGAATGTCGTAGGATAATGGAACGTTGTTACAGTCGGTGGTTGCGGTGTTAATTGTGGTTTAGGTTCTGGCCATGGTACTGATGTAAAATCTTTTTCACTCTCCTTATTGCCTGTGAGATCGTCCAATGGTATTATTTTAGGATCGGTTATCACATGATGCCGTTCTTCATCAGGTTCAGCTGCTGAGTCTGGGATCCTATGATTCAAAAAAATACAATTTAGAAATTAGGAATTATTGTCTAACTAAAGATTTGAAAATAATATATTCCGAACGACAATATGACAAGACATTATTTTGTCTTATCTTATATTTATGGTGTACCACAAAATAAAAATATATTTCCGTCATTTTATTGTCGCAGAGTATAAGTAATTTAAATAAAAACATTTATTAAAATAAAACTGATAACTCGAATATAATACTGACTGCAAACATATGCTTACATGCTTCGATTAAAGTAAAGCGCTTGAAGAATGCCCTTCTCGCGAGCATATTGAATATCCTTTTCTTTACTATCCTTGCCAGGTTCTACTAATGGAGGTGGTTGATCAATAGGAATTAAAGGCTTCCATCTTGTTCTCTCTTCCATTAAATCCTCATTATCTAATAAAAAAAAAAAAAAAATATAATATATGTATATATATATATATATATATATATTAAAGTTTAAAAAAAAATTATATTAATATCTTCAATACTCTTTAAAAAATCTGTAAATAATTTAAATAAATTTAACTACGACATAATTTCTGTACGTACTTAATTTTCTGGCCATTTGGAATGCTTCCCTTTCGTTTTGCTTTTCCATCTGTTTCATGTCAGTGAATGTTTTTGTCACATTAACCCTTTCTGTTTCATCCAATTCAAAGTAACGTATGGATTCTAAATCTGTCTTCCACTTTAAAACTTTTTTCGGTCCTTTACGTTTCTGAAGTAGCAAAACACTTTTAAGTCCATCTACATATCGTATTTCGGGATAAGGACTAACGTCATCCTTCTTCAATGAGTTCGAAACTACTGAAGAAGTATCTTCTGGTGATTCCGAATCTTTGGTATCTTCCACATCTTCCTCGGGTGTCGGTGCTATGAAAAAGATAAATAAATAAATATATTGTTTAAATATTATTATAATAATTTTATTATAAATAATTAATAATTTAATAAATTATTAAATATATTATTATAAATATATTTTGTAGAAAAAATTAATTTTACTTCAACATGATATATACGTGTACAAAAGTTTGTAATATAAAATTGTGTTAATAGTAATATATTAGTGCAATATAAATATATTAGTTAGAGCATTATATAAATGAGATAAATGGCACGCGTACGTGACGAGTTTAAATAAGTTGATTATATGTTTTGTACATTTTTTTAAATAAGACAATTTCAAAAAGCAAATTAATTTATTTCTCTCTTGTTTACTTGATAACTTACTATTACTTCTGATATCATCCTCGTCTCTACTATCTTTCTCTTCATCAAGCGCTTGATCTTTCTTCGCGTCTTCTTCGCTATTTTCTTTTTCTCTTTGATCTTTATCTTCTTCTATTTCTAATGTATCTTGATAGAACTATAAAAAAAGTTTTACAATATTAATTTATTATTAATCATTTTATACATATGCCACATATAAAAAAGATGTTTCTAAATAAAATAAAATCAAATCGATTTTCTCTCTCCTTGTTTTATACTTAATTCGAAGCTTAGAATTTAAAATAATAATAAAAAAAAAATGTATCAATCACTTATCAAAATTTAATGCGATTGTGCTTTGCAAAATGCGCAAAAACAAATGAATCTTAAATTGGAACGACTCTGATTAATTTGATATTATTTTTCTCGCAGCAATATCCTAGACATATGTATCCGATATAATTACCTTGAAGTTAGGTTTGAGGGCAACTGGCGATTTTTCTTCGGCATTTGTAGGCGAAGCAGGTGGTGGTGTGCTATCGCGATTATCGGCATTAGCGGTTTCTTGTTTCTTAGCTTCCGAAGATCCGTCTTTCGTAATAGAAGTTCTACGCTTACGCTTCCTTGGTTCTTTGCTCTTGGTGGACGCGGTGAGAGCGTCCATGAACATGTCGCTCTCTTGTAGCATCATCGCTGAGAACAAAAATATTAAATATAACTTGCGAATAATTCGCAATAACTGGTTTAAAAATAAGTTTTAAAATAGTTTACACAAATAATATTTCAAGATATGCTGCATTATATAGACACATTACATATAATTAAAAAATATATATGTATATTATATATGTAGCTGTAATTAAAAAATATTGGTACATTTTTCAGATGTATTTCATCGTGTTTCTCTTAAACATTTATAAATAAAATATTTTTCCCAACACAGAGGCATAACTTTGCAAATAAATTCAGCGCGCGAAGATAATAGAAATTTACATATGTTTTATTTGATTGATTTATGTACTTTTTAAATTATAGCCATTCTTGTCATTAAATAATTCTTATATTTTTGCAATAATCGTATTTTTCAATAATATTCCTAAACAAAAAACGTTTACATTATATTTGCACGCTGAATTTACTCTTATATATAAAATTTATGCTCAAGAATTAGAAAACATGCTTTACATAATTGTTAAATGTTTATGTTATATTTCTAAATAGCAATTTTGTTTTGCACACTCGATCCGTTCTGTAAATAAATATGGCTTGATATTGTCACATAAAGATTGTTAATAATGGCAACATTGTAAGACAATTCTTGCATGTTTACCAATGCTTTTGATAAACAATAAATATCTGAAAAGTAAAAAATATTTTGCATTTTTCAGTAGCATTCAATAGCTGCAAATAAACTTCTTAAAACTGTAGCATAGATATCTTCTATAATAAAGATAAAAATACTTGTCTGCTAGAATAAACTCAATAAAGTTAATTTCGTATTCAATGTACCCTGTAATAAAAAAAATTCAAATTTAAGCTAGTAAATTTTATAAAGGATATACTGTCTTGTCCTGCATAAACCAAAACATAAAATAATTTAAACATAATAAAGAAATTAAATAAGAATATATATATTAAAATAATAAGAACTAAAAATATTTGTCATTAATCATGGTAATGTTACTTTTTTAAATATTTTAATGATACATGGGCTGTCAAAATATATATATATATATATATATATATATATATATATATATATATAAAACACA
>JBCAUJ010000061.1:588171-610052 GCA_038406275.1 Cataglyphis albicans
ATAAGAACTAAGAATATTTGATAATCATAGTAATGTTACTTTTTTAAATATTTTAATGATACATGGGCTGTCAAGATATATATATATATATATATAAAACATAAATATAAATATAAATCAAACAGTTTAGAATTTAAATAATTTGATAACTATTCTTTATGTAATGTTTCAAATTAAATACTTATATCTGAAAAAAAACGAAAACAACAAGAAAAAACGAATGTATTTCTCTGAATAACAAATTTTAATTTTATTATACTTTGAATAATATATTAAAAATTGCTTTTATATTATATAATATAATGATAGAATAAAGAAGCGAATAATATTGATTATACATATAGGAACAAATATTTCTCTTTTTTTCTCTCTTCAATATATACCACTTAAATTAGCTATATTCTAAAATATCATAAATATGTACACTTAAATGATTAAAATAAATATCTGTGGGCTAATTTAACATATTACGATATATATAAAAAATTAAAACTATATTATGCTTTTATACAAAAATATTACTTTAAATCATCATTAGTATAGAGCTGTATAAGATAAATATCACTGACATTATTTTAAATGCCATTTTAAATTATTTTTTTTTATGAAAAAATATGTGTAGGTGTATAATTTTTATATTTTTTACATTGCATAAAAATTATATAAAATAGATAAGAGTTGCAATACAAGAGAATACAATTGCGTGTATATCTCTACGAAATAATTATAGGACAAAAAAATAAAAATAATTATAAAAAAAATAATTATACAAGCAAAAGAATAAAAATAATTTATAATTGACATATATACATAAATTATACATTTGCTATGTAAAAAAAATAAACTCGAATTATTTTAAGATCGAATGAATTTTTGATGATCTTTGTCTAACAATAAATAACTTTTATAATATGAGGATGTTATTGAAGAAAATAGAGACACAGAAAAATATTATTATTTTTAAAAATATAATTCAAAAAAAAATCGCGCCTTTCTTTAAAATTGTTTGATTTAACACAAAAAATGTTAAAAATAAGAATTTGAAAATATATGTAACAATCAACATAAAAACATAATTTATCATCATCGTCCATCGTGTATAAATGCTCTTCATGTAGAAATAGTAGTCTCACAAATAATACGGAAACGCTTTAATTTAGAACTATAAATAAATAATTAATAAAAATATAATTCATATTAAAAATAGCTATTCTTAAACTTCTTTAAGCTTAAAGGATATTAGTGTTGTCAATATTTGGATATTATCTAAATACTTAATATATATCCGTATAAATCCAAATAATGGAAAGATCTTCTAATAGTTAGACCGTACTCTGACAACATTGATATAATATAAATTCGATAAAAAATAATTTTTAAAAAATTAAGGAAGAGTATACGGGTTGTATTATACAGTTCATTTTTTTTATTTCTACAGAGAAATAATCTGTGGAAAGAAATAAAAAACATGATTTAATTTATCTATTCTCTGAACAGATGATTTTTGAAATTTTTAATAATATAGCGCATCAAGCTGTTTTAGATCTTCAGTTTTATATATATATATATATATATATATATATATATATATATATATATATTTGCCATGTATCTATCAGAAATTATTGGACGATAAAATCGATACGACATTAAAATCAGATCTCGTAAATTTGCATTTAGTAAGTATAAATTCGGGTGCGATTGTTAATAACAAATATATAAAGCTATGTTATTAACTTGTATATGATACAACAATAAACTATTCTAATCTTCCGAAAAAAAAATTGGCGAGATCTTCACGTACATATTAATATACATATACACGTTAAGAATAAGTTATTACTCTTTTTTTTGTGTATATATATATATGTATACACACAGCACACAAAGACACATACACAGACACACAGACACAGACACCGATACATACACACGTCTCGTTAAATTAATAATATGAAAATACACACATTATATTATCTATCACATCTTATCTGTTCAATCGTGATAATTATATAAATTATAAAGCAATTTATAAAAATGTATATACATTGGTAAATGTGATAATACATAAATTTACTTTAATAAATTTCGATTAATATATTATAAAAATGATATCTGCTTACAAATTGCAATCGCACGCGCGATGAAAGCTTTACAGTATTTAAAAATCAATTCCAAAGTATAAATCAAAATAGTTTTATCTGTATGTTTGTACGGAAATAATTATGAATAAAACAATTAATACATTTTATTAAATAACCAACGCAAATAATATTATAAAAATATTTTATCATCATATTAAATTTTCTATATTTGATAGAAGTTTTGTTATTCCAAAAATAAATTTAAATGTGCGTTTCGAATAGCAACATTAGACTTTATAATTGAATATCTTGCCAACTAATTGACACGTCAAATAAGGCAGCAGTTTTGAAATATATTTATCATTAGATGATTTATTATTCATGTGTTATTGTTTATTAACGCTAATTCACACAATATAATTTACAATATAAAGTATATCCAATGTAAGAGAATAAAAATATTCTACCTGAGTATATACAAATATTTTGTATTAGAATTATTTAAATAGATTAATTTCAGATTCATTAAGATATAATTAAAAAAATAAATTTATGTAAATAATTTTGAGCATGAATTTTTTAATATGAAAAAAGAATATTTTAATATTATATTTTGCGTTAAAAGTATAATTTTATTATTCTAGATTATATATAAATTATATAAAAATTTTATTAAGTAAAATTTATTATTTTTTTATATTTATAATTTTGAAGTTTTATAACTTTAAATTTAATAACATTCAAAGTTCTAATTTGTACATTACTATAATTATAATAATATTGGAATATTTGTTTTTAAATTATTTAGAAAAGGAACAACATTTCTGTTTGTCATTTGTGCACTCCAAGCTTTCAAATACATGTAGGAAAGAAGACCAATATTAAATAAATCTAATTGGTAATTATCTATTTTTTGCATTATACAGATTAATTAATTATATCATAGGATATCTTCTCAATGCATATATATATATATATATATATATATATATATATATGTATGTATGTATGTATGTATCATTTTAAATTACGTTCTTTTGCACGCTTTGGAATTGTGTAAAAAATGTAAAGTAATAATTGTGAAATCAATGTAATTAAACATCATGCGTATATATTTGCATGTGTTCAGATAGAATATTTTTTATCCTCGATATCGGGTAAATTTCGCGACATGACACTGCGCAAAGAGACATCAAGTGTGCGAGTCGTGTCGCGGGTTGATGTGCGTCGAACGGTTAATAAGTGCCAGTAGAAGCGCGCGACGACGACGCGGCAGTTATACGGGCAACGAGACACGTGCATCAATGTAAGACAGTCGCAAAAACATCGGCTCGTACATGCGTCGCGCGACTTTAAATCCTCCGATTACACGTGTCGGATTCGAAAACATTTCCAGTTTATAAATTATGTTCGTTCTCATTTTTAAAAAATTTTTGTCTTTTATGTATTGCAAAATCTTACGTAATTTCCGAAGCTTTCTTTAAATGCACAAGACTATTCATATGCGACTGTTGCATCAAAATTTCCAGCAAGAGCACAGAAATTATGATAATTGCGATACTTTGTTCGCAAAATGAGATCCCGATTTACTCGAATAATACGTTTTCATGATACTGTTCGAGCATAATATTTTCAGAAATATATATTTTCTTTTCCAAAACAAATGCCATTATTGTTGTAACATTGAGATTTGCCATTTAGAATTTTGTAATAACTAGTCTTTCTTTCTCTCTCTCTCTCTTTGAAAATTTTATGGTGTTGCCGTAATAAAATAAAATTAAAAAGAAAAAAATATCTGGCTGCGCTCAAGCTCCAAAGTTTGACGCAACTAGCTTCGTCCCTTTCTCTTTTTGTTTCTATCTTAGCTAGCAGTTTTCTAATACCTAGCTTTTTCTTTCTGTCTTTCATTTCAATTATCTAAACATAATTATTGGCAAGGAAGAAGGTTCTTTTCACCAAGCCCGACGAATGAGTCGTTGTAAAGGGAGCCTGCTGGTCCTAAAGGCTTTCTTGCTCGAAGACGTCGGATATGCAGCTTCAGAAATCGTGCACTTCTAGTGCTACTTTCAATCCATAGGGTCTCCACGCATTGTTCAGTGTGTTAAAAAATATATTCTCATAATATTTATCACCGATTTTTTCTTCTTTCTTTAACTTCCCTAAAATTCCTTTCACCCTCTCTCTTTCTCTCCCTCTCTCTCTCTCTTTCGTTCGCTCTCTCCCTTTCTCTCTTTTTTTCTATTAAAGGTGTTCGAATCATTTGCCCCACACAAATTTCAATTCTCTCTAGTAAATGTGCAAACATTTCATTTGTCATATACATATAAAAGTTTATATAATGAATAAAAGTTTCATTTTATCCACAGGTCTTGAATGTGTATTCATAGCTTATTACAAATTTACGAGTCGATATCAAATCGATACAATTTTTTAATGCAAATAAAAAAAATTCAAGTTTTGTATCCTCATTTAAATTTAATTTTGAAAGCAAATTTTAAAATTTCAGAATTACTGAAACTAATTAATCAACGTGTTGTAATCAATATGTTTTAACATTAAAAATCGCCGAGAGGATGGAAATCTGGATGGGCTCACGGTATATGTACGATTATTTTAAAAGCATTTAACAGTGAGCAAGATATGTAGTATAGCAGAAACCCAAGAGTTAAATATTCCAGATTTCTGATAAATTTATTTAAATGTTTAAATAGGATATATACATGTACAAGGGAAAAAGTATGAATAGACAAGACTTTGTTGCCTTACCTAGTTAGAGATTAGAACTATTCTTGTATGATGGCTTCGTAATCGTTGTGTCACTAATATCGGAGATTAAGAACACATGCCCGCTATCAGTGAATATCGACAAAACACTTTTCGACTATCTTTGTTCGACAAGAAACTATGCGTTCTTTACTTTAAAACGATCAATTATATATATAATTTCTTTGTCGAATATTGATTGAAAGAATCGCGATTTACGCGTTGTAATGAATATTTAATCGAAGATTACCTGCTATCGAAGATTCTTAATATACGAAAAAGTTCGTAGTCGAGTGCAGATCCTAATGGCTTCGTTCTTCTAACGAGAGATGTTAAATTCGTAGACGGATGATCCGTACAAGAGCTGCTAATTCTCCATGCAGTACGATGGATAAATCATTATACGGCTTATTATATCTTCTACAAGACGCTAATAATAATTTTTTGGGGGAAGTAGAGAGGATGTACTATTAAGAGGTATTATACTACGGGATATTGCCTGGAAGAAACAATAAGTTTAAAGTACATAGGTAAAAATAAATGTTTGATGTGACAATATCAAAAAATCATTGAGGCTATCGATAACATTCGCGATACATAAAGATATCGCATTAAATATCGGAGCAGCTTGTACATCTTCTGGTAACATCCATCTGCAAACTCAATATTACAGAGTTAGTTTAGTTATATATAATGCAGCATACCAATGTACAAAGCTTAAGCAGTCATTTGTTTAGTCATTATTATCATTTTATCAACAAATAAGACTTTTAGATCTTATATAGCAAAATAATATAAACAGAAAATCATTATATATTATTATAAAAAAAAAAAATACATAAAAATAATAAAGCATGTATGTATACTAAAGATTATAAATATTATTAATAATATATCTGTGAAAAAATATATGTTACAAAATAAATAATGTTTTATTTAAATATTAGTTAAATTTATCTGAGAATATATTTTAATATAAATAAAAACAATTATATATATATATATATATATATCTTTTAATAATTTAAAAATACATGTTAAAAAAATATAAATACTTTAAATTTTTAAATTTATTAATTTGTTAATTTATAAATTTAGAGCTTTAGAGATTTTTTCTTTTTATTTTATTATTTTAATATTTGTTCTTTTTTCTTTTTTTATAAGCATACATGTATGTATATATTTAATGTTTCTTTAAAATTGCATTTAATATAAAGATGTCTTCAAAATTTTAATTCTTTTCAATATTACATTTTTGAATTTTATCATCTAAATTTGATAAATTTAGTCTAATATACATAGCATAATTTCTGACTAACATTATAGACTGCTTTATCTGAGGACATTAGCGTAATATTTATATCTAGATTAAAAATATTAAGTAAAGAAAAATATTAAATATAATAAAGATCAGGTATTAATAAAGAAATTTTGTATATAATTTGTGACAGAATATCAATATACTTACGTTTTGGTTTTGGTGGTATCAGTTTAATCCCTCCCTTCTTCTCATCGCTTGGTGGCGTCGTTGGTGAGTCCAGTGATAGTTTCACCCGTTTTTCCACCAATGGAATGGTATCTCTCAATGGCGATGGCCTTTTCAAGGGAAACTTCGGAGGTAGAACCTTCTTATCAACAGCAGGATTTGGCTTTTTCGATCTCGGCGGTGGTGGTTTTACTTCTTCCTCTAGTCCCGTGGATCTAAACTTTGAATTAAATGTCTTCACCGTTTTCGGCCGTGTCGTAGAGTCCTGGCTATTCTTTCTATTTTCAATGGAGATGGATATATTCTTCTTCTCGGTAGAAAGCTTTGTAACAGTGTCTTTTTTACTATTGTCTACCTTCTCTTTATTTTCCTTCGTACCATCTCGTGATTCGGTCGAGGACTTTCTTCCATTTGTATCATCTTCCGATCGTTTCTTCGGTATTTTGCCCAACTTAGAACTCAACGCTTGACCTTGCACTTTTTCTAAAGTCGCCTTATCCTTCTCTGCCTGATCCTTTTTCTGTTTCTCCTTCTCCCGTTCCTTGTCTCGCTCAGATTTACTTTTACTTGAACTGTGCTTACTGGATGAACCAGAGTGATGCTTTTCTTTTTCCTTGGAAGACTTATCTTTACTAGAGTTGGAGGTTTTGGAACTATTACTACTGGAACCAGAGCGATGACTACTCGATCTATGGGATGTTGAATTGCTGCGATGCGTACTGGAACTCGCGCTGTGCTTAGAAGAACTTTTAGACGAAGACGAACCGTGATGATGAGCGCTGCTTTTCTTGTCAGAACTGGATTTCTTATCGTCTTTTTTATGAGAGTCTCTATTTTCTTTATCACTAGACTTACCGCTATCACTACTAACAATAATATCCTTAGAGTCTTTATCATCTTTACTTTTAGCACCTTCAATATCTTGATTGTCTTTAGAACTAACTGTGGTCTGTTTCACATCACTAGGAACATGTCCTGAATTGTCTGATTGTCCAATGTCTACCGTTTCATCTTGACCACTAGTCGCACTACCACTTTGTCCTGTTTCCTCTACTTCCTCCGGTTTTTGCTTCGCTTCCTGTAAAGCAGGAAGCGTAGCGTCCACAGTGTTTATAACTACTTCTGTACCAGATTTGCTTAAAACACTATTTATATTCGTGACGTCCGTCTCCACCTTGGCGAGAACTTGATTACCATCGCGAATGGTAATCTTATAAACAGGAACTGATGATTGCGAAGACGTTGATACAACAACAAAAGATTGCTTTTTACCTTGTTGTTGTGTTACTTGCTGACCTTTGCTAATAACTTGCACTGTTTGCGACTGTAATCTTTCTTGTTGCTGCTTCTCTTGATCTTGCTGGATCTGATTTACTGGAGTACTAGCAGTAGATGATTGCGCAAGTTTGAAGTCTTGTACATGAACAGTTGCATTTTCAGCAATATCAAGAGTTTGTTGAGAATTTAACAAGTAATGTTGTGGTTGCGATGAAGGAATAACTGTGATTTGTCCTGCAGTAGCATTCGATTGCACTGAAACCGTCATGATTTGAGCTGGCACTGAATTCGGCGCCGCTTCTCCTTTCACAATTTTTAGCCACTGCTCTACAAGTCGAGTGGCCAATGTTCGTACACCTTGATGACTGCCCTCCTTCGACAAACCTTTAATCAGTTTTGGACAATTGTTACTCTTTAGCCGTTCAATATCTACAGGACAGAGTAGCAAAAGTTCTAGAAGTTCTTGAATAAGAGCCCAATTCTTAGCAAGAATGCCATCAGTAAGCCATGTGTGAATAAGATTCCAACCTCCAGAACTCATAAATCTGCAAAAATAGAAATTATAAAATGTAAAATATTATATTATTATTATAAATAATAACAAAAGATAAAATAATATAATTAAATTATTCTAAATAATAAAATAATTATAGTATCTCATATTATATTCTATTTTTAATTTTAATTCTTATCATAAAATGCCATATAAAAGCAATATGTATTCTAAAGACAAATCTATAATTAAATCTTAAAACTATTCTTATAAATACACATACATGTAGATTAATAGTTCATACATATTAAATATTGTAATAATTAAAATAAATAATAAAAAAATAATAATGAAAAATTTATAGTTGCATATATATTTCTAGTACAGAATCACTAATCTATCAAAAAAATTCAACCATGTGTACAATTCTATACTTGTACCAAATAAGTTGTTGAAAAAAACTAGTGTAAGGTTCGTATCAGTAAAAATGGCACATTAATAAGTACCATCTAATGGTTCTGAACCTTTTATATTTACTCTTGCATGTTCTGTATTTTCTTTTCACACAAACATATAAATTATATACTTGTATGTCTCTACATGCCAAATGATAAATTTCTTTTATACAATTGCTATATTAATATCATAAAGACGAATAGAATCAATTGTTTTTAAAGAGAGTTAAATAACCATTTTAATATTATTTGTATAGATTTAAGTACTTACTGACTAAGCAAATCCGTATTAGTAGTTTTCAATATCTGTATATAAATGCATTTCGAGACGAGTTTCTTAGAAAACTTTGTCATTAAATTAGCTAAGCGATGAACTTCCTCCTTACTCTTAATGCCTCCTGTTGGACCCAATAACACACTAAGGCATTTTAGTAAAGATAGAGGGTCTATACGTGGCTGAAAATACAATTTAAGAAAAAAAAAAATATTAATGCAATCATATAAAAATATAAATTATAGTTACAAATTTAAAATTTAATAACAAGAAAATATTAAACAAAATATAAAAATATACATATCTTATTTTTAAAACAAATTTTCTTGTGAGTTTTCTGATTTATCAGACTTTTTCATCGATATTTTCAGAAAATTAGAACATTTCCATAGACAAATTTATTATAAATTTTTTAAAATTTAAATTTAAAAAAAATTTAATTTATTAAAAATTTAATAAATTGTTTCACAATTAAATTTTTATGTACAATTTTTATGCACAAGTAAATTTCTTAATGGTTTATGTTCATAGATTATAAAGAAAAAATTAAAAATCTCTTAAGTTTCAAGTATTTGATTTGAGTTTTAGCAAAGTCAGATCTGAAAAAATATAAAAGTAAAAGATTTTTTAGAGAATAAATATTTATACTACAAATTTTTTTTCTGTTATTCCCAGGAAATATAATGAACAAAGTTTGCATAGTCCATTAATTAAAATACTTGATTAAGATATTGAATATAAAAAATGAAATATATTGAGAATATATTTTCAATACAGAATTCAATTTTCACTTCGCTAGTTTCTTCAAAAATTCTTCAATTTCTTCTGATGGAAAAAAATTCGATGAATATTTTATCCACCAAATAAAAAACATTCTATATATTATTAACCACTATATTTTTGATATAATTATATTGAAATAATTATACTTATTAAACTATCGGTATATCAGATTAAATAATGAAAAAAGAAAAAAAATTAATATATAAAAAATTCTATCAAAATTAGAACATTTGAGCTAATATCCAAATAACTGGATTCTCTTGACTATTAATCATGACTAACAATATAGAGAAATGTATGCGAATTTCTTGAATACATTATTATACAGGTTATCTGGAGATTACTTTAATAAACAATAAAAAATCAATTTTTGAAATTTTATATTTTCCTTAAAAGTCATTATCTCTCTCTTCTATTCATATTTACTATTAAAACAGGGAGCACACACTTTTGCATAAGCGCATAATTATAAGCATAAGGAAATTGATTAGTTCATTCTCTTATGCATATATTTGTGAACCAATCAATTTCTTTATGTTTATGGTTATGCGCTTATGCAAAAGTGTGTGCTCCCCGCTTAAGTATAATTTTACATAGGCTATTCATGCATAAAATTCATAACTTTTCTTTTGCTATATATTTCCACTTATAAATTATTTCATCTATATTTACCAATTATATTCGATGACGAAAATTTATAGAACATTATGCAGACAATGACGGTGAACTGAATAATCTCGTACGTTGTAATTATTTATGGATCCGTAAGAACGAAAATAGAATATGAGGTCACGCACACACAAAAGGAGCAAAGGTTATTGATCTCTCGCAATCGCCAATCTACTAGATGGCGCCACCGCTGCTCACGATATACTCGCAGATAGAAAAACTTGCAATTTATATATATATATAAAAAAAAAAAAAAAAATAAATGCTACTCACCATTTTGCTGAGATTTAAGATGTTTCAGAGCATCACGGGATCAGGTACATATTCATCGCGCGTATCTGCAACGAAATATAAAATACTTGATGACTTTATGCACGGCTCCGAGAAATCGACGCACTCTTCACGCCATATTGTCGAACGGATTCTCACAGACTCGCACGAATTTACCGAAAGACGAACGATGGCGATTCGAAATAAAACGGCTTTTATTTTTTTCTTTTTTGGAATTTTGATTGTCTAATGCGTACGATTTATCGATTCTACATGATTAAACCCCTGATCCCTCGTTTATAATATATGATACCACGCAATTTTCATTGAGCCGTATAATGTAATCGGAGATGACCCGGATTTGAGCGATTACACGAAAGAATTTCTGTGCCTAGATTGCGACTCTACGTGGATTATGATTGCGTAATTACAATTATCTTGTGCTCTTTTGCTAGAAAAGCTGATGTGCGAGGCGCAAAAATTGGGATAGCCGCTCGTTAGAATTCTCAAAAAATGCAGGTGTAGATACGAGTCCTTACAGACGAACGGTTCTTCTCACTCGTCGGACTAGCCCCGAATATCCGCTGCGCAACCGCCGTGCGCATGCCCCACCCACGTGACCGACCAATCGGAGCAACGGAAGCCGCTTCCTTCTCCCCCCCGACCAATAACGGTCGTTCTCATCGCTATGACGTAGCCTCGTTCTATTTATGTAACACGATAAAACGTCGTGAGACCGTTTTTTTTTTTTTTTTCCGGATTCGTTTCATACCTACGAGAAAACTGACACTTCCCTTTTTTTTTCCAGCACTTTTTTAATACAAAAACTTTTTCTCAGATTATCCCTTTCTTGAGATTCGACTGGCACTTTTTCGAGATTTGTTTGCGCGATATCGAGTCCACGTATATATATATACATATGATTACGTCACAGGACATTATTCACCTCGAGAATCGGACATATTTAATAAAAATCATCAATTATACGGCGCAACTGTCAGCAAAGCTTCCTTAATAATCTCTCTAGACTTTTCGACGGAAATTATATGTTATTTTCGATCCTCTGTCGCGTTTCTTTTCTTTCGCATATTGCTTTTATCTTTTTTTTTTTTTTTTTTTTTTGGAAAATAGGAAAGCCACACTCACATTTGTTAAAAATTAAATCCGTTTTATGGTAAATAAATGTTCACACGTTGTATATGGTGCATAAGAAATGGAACATTTCCTATGAAAATGAGAACGTATGATTCGCTCGCTCGCTCGTTCATGAATTCTTGCTATGCATGGAGGAATGCTACGAGACTCCCAACTGCAATCCGTATATATTTCGCCGTCTATTTGCCATCTGCAATCAGATATCATTTAGAATCTATTGCCATTACCATTAAATCCGTTCTCGTCCAATATTTCACGCCTTGTCGTTGTATTAATATTTCAATTAACTTGTATGAGACGATCCTCACCTGACGAACGATAAGTGAAATCTGCTTCTCTCGAACAAGCCGGAAGTATTTTCTATACGGCTACATCCTGTTTCCCACTGCGTAAGTCAAGGGGACACTAAGTCGTATTAGATTTTCAAGCAACGTTAATATATTTCTTGAAATAAAAATGAGAATATATATTAAATATAATAAATTTAATAAATGTAATAAATATAATAAAATTTTGGACAAATTGTTTCGCGTATGGTCTAGTTTACATTGATATATTATAATAACGTACCAAGAACTACATTGGCCAATCATAATATTCTTTAAGGAATGGAACGGCTGTGATTGGACAGTATAGTATTTACTATGTATAAAGTATTTGCTGTTATATATGTAATATTACTGAATAAAATATATCAATGTGATATATGTAATAATATTCATATATGTAATATTGCATATATGATCGATGTAAATGTAGGTCATAGTCTAAACTTTTGATTATGTAATCTATATACAGGTAAGTTTAAAATCCTGAAATTTTTTTTATTAGCGTCAAATAGCAGATTTAATCGCTCTGAGAGCGATTAATGACATTGTATTGTCTTTGTCAAAAAAATAAGACTTGGGCCTTCAAATAAAGAAATTTAAATTTCTTTATTGTGATATTATGTGTTACACATGGCATTTTCGAATAGGGTTAATCCGACTCAGATCAATTAATCACTATATTTTACTATGAATTTAAATCTTTTATTGGCCGAGTCAATGCAATGACGTCATGTATTGATCCTGCCAAAAGACTTGAATTCATAGTAAAATATAGTGATTAAATGGATTGGATTAACCCATATATGTAATACTACTATATTACTAGTCAAAACTCAACGCGAGCAAAAACATTACGGTGCAGACATATATCAACCTCTCGCTTCCACAATTTGCGTACTTGATATAATGCGCATGCATTAGCATACGTAAAGGCCATATATATAATACTATTGGCTCAACGAAATTCGCGCGTGCACATTGCGTCCAATGCACAAATTGTGGAAGCGAGAGGTTGATATACGTCTGCACCGTAATGTTTTTGCTAACGCCGCTTATTAGGAAGATACGTGACTAGCAATATAATTGTCTATTCGAAAACGCCAACAGTGTCATCTGTGTAACATGCTGGAAAATACCCTTGAATAATAATTTTATATTACGTCATAGGTTGCGATCGAGAAGATGCTAGAAATGCTTCGAAGCATTACATTAACCAATCAGAATAAAGAAATCTTTGCCCTTTTTGTCCCGATTGATCAAACAAATACTTCGAAGCATTTCTAGCATCTTCTCGACCGTAATCATATATCGCGATGCAGAAATGGCGTGTTTCGGAGAACATCCGGTTTCGACGGCAGCCAATGAAAAGGCGGTAAAATTCGTCACATGCGCTCACCCTCCGCACTTCACTTGCAAATGCTTGTCAGCAGAATAATATCGTCAGCGGTCGGCCATTGTTGTCGGCGGAGATGCGAAATATTTCGATGTAATTTTGATCGTCAAAGTTTTACGAGATTACTTACGCATTCGAGTTTTATATATATTATCCAGGATGCACACGGTCGCGGAATTGGGCACCGCCGTGCCAGCTTTCCTTGCCAAGTTATGGAAACTGGTCGAGGACCCGGAAACCGACAACTTAATTTGTTGGTCACCTGTAAGTACCTTTATTTATTTACCTATTCATACACGAGTTGATCGAAGATAGTTTATATATTTCGCGTTGTCAAGCGGATCGTGCGAAACAACGCGATGTCACGCGTTGTTTCGAGTTCAGTTCTTCGTCGTGAGCAATTACAACTTACGATACCTAAATCTTGTCGGCCTTGATTTCCATCGATGGATATTATTGCACGATCTATATATGACATTTTGTATCATGTGCATAAATACATGCAATTATTATAAATTCTGTCTTGTTAGTTGTTCGCTTTGTTGCATTGTTTCTTTCATATAAATAGTGATGATCTTTATGGACACTTACTTTTTACAATAAATGTGTTGTATCAAAAATATATAATTCTTTTATGTTAATGATTAAATAATATAATTTATAAAATATATTTATAAAATTTATATAATATTGTGACTTTCTCTCTCTCTCTCTCTCTATCACTTTCTTGTTGTATAAAAGTTATATCAATTTCAGCCTTTCAATATAAAATGATGTAATATAGTATATGTAATTTATATAGTATATATTGTACATATAATATATATAGTATATTAATTAAAATTAAAATGCAATGTAATATTTTAAGATTACAACGAATAATCTATACTTATTATAAATAAATTTATTATGTATATACTATATATATATATATATATATATATATATATATATATATATACTATAATTAAATTTATTATAGTTGGTACAAAGACAAATAATTTTATATATTTTATATTTTTTTTAGAATGGTAGAAGTTTTATCATTAAAAATCAAGCAAAATTTGCGAGAGAATTATTGCCACATTATTATAAACACAATAATATGGCTAGTTTTGTACGACAGCTAAATATGTGTAAGTTATTACATGTTATATAAAACTTTTTGAAAATATAGATAATGAGAAAGAGAAAAAAAAAAAAAAAAATATATATATATATATATATACATATATATATATATATATATATATCCATTAATACTATTTATATATTTAAGATGGATTCCATAAGAAAGTATCTGTAGAACTGGGTGGTCTAAAGTGCGATAAGGATGAAATGGAATTTGCACATCAGTTTTTTTTCAAAGGACATCCATATCTATTAGAACATATTAAAAGAAAAGTGAGCATTTAGATCTATTGCAATGGTGCAATAATTGCAATTTTGAAATGTATAAGAATATTTTTTTTTTTTTAATAAATACTAAAGCAAAACCGAAAATTATGTTTAAGAAATCTTAATAATTGTATAAAAAATATAATTCTAGAAAGCTAAATTATTAAGATTAAACACAAATATTATATTAATATATTATTACAAAACTATCATTTTCCTATTGCATACTAGATTGCATCTAGTAAGAGTCAAGATGCAGCTCATACTCCTATTAAACCAGAATTAATGACCAAAGTATTAGCAGAAGTAAGAAGTATGAGAGGTCGACAAGAGAATTTGGATACTAAATTAGGCGCAATAAAACATGAAAATGAAGCATTGTGGAGAGAAATAGCAATGCTAAGACAGAAACATTTGAAACAACAACAAATTGTTAACAAGCTTATTCAATTTCTTGTTACTCTTGTACAACCCTCGAGAGGAAGTGGTTTACCTGTCAAGCGGCGATATCCATTAATGATAGATGATTCAAATCGTACACGTAAACAGAACAAATTGTCAAAGGTAATACTATGCAGCATTCTCCATGTCTTTTTTTGTACACATATATATGTATATATACTACTATAATAATAAATATATTTAATATTTAATATCTATTTTTTAGCCACAAGCATCTCCTACAGGACCGATTATTCATGAACTTGATGCATCAGAGTCATCAGATTTGGATTCAGAATATATTGTTGCTGAGTAAGTGAATAGATTTTATACATATATACATTTATACATGCATGTGCTTATAATTTTAAAACATGGAAATTCACACTTTGATTAAAAATTTATATATTATATATTTATTTATATTTATATCATGTTGGAAATTTAATAGCTGATATATAATGCATATATGTATTATGTATTGTAACTCTCAGTGAGATATTAATAAATATCTTAATAACATTTTAATCTAGGATGTTGGAGAATGGAGTTCCAGCTGTTTATAGTCCAGAAGAATATATTGAAACATCAATAGATGATGAAAATATGGAAAATGAACTAGTCGAGAATCCTGAGATGACTCTACTAGAAAACGATATCGAAATTAGTTCACATGAAAATGATACGAGGAAGAAACGTCTTTGCAAGGGTAAAAAGAAGTATGTTTACTTTATTATATTCAATTTATATTTTATAATTTATTATGTGTGATACACACACACACACACATACACACACACACAATGTGCAAAACACTCTAGACAATGCTCGTGAATGGATAGAACATAGTAAATTGAACAGAAAAGTTCTTTACCATTTTTTTCTATAATGCTTAATAAAGTCGGTCAGCTGCAAGCCTGGTAGTATGCGTGAGTTACTACCTGCTACTAACTCTGCTGTTTACGGCGGCACATCACTACCAGGTGTGCGGCTCACTGACATACGCTCGGTTAAAAATTGTCACTGATTAGCCAGATTTTACTCAATAACAATTCTTTTAGTTTCATTTACTGTGTTTTATTCATTCATGAGCGTTGTCTAGAATGCTTTGGGACATCCTGTATTAATATATGGAAAGTTAACATTATTCTCTCTTCACAAAATTTGCAATTGATTTATATTAGAAAAAGTATTAAAATATTAAATAACTTTTATTTTTTGAAATATTAATTTCTACTTTATGAGAGAGAAAGAGAGGAAGAGATGAATAATATATTTACTTTTCACACATTCTATAAAATATCTTATGCATGAAAATAAATAAGATTGAAATATTTATTCTATCATAAATTTTAGGGCAATACGTATTCTATATTAAATATTATAGAATCTTCTTACATGCAATGGATTTTATATATAATGATTTATGAAATATACAAATATTTTGTAAAAAAAATAAAAAAATATTTTGGACTTATCAAAATTTTGCTGAACATATTTTAAATTTAATGCTTTGATTGTACATTCACTAAAAATCTAACAATATTTATTATTTGTATGCGAATATCAAATATTCTTTTATTGCATTTATCCAAATGGTATTTAAATATTACCAGGAGGAAAAACAAGGTGCCTGTCAAAATTTTGATCCCACCATTGGAAAATGGAGGAAAACCAAGGTTAACATTTTTTTTTCTTGGTGTTGGTATTCTGAATATTTGTCTATAGTTATTTTATGTTGGAAATATTTCAAATATATGCTATTATTTTGCATGAAAAATCAAATTTAAATAATTATAAAAACATTAATAGACTTTAGCCTATTTTTTACCTATTTTTTACTAGTTTTTAAATGATTATATTATAGAGAAATATATATATGAGAGAAGTTATATAATAGCCAAAACATTTCTTCAAATATTACAGATCATTCAGAAAATGTATTTAATAGAGAAGAAGAAATAAATTTTCATAATCTCTTATCATTATGTTTCTATAGAGAGCATATTAATTTTTCAAAATTTTTAAAAGCCTTGGTTGCTTCTTTCATATCATTCTATATTTATATATAATTTATATATAATTTAACTATCTTATATATATAAAACTAATTTATGTTGTTTATTATATCTTTTTTATATTTTATTTTATTATTACAATAATATATTAGATTTTTTTAGTTTTTTTTTTATAAATCTATATATCTATATTTTATATACAATATTTTAAATATTTTTTTTTCTAAATGCAATATCAAAATTATCTCAAGACATATCGATATTATAAATCTATATTATTCAATAATTAAGTTTGGTATTGAACATTAACATAGTTTTTATCTCAGTTAATATAATTAGCCAATTATAGATTTACTTGTATGTGTATTCATTAAAATATAATATTATTCTTTATACATCAGTAAAAGATTCGAATATATGACATTATTCTGCTATTACAAAAGAATTTCACATAATAATATCTGCATAATATCATTTTATATTAGACACATTTGTTGTTTTTTATATCTTATTGACAGCTTTTGTATTATAATGTTCTGTTACTTATTGATATAATATGTTGAGAATGATTGCATGTAATTTCTTATTTCTTATGTTTCTTATGCTTTAGAATATACTATATAGTTTTTTCCATGTTCCCACTCTATACTATTGAGATATTATTGAGATAAGTATAATATAAAGATAAGTAGTTTAATATAGACAAAGATTAAGTCTGAACAGTATTGTAAAACAAAAATGAAGATTGGCACTAGCTTATCTTCGTTTGTAGGGAAGAATTGCATTTGCTTGAAATGCCCATCAACGAGGAAACTCCTGCGCCTTTTGCTTTACTTGAAAGAGAATCTATCGGTTCTAAACCTGTACCTGTGGCGACAATGCGCAGTTCTAAACTCGCAGCGATGGCGGCAAATATTAATGAATCTCAAGATGTTGACACTGATATCATGGAAAGTTCAGCTGATATGGAAGATGATATGGAAGTCTCAGACAATGATGCATCCATGCTGAAACTAGAAGATATCCTAATTGTTCCAGAAATAATCAACAACAGCAACATTCAAAATATTATTGAGAAAAAAGAAACCGATGTCAAAGAATCTAATCCAGCAAATCAGGGACTTGATCAAATTAATGATGACAGAATTGCTCTAGCAGCAAGTGATATTAAACTTAATCAAATTGATAATGACAAAATTGCTCCAGCAGCAAGTGATATTAAACAGCACAATGAAAATGAAACATCAGAAGTTTTGCAGGATGAAAAAGATGATGACAACAAAGCAAGCACAAGTTCATCAAAAGATTTATCTTTGAGTCGTGTCAATTCTTCAGATATAAGTGAAGCTAATTACAGGTTAGAACCGATGTAAGTTTGGCACAGACCATGGATAACATAAGGTGGCATTTAGTAACAATAATTTCTGCTCAATTGTGGAAATCATTAAGCATACAGAAAGAGGTGAAATCGTATCTTTTTTTTTCTTTTTTTTTTTTTCCTTTTTTTTTGAGATATGTAATTTTCTTATTCCATTTTCTTATCTCCATTTCCATATTAGTTCTTAAAAATAAATTATTTTGTGTAATATATTAATTTTTACTAGCTATTTAAATAAATAGCTATTTAATCTTTAATCAGCAAAATATAAAAAATATATTTCTCTTCTTTGTGTATCATTATATGGAATCTATATTATTAGATTAGATTAACTTTAATTTTATAAAAATCTAATTTAGACATTTTTTATAAATTTGTGTATGATATTAAGTTTTATATGTATTTGATATTACTGATATAATATTTTTTTATTGTTTTGTACTTTTGTGATTTGTTATACTTATACAATGTTAGAATACATGTTTATTATAGAAGAAAAATACGTATTTCTCATAAAAATTGTTATTGTGTGTCTTATCATATAAATGAGATTATTTTTCAGACTTTTTCTAATGTTAAAAATTATAAACCATTATTTTTTCCACATACCATCATTTTTCATTTTATATACAATGTTTCTTATTTATAATAATAAAACTTTTTACATTTGTAACATTGTAGGGAACAAATGGATAATCATCTGGAAACAATGCAAACAGATTTGGACAATCTGCGTGAAATTCTACGTGGTGAAGGTTATAGCATTGATGCTAATACTCTTCTTGGGGTAAATATAATTTTGAAATATTAAAGTTCAAAGAAAACAAAAAAAAAAAGTTTATAAAAATAATGAATTAACAAAGAACTTAATATTTTCTTTTTTTTTAGCTGTTTGGCGCAGATGATCCAATGACATTTGGATTACCAATTAATCCAGAATTAAATCCGAATTGTGAAAAAGATGATAATGATGACAACACTGCACGTGAGTTTTTGCAATTTTTAATATCAAATTAAACATTCTATTATTTATCAATGTAAAAAAAACGCATAAAAATTTTTTTCTACATTCTTACAATTTTAAATTGATAAAATCTTAAAAGAGATGTCTATATATCTGTGTATGTTTATATAAAAATAACTTTATAATTTGTTTAATTGAATTAAAGTAATGAAATTAAATCAAAATTTATTTAATTTGATCATTTTTATTGATTAATAACTTTAATTATATATAGTTGCAGATTCTATCAATGGATCTGCTGGTGGGGAACTTATGACGTATAATCCTTCATCAAATCTATTAGATTTTGATGACGATATGTTATTGGAAAATGAATCACCTTCGCTACCAACAGCATCATCAAATTTATCTACAGACAATTTATATACTTCAGATTCTTTAGATCCTTTAGACGATAAGGCTTCGCTTTATGATTCTCTAGTAAAACTCTCTAGTAAGAATCTAAAATCGTAAACACTATTATTTATATGTGGTAAGTTTCACTCCCTTATTTTTAATAGGTTTTTAAGACCATCTTTTTTTCTTTTCTATTTTAAAAGTTAACTGCATAGATTCAATATGTATTAGATTCACGATATGCTTACTGTTGTAATAAACATTGTCTAATCAGCATTGTTATCATAAGATATAAAAAATCAATTACATTTGAAGAAGATATTCACTTATATAGAAAGTTATTATTTAGCATAGTTTTTCATAGGTTTGTAGCTATCACTATTTCTACAATCCTTTAGTTTTCATTTTAATTTAAATGGAGTGTATTTAGCAATCATAGAACTTCTATTAAATTATAAGATATACAAGTCATTAATATGTATATATATATATATAGCATATGAAATCCATTGGATTTGCTGCCATAAGATATGATTGCAATTAGATAAATAGTTTTTGTTTAACAAAACTTATATTTTCTTGTATATAATTACAAAAAGAGCAATTGTATATATATTTACTGTGAAGTTGTTTATTTTCTTATAGTTTAATTAAAATTTATCAACAACAATCAATGAAACTTTCATTTTATATTGATAATAAATAATTTGTAAATACAATGTATAACATTTAAATTTTTATAGTTACACATTATATGATGTATTCTAAATTTTTATATAACAGATTGAGATTCTAATCATTATTCAAATCAAATATTATATCTTAGACAAATCCAAGAAATTAAAATTTTGCAAAACTTTATAATGCATATAAATAAACTTGTATTTATATCATTTATATACATTATGGTTTTTACATTCATACATAAGTATATATATATGTATTTTTTTTTCTTTGCTATATGTAATATAATATTTAAATCTTCGTTTTTTAGCTTTTTGCTGGATACTTCACTTCTGGATTATTATCTAGAAAATTATTAATTATCTAGAAAAAATGGTAATGTAAAAAATAGGAAAGAGGAGAAAGGAGAGAATAAAATATATGTGCTGTTACAAATTCTACAGCATTTGTTATCATGTAAAGTAAGAACAGCATTTGCAGCAACATAATCTAAATATCTTAATATGAAACAAACCTAATGAAAAGTATAAAAGAGCAATCTTATATATATCACAAAAAGAAGTTATAGATACCGATTATAGCTTTCCAAGATCTTACAAATGAATAAACACGAGAGTTATATTAATAAAACTTTTGTTCTCACTTGCTTGTATATAATTACAGACAATTTTTTTTTTTTTTAAATATGTCTTGCAGTTAGCTTTGTAAAGAGAATTAAATATAGAATGATAACAGTTTTTCAGGTAATGTATGAAGTATTAGATTAAAAAATTTAAATTGTGATAAATCTATGCATACATGTTAAAAAAAAAGCTGTTTTGCTTATAAACATATTTTTTTTATTCCTTCAGAATTTTTATCTCAAATTATACTAAGATATCTTTCTACAAGAAAGATAAAATGTAAAAAGTGATAGTACAAGTCAAGATTTCAGTGTTTTATATGCAGTAGAAATATTTTTGAATCTACGAGTAATGTGGATAACTTTTTTTATGTATTTTATAAATCTTTTATAATTTCTAATGCAGTTCTGTGAGACTAGAATAATTTTGTACTTTTGTTCTACATAGAATTTATGTCTTACATACACAATTCAAACTGAGACTCTGAGGTTATTCTATATACATATATATGTATGTATGTATATATGTATATATATATATATGTATA
>JBCAUJ010000061.1:610074-685649 GCA_038406275.1 Cataglyphis albicans
TATATATAGTGTGCAAATTTTAGTAGATGTGAATATGTATAACAAGATAATGGGAGATACTATATTGTACTTACATGTGTTGGCACAGTTAAAAGAAAACTGCATCAGTTTATTCCACAAAAAATATTATCTTACTCAGACTAGTTTTTATTGAACATATCTAAGTTTATTAAAGGAATCTCAGTATAAAGTTGTGATTGAAATACTGAAATCTTAATCTTGAACCTCTATTAAATACTACTAAAATAAGTTGACATATTGCATTCTTAGAGTGTGTTTATCTATCTGATGCAGATGCACCAAATCACTTGATCCTTTTATTTTTAATTATTTAGTGCGTCTGCAATGAGTGAAACCACTTGAATTGTATAGTAGAAAACTATAATTACATATTATTGCATCATCATCATGTTAATATTTTATTTGATTTAGAGATGAATATAGTTAGATTTTTATATTTACTACAAAATCAAAGTTTAGGCACATTATTTTTAAAGTAGTGTGTAAAATTTGTTATGTAATTTTATATACAGTGAAGTGTCAGCCATATTCATATACATTTTCTGTTTGTAAAGGTTTAAAAATCTTACTATTTGCAATTAAATTGCAAAAAACTAAAAAGTTAATTTTTTTTTTTCAGTGTGTAAATTTATTTTAAAAGATTATTAACAGGTGTGACAAGTATTTAGTAATTATATTAAAATAATTAGTCATATTGTTTGTGTATTTTTACACTCTATGAGATAGCACCTACTAATCTATTTACATTAACATTACATTTGTTTGTTGAGAAACATTAATCAAGTATTTTCATCTGAATAAGTATATGTCATATGGCAATGTGTTGATACTGCACTGTTTGAGATATCAAACACATCTGTTACAATCAAAGATTGATGAAAAAGGTGAATTGAAAAGAGAAATTATCAAAGATGAATTGAATTTTACCCAATGTCTTTATGATATAATGCCCTTTATGATATAAATTATTTGATTGCACTTGATGTATAATAAAAAGAACAATTGTTTTGTTTAGAGATATAAGTAGGGGCCAGCGAGACATAATTTAGTTTATGAAGTTGATAGTTTTTATCTTTTATCAACCTGTAAATAGATATTATGTTTGGTTACATAGATAGAATATCAAGACAAATACATTCAAACTACTTAACTAATTAAGAATGCTATAACACAGGATTTTATTTTGCAGATTTAAAACAAAGCTCTCATATCAGTTTTTTGATTTGTGTATCTATTAGTAAGAATTCTGTTAAATCCGTTATATAAGTGTAATAGAAAAATTAGCAAAATAAAAATACTTTTACTACCACGGACAATTATGTTAAATCTGTTTACACATAAATAAATCTCACATAACTGTTCATATGTATTTATTGCTGGTTTGGATATTCTTTTCCTATTTAGCATATTATATGCACACAATCGCGGTAAAATTCTTAAATTCAACAGTAAAAACAGTTATAAGATTTTCAATCATTTCTTTATTGCTAGAAACGTCTCGTAATATTATTTTTATTTTTAAAAATATTTTAGATATATATATATGGAATCCCACTTTTAAAAGTATGTTTTTATATTTTGGATTTAAAAGTATGTTTTATACTTAGGATCTATATCAATGCATACCTTACAAATTACATTAAAAAAATATTGTATTATATAATATTCTTCAAACAGAAATTTACTAGAGTTTAATAAATAAAATAATATATCTCTCGGATATAGGATATATTTCAATAAAAATTGCTATTTTAATTTAACATCACTATATGTACGTGTAAAACAAATAAAAGTTAATTAATATTTTCAAATATATACATGTACATAATTATATGATAAATTACACAATTTTTTCTAATATTCCACAAATTATTGAAGCTATTGAAGTAAATATTGATAAACAAATGGTCTTTGTTTAGAGTAGATTATAACATATTTCCCATAATTCTTACAGATATATGAAATGTTTCATTGATAACATTAGAAGTAACATAATAAAGTGATAATTCTAGATTATAATAAAGTGTGGTTTTCTAAATATAAAATAATTATCACTGTGATTGTTGACTCTCAATTTGCAGTGATTCTTGAAACTGTTTCCTAGCCTCGCGATTACAATGCAATAGTTCAATCAATTCTGCATGTATGTCATCATTTTTCTTTTCTAAATGATCCAGAGCAGTTTCCAAATGATCCAGTTCGTCTTCCAATGCTTTAATACCTGTATGTATTAATTATAAATAATTAATTTTTTTATTGCATTATTATAAAATTAATTTAATAATTTTACGATTTAAATGCTTGTTTCAGAAATATCATAAATTTCGTAATTGTAATTTATAAATATTACAACATTGTATCGCACGCACAGACACAATTTTTAAATTGTTACAAATAGACTAGTACTTTTGTGCATCGCAAAAGAAGTTCTGTTTACTTACCGATATCGGAATATACATCTTCCTCCAAACATCTATTAATGTCATCGGAATGTTCTTCGTCCTCGGCATCCATTTCCTCGTTGACGTTATCGCCATGATTTTCTTCCGGTTGTACTATTTCCTCCATGTCGTCATCTTTTTTTTCTTCCTTCGGAACTGGATATTCGTCCCTGACCATTTTTTTTTCTGCCACTTGCATCTGAGGATCAGCCAGAATCAGCTGACTTTATCCGATAGAGGTGTGTGTGTATATATATATATATATATTTTAGAGAAGTCACATGATATAACGTTCTTGTGCCGCGTTTTTTTACCAACAATCGATATTTTATAGCGAACTGCCATGATGTATACAGCAACATATATTGCGCGCGCGCAATGTGATCTTAAATGTCATGCTCCAGAGTGAGTTTAATCAAATTTTCTAATAACTATATTTGTTAAAAACTATCGCCTGTGCACTATCCGCGAACGATTGTTAAATTGTGAGTGATTATTAACTAGAAAAGATAATTTATTTCAAACTTTATTTTTCTCTTTGAAAAATGGCTACGATTAGTTCGCCGTTTGACATGTGGTGTCGCCCTCCTCATAATTTTGAATCGCGCGCGGTGCCGAATTAGATCAGTCACAATCAATCGTTATACGGAATACGTTCAAACACATCGCAGCAGATCGCAAAATCCCGCTCGAATTGTATTTTGCTATTTTTATTGACTAAAAGTGAGTCTCGTGCGTTTAGAAATGTCTCATATTCATTATTGTCAGTGTCATAATGTAAACCTCGCGTATAATTCGTCGTTATAAATAAGTGCCGCGATTTCGGTTAATCTCTGGCAATCGGAAACCTCGCTCATGCACATATTTTGCGCTGTGCAACAAGAATGCGCCAGGGTTAATGAATGATCGTAATCAGGTATGCGCAAAAAGCATTGCTTCATACAATTATTTCATAATCATTCTATTCGTTACTGAGCTACTATATATAAGCTTACAAGTATAAAACAGCACACACACATATACATACACACACGCCCACACACACCCATAAAAACGTAACCGTTCAAGATGGCGTAGCTTTATGCAGAAGCGGCCGATTTGCAAACAGAAATCAAATTTTCCGATTTATTCTATATTTACTCTAAATACTCCTTTTAGGAAAGATATTCCTTTAAAAAAAATAATATAAGATATAAATATAGATTGTTTAAAGGTTATTTTATATGAAGATTATTATTTATTGAATTCATTTTTCACACACACACACATATTCATCACACTACATGACATTCGAATCGATACATATCATACTATTTTCTTCATTATCGACAATCGTTTTTATTGGAATTGTACCTCGTCGATAATATAACTATTCGAATTACTGACATATTTTAGTTATACTCACGCCACCACCAGATGGCAGTTGTAGTGACTAACCGTTTTTGAATGCAAGGCCTTCAAAAACGGTCGGATGAGATCATAATTTCGTAAAGTGTTAACGGTTATATATATATATATCTAAAATATAAGCATAACAGAAAAATTTTCAAATATATATATATATATATATGCAATACTTATACTCACAAAAAGCTACATATCAATTAAAGCAGAAATCTTTCTTTTTAATTTGATTTTTTAATTTATTATAAAAAGACACACCCAAATAGTAAAGTATTTAATAATACGAGTATATTTAATTATTTAAAGAGAGTATATTTAATTATTATTACAAATATTATCATATATAGATATATATTATCTTTTTTAAAGCAAGTTATTTACAGATTAAAAATATGCGGTATAATTTTGAGAATCTCGTAAATATTAAAAAACATTTTATGGGTTGAACTTGAGATTTTATTTTCCCGAATCAAAGTTTTTTGTTATTGATATTTATATGTTTAAAACATATAAAGTTTATTTATTTGATTATATGTTATATAATATTATAACACATATATATAACATGTTTTATTCTTGATCCTTTGGGGGGGGGGGTTGTTCTGTTTTGTTTTTTTTTTGGGGTTTTTTTTTTTTTTTTTTTTTTTTTTTTTTTTTTTTTTTTTTTTTTTTTTTTTTTTTTTTTTTTTTCATGCAAGTGTTAATAGAATGGGAAATCTGATTCTAGGAGAGAACGCTTAGGCGTCGAGCATGAGCATCGTCCCTGGTTTTCCCTAATACTTGCCTGGTGTTCTTAATTAGGGGGATCTGCGTTAGAAGGACGGGAGCTTTTCGAGACGCCCGTTATTGCCTCGTTAAAGGGAATTGGACGGAATGCAAACTTCTACGCCTTTCATATGTAAGTCACGTTATGCCACATAGTACAAGTAGTATGGATAGAAGTTGTCCCCAATTAAAAATGGCCTCGATCCGTCAATTTAATCAAAGTTGTGTACATCTTCTCTTATAAAGTGACAATGTATTATATTGTATATCATCGTAATGACTAACGTTATCTATAGTATACCGATAATAAATATTTATTATTGTTGCCAATTTCATAATAATGAATTGGCGCAGAGACGGTGTTTAATTTTAAATTCTGGGATGTTATATAACAGAAACGTTACATATACATATCTTTTTACAAAACTTTATGTCATGTTATATGTCATGTTATATTAAGTTAATTTCTCAGATGTTAAAAGTGTCTTTAACCTTTTAGTATTTAATTAGAAATGATAATATATAGAAAAGATCACAGAAATCTGTTTTTTTATAATAATTTTTTGAACTGTTTTTCTATTAAAAGACTTATTATATTTGATATAAAATTATAACGGTTATTTTAAATTTGAGTCAATTACACTTGATAAACTTGATATAATAATTTGTTATAAAGTATAACAAAAACTTTTTTCATTTTGATGTGGGAACATATTGAAAAAAAAATTAAATTTAATTAAAACAGTTAAAATGCGCGAGTAGTTTTTGATTCAGTACTTATTAGAATTTCATTTTTATTAGTACCTTCAACATGGCATTACGTATTATATATGTATGCAAGTATAACATAAGTTTGAAAAACAGTCTGAAAATACTGAATTATTTTTATTTTTTATATCCGTACGATTTTCTTGCCAGTCGAAATGGAATAATATCATTTATATCATTTATATTCTCTATTACATCATGATATTTCAAATATTATGAGCTTGAAAGATCAATGAATCGGGTCTCGAAACATTAAGCTTTCCGATATGCCATAGATCAATAATTAATTAGTAAATATAACATCATTTACATAACGTTCGATAAATATGCAAAACAATGCGCCAAATTGCGCTATTCTAGCTTACGAAGTATACATGAATGTATATGTAGTTTCCCTCACACAAAGAAAAATACCGGGAAAACATCTCAAATTGTCCCAATCTATGGCTTTCTGTCGCGATGATTCTCTCACGTTCCGAAAGAGAAACTCATGTGTAAATAAAATATTTCGTATACATATATAATATAATTCACTGAATCGACCGCCGCGCGTACGCGGTATTTTGTCTTGATTACAAACATGCAATATGCATCTTTCGACTCGTGGCGATTCTCTTGCGAAGGGTCACCCCTCCTTGTAAAAGGCCGTTAACTCTGAGCCGCGGGGGGGTTCGAACTTTCCCCGTTTCGCTCTAGTGATGGGGAGTCAATAAATTAGGGCGCGCTAATCCTATCCGGGACGTAGTACGTTTTTAACTTAAGCTAAGTTGTTGCGGTTGCCTATGTTGATTCCTTCGAGGGTGTAAAAAGAGGAAGTCCGCAGATTAGCCGTATTTGGAGAGTCGGTTTAATGAAACTAAGGAGGGAGAAGAGGATTAAATGAAATATAAAACTAGCACGATAAGGCATAAACGTTGAGCAAGAATGACGTAATACATATTGAAGAGGAATTGATAAGAAAATTATATATAAACGTTTATGTGAACGATTAAGTAATTAAGTGATTTAATCGTGCTGTGGGCCACAGCTGAATATAATATATTTTAATTATTATCTTTTTTTTAAATACACATCTCTTTTAAATTTAAATTGCATTAATCTCTATAGATTTTCTCTATAATGCTTCTCATTGTCGTGTCGACGACAAATCTTTTCTGAATTTATACGATCGACTTTCGAACTAGGTCAATCGCGGAGAATGTTGCATGCGCGTTTCTGTCATTGCTATCAAGGTGCTTAACAGAATCAGATTATGCTGATACGGGTCGCCCAAGGAGAATACCGCGAATTCAGAGCAAGCTAATCGATTGTTTTCCATCACGGGATTCTCCTTCACGGAACCACTCAAATCCTTATGCAATTGCGCTATAATATCTTTTATACAAAGTAGATTACTAAATTGGATTTCATGGATTTTTCTTTTATATGTTTTTGCATACATTAAACGAGAACTTATCAATTTTTATCTCATTTTTGGAATTTGATTGTAAGATTGCACATATTTAGCAATGATTTATTATTTTTAGATTTAAAAATATTAAAAAAAAAAAAAAATTATGTGTTATAAGCAGGAATATCAAGTAAAATTGACACAAGCACGACTTAATATATCATCTCTAGATTTTCACATGTATACTCTTTCCAAATAGCTCAAATATATCAAAGATGACAGTTGCATTTTGCGCTTGGTTGGTACAAAGATGTATCGGCATAGATTCAACCATAGAGAGATGCAAACCAATCAGTCTAATAGAATCTCCCCAGTTGCCTATCGAATGATTCATAGTACGTCGCTTGGGAAGCGAATTTATTAATAAGACCGACTAGACTAGACCAAGCTCGGCACCAAACTGATTCGTCATTATGACGTATATTCTGTCTCATAGATATTTAATGTTTAAAACTTGTCTCTTCTCTTTAACATCTGTTTATATATAAGTAGACAAGAAAGTTAGTATTTTGAAAAAATTTATCGACGCAATATTTCTAAAAAATTTGACACTTGATTTTCGTATTTTTAAATTAACAGGATCAAATTCAAGGCAACATTATCGAGATTATATTTTTCTCAATTCGAAATACTTGTCTTAAGATAGATCAGAAGATACATCTATATGTTAAAGTATTCTATCTATATATTAAAGATTTTTATAATAATTTTAAAATTATATCAGTGCAATAAAGTATGATAGCAGCATTTAATTTTATTGATCCTGCTAAGATTAAGCGAGAACATGTGTTTTTATTTAAACAAGAAGAGAGATAATTTCTCTCTATTTTGTTAGTATAAATGAGAGTTTCTGCGCTTTTTAATATTACATCGGACGCAAATATAAGGCCGCGAAGGGGGCGCACGCGCATTATATTCCCCGCAACCTTTGCCATAAAAAAATAAAGCCATCCTACATTTCATATGTAAAAAGAAGAGTCGCATAATATCATCTCTCTCTTTCTCTTCCTTTCTCTTTGGCAGATTTTTATTCGTCACGCTTAAATCGTTCTACACACGTTTCTTTCTCGCGTTCGATATCGTTTGGCGGCACGATGAAATAAATTCGCTATCATCTTCCGTTTCTTTTTCTTGCTTTTCCTCCATCTCCCCTTCTACCTCGTGTTATTACGCGCGAAAGGGATCGATCCGGAATTCGCTCGTCGACGAAGGAACTCGATGTTCACGTCCGGGCACGACTTACGTCAGGTTTGCATAACCGCGCGAGATACGCAGAAACATATCGCGAATTAAAGCGGCTTCGTGTATCCCGTATCTCTCTCTACCTGGGAAAGGAGGGAACCTTAGCGAGCGCATTGGAAGTGCAACTTCTTGCGCAAGAGAGAGACTCTGTTCCGCAGTGATTCATCATTGTTACGGGGAATATTGGGATATATATCGGCGACGCGGTCCCCCGCGGGCTCAAAGCACACACAAATGGAGAGAGTAGACAGGGGTCTATACTCTCCATCTACTTAAATGCCCCTACATCCTAGGCAATGGAGGGTAGGTAGATACTTGTCTCCCGCGAGTTCCCCCTGCAGTTTTCTGATTAAACTACGTCGTTGCGGAGAGAAGGGTCGCACTTTTACGCCACGCTTCGCAATCGCTTTTATGATTCGTTCTCGCGCGCAAGCCTTTCGCGAGGCAATTTGTCGCGATGACGGTTTACGTCACGACGTATTATTACTAGTATCGAAAAGAGTAGTTATGTAATTGATGTGCATTGCCATAATAAATACTTGGCACGACTGCTTTTCTTTCCAATGCAATTTACTTTTTATAAAAAAATATGTTCTTTTAACGATATTACACTCTGCGAAAGATTTTAAAAAATCTTTAAGAATTTTTGCAAATTTCATAATTCTCCAGAGACAGAAAAATAATTCGAAAATAATAACTAATGAACCTTACACTCCGTCATTGAATATAAAATATATATTTTATAATCGATCTTAATAATTTCTATTTACAATAAATTATTGCATGCGGCACCCGTGCTTCTCCAACAATAGTTTACATTGCCAGATATCTCCGAGCTCGTTCAGAATACTTAAAAAAAAAAAAAAAGTTATTTTCTGTTAACGAGCCCGTTGAAAATTTCCACGTCCAGTTTGGATCGATCGCGTGCAGGTGCATCTCGCGAGTCAACCGGCAATCTATCCGACGTGCACGCTTCTCTCGGCTCCTTCCTTCAATTATCAAATTTCATCTATATCTGGTGCATAAAAATATGCGGTAGAACACAATACGCGCGTAGAAGGAGCGCCATGTGTGAAGCGCCATGTGGCGCGGTGGGTCAACGATGTCACCGACCAAGAGGAACATCTTCTCCCTTCGTATCCCGAGGCGAGAAACACACATCGTGTGGAAAAGAGGTGCTATACGCCGAGAGACGAGCACCTGCCTCGCCTCGAGGTGAAAGCTCTCTGCGTATTCTTCCCGTGCTCGCACAAAAGGGATTATCCGTTTCTTCGTACATCGGCGGTTGGCCACACGGTGTTAACGCGGCTCGATGTTAAAGCGAGCGTCTTCTTCCGCGACTCCGTTGCATTTCGATCGCGCGAGAAAGAAGCGATTCTTTCGCCCGAGGCACTTTAGAAAAAAAAAAAAAAATAGAGAGAGAAAGATAGAACCCTGACAAAAGTGTTATGCACACAACGAACGGCTGTGCGCGTTACCAAATACCACGGCCGGGTTCCCGAGGCAATTTCGTGTTCGCGGCGCGGAAAGTATCTTTTTCGATCGAAGAAAGAACCTATTCTGTATCATTTTTGCGTTACAGCTATCCGTTAACCAAGTACGTCGTGCCGCGTTACATCGGCAACGTCATAAAGATATCACGTTACAAGCCGAGTCATAATTTTCTCGTGAACTTAAAAAAGTTTTTCCACGAAAGATAGCGCGAGATACCGCGAACCGCGCTGTAGATATGGAACAACAAAGGTTGCGCCCGATTTTATAGACGTTATCTACATCTCGGAAAAGGGAGAAAGACATACACATAATACTGCGTGAAATTTACTCAGTATTAAAGATGACTTAAATAGGTGAGAGGATTTACGGATTACGAATAGTGCATTATATAAGCTCGTTAAAGCATGTCAATAAAGTCCTCAAACGTTATAATTCACCGATCGTCATTTTTCCCGATTGTTAATATTCACAAGAAAATTTTCCGTTTTCAAAATCATATCAATTATATTATCGAAACGGGAATATTGTTATAAAAGCGCAGCGTTGCGATTTGAGATAATCTCGTGATCTAAAATGAAAAAAGAACATTGAAAATGAATCGTCGAGAGGAACAATAAGAGAGTACTCTTTGCTCGTACTCGAAAAGAGATTATCCGATCTCGATGGTTCACCAAAGTGCAACGATCAAAGTTCCTTATGCGTTGTCTCGAGCTAAGCCCTCTCCCTAGCTAAGGCCTCTTTCGCCTATGGAATCATGAGGATATTGCTGCCTGTACACGGTGCATACGAATTAACTAACCAAAACTGATCTTGTTATTATTAGTTATCGCATTAATATCCGGCGACGATGACGATGTGCATGTGTACGCGGATGTTATGCGTCGTGCACGCTCTAACAAGTCTATTACGTTGACTACAGGCATGCGCGATCGTATTTTCGTAATTCTTGGGATCGATTAGGGCGAAATTATAATATAACGATCTCAATGTCATAATTATTGTCGAATATGTCGTCTTTATGCAAAAAGCCGTTCAATGATATTTTGATATCGTTCCGCGCGAAAATAGATTATACAATTTTTCGAAAATTTCCCATGAAAAACTTTCCATTTTCATCTCGGTTGGAGAAAATTACATGAACACGATCAACTTTCCAATAAAGTGCTTGCTGCAGAAAATCAATTACTTTTCCAAACATTTTTTTTTTTCTTTTTTTTTTTTAATGAATTGAATGAGAAACGTAATCACGAATGACCTTGATAAACTTTATCGATTTATCCGTGGTTGGAAAATTAATTGTTGCAAACAATAAATTGTAGTAAACAATAAATTGCAGTAATTTATTCTCAAATTCTAATCAAGCAAGATACACAATAATAACAAGCTTCAATACTCGAGGAAAAAAAAACATCCAAGATGAACTTAAGGGAAATAAAGGGGAAATGTGATTGCAAGAATAATTGCAGTGGCGACTCGCAAAAATTTTATTACTGCATAACAAATTATCCGATTTGCGTTCTCGAGTTTAATATCAAATTCGAGGATTTTTGGGCGAGTGTGAGATGTATTCGGTAATATTCTTCGGTAGCGATATGGGCGAGATATTATTTGCTAAAGCCAATATTTTCGATCTGGTGAACCGAGCCATTAGCAAAACGGTATTGCGTCGATGTAAAGAAGCGTCCTGTGCAAACACTCACTGGTAGGAATTTGATCCTTACGGCGGAGGATCTCTTTTCTCCGCATCTTGGGAAGTCGGACTGACGGACGGAGTCGAGGTCGTCGCGACGAACCCCGATATGTGCTTCGTAGATATTCTCTTCGTGGAGGTATAGAGCGATAAACTTCCTGGGACGTGTCGTAAAGCGAGTCCGAGGAGAGGAAGGAGCTTTTTCTCACGGATCACGCGATTCCGGAACGTCGGATCGTTGATTGCGCCATCGCGACCGTCGGTTGCCGGAGTTTATTTCACGGACTCTCGTAAGGTTAGCGGCCGATAAGTCGATCATGCGATCGTAATTAAATTAACTCGGTCCAATTAAATGAATTCGACCGATGCGAAACTGTAATTCGATAGCGATTAACAATTAATGCAATTAATGATTCTGCTGCAAGAATAAAGGATGAAAGAGCAGCTTTTGTTGCGTTGATTTTCATGAGATTATTACGTTTAATTGCATGTAATTTGCAAGGAAATAACTTTTCGAGTGAGATTTTCTTTGGTTATTAATTTTTCAAAATTATATTTGTAAAATGTATTATAATAAAATTTACGATAATATCAAGTACATTAAAATGTTATTGTTGCCATGAAATATGATTTCAAAGGGAAGAAATATCTCGTTAAAGATTAAATATTTGAGATTATTAAGAAACGCTTGCTCCTAACATAACATAACGTAATCTATTCGTATATAAAATTTACTTTTTTATCTCTTCTTGTCGAATAATATTAATAGACGAATTAATTCTTTTATTAAATTATCCTTAAAACATACATTTACAAATATACATATACAAACGTTTGTTTGTATTTTATAAAAATATAATATAAGTGGCATATATATTGCGATTGACAATTTATCGAAATGTGTCGATATAATTCAATAGAGAGGATAAGTATCAGATCCAATGGTTAAACGTTTAGTTAAAAGTCGCCGACACTTCGTCGAAGGATCTGCTCTATAAATCGTGACAAAGTATCGCGAGCTGGCAAGTGTCAAGATGTCGTCGTGACGCATGTCTTAGCCGCTGCGAAAAAAATATCGATGACGGCATAAGAGCTCGACGAGAATTTTTCGAGAAGTTACAGCTGCCTTCGCGCCTCCGCGTTCCTTTTATTGACCGGAAACATCGCGCGCAACGCAGTGTGTTCAATGTCAAGGACAGCTGTTCCGCTGTCTGCGCCGGCCGTTTTGGAGGGACATGATCCCGATTTTTTTTCTCAAACATGTCTTTAAGCCGAAGCGGATGAAGCACGTTACGGTCGTAATCGTTTCTCAGGAAGTCATAATCTGTCCTGGAGGACTTGGGAAATTTTAGGGGAGACTCGGTTAAACAGCTTAAAAAGCTTCTCAAAAATTCAATATATTAATTTAAATATAAATGTCATTTTTTTTTTGCGCATATAACTGCACATTTTTAAATACTCCGCATAGTATTACGATTGAGAATAATATCGCGCTTTGTTTATTCATTGATTTTATCTATATGTAAAATTATATGTAAAATTTATCACATAAAATGATGTACCTTTTATTTTTTTTAAATACATGTTCTAGAAACACGTATATGTTTATTTCATTAAGAATTGTAAGCATTATTATTCATATTTTTCATAAAACCTATTAACTGCATAAATCCATTAGCTCGTGGAACTTTTTCATTCAGATATTTCAAGCATTTAGAATTTATGTTGAATATTTTTGCAATGTTATTTTATTTTTACTCATATTTTACAAAGGTGAAGAACAAATATTAAAGCAGCAGTCATGAAATGTAGAGTTAAATCGTGTTTTAGTTAAATAATTAAATTCGAAAAAAGAATATATAAGAATGAATAGACAGAGAAAGAGAAACATGCGATGTGAGAATATAATTTATATATAACTGATAAGGCAGATTGTTCAAAATAATTACTTTTCAACTGTAATTAATTGCGTGGATTTAATTTATCTATCTATATGTTGCGTGCAGCAGTCTCTCTTCTCTTGACATTCTCCGACAAAGCTTGTGACATTTGGGAAATTAGCGAACGCTAATGATTAGCATTTCCCTTTGTACAAATGCTTCATAAAGCATCTTTTGTAAAGAGTCTAACTCCATAGAGATTGTACACGATCCACTGTCCTTTGTAGCAAGTATCCCCTTTGATCCGACGCTTGCGAATGGATAATGTTCGCCAACGTCGGTAAGTCGACAACGAGAGATTATCGTTTATTTCATAAACAAATTTATTTAGTTGCATGGAAATTTATAAAAGAAACACTAAATGCAACGTGTCAAAAGGCACTTTATCGCGATAATGCATCGCTCGCGATAATGTGTCGAATGTAAATATTTTTCTGACCTATTTTTAATCTTTTGACTTCGCGCGTGTTTATGCGCGTTTCGTTTAATTCATTGATTAGTAATATTATTTATCGTTTATGCCTACACATTAACAAATGTGATACGGAATGTTATGAAGCGACGATTTTTGAAAACTTCTAATATTAACTCCTTTTTGTTGCCAATTCCGCCACTCATTTTTCACTGCTCCATTGTGATACAATAAATAAGACTCTTGGATAAGAACTTACTTAGAAATATTTCTTTAACAAAATATATTACTATAAATTTATCTTATAAAATTATAAGATGCATTTTAAAATATTACTGATTCAAAAAGCCACTAACTGATTTCTTTTAATGAAATTTCTATGATCGATTTTAAATTATTGCATAAAACAATGTATTTATAAAATATTTTTAATTTACGATGATAATAAAATATTTCTATCAATTAAGATTTTTACATAGATATAAAACATTAGAAATAAAAAATTGCAAATATTTTCATTATTTAGCTTTTCGAAAATTTTTTGCCATAATATTTTATCTCGCGAATTGTCTTGGAACACCCTGTACATCATTTACGTGCCATGCTATCAAAATTCATCTATATAGTCGACAAGTCTCTTACGATTAAATATCAAAGCGAAACGAATTCACCGATCCATCTATTTTTATTCGTTAGCTTGAAATCGCTTCGATGAAATTGAAAGCTTCAGTGCTTTTTGCGATGGGGATGATATGAGATTTATCCGATTTCCAAACGATGTTCATTCGTCGTATCGTCTGTTACAACCGCAGTGAAATAGTTGCTTTTACGCATTGCTTTTAGTCGGTAGGTGATCTCGTGGATACTGAAAGTATCATATATGAGTTTCCGGGAATTTTTAAAACTATAAAGAATTTTACGAATATAACGAGATAAAGAAAATCTTTATTATTTACTGCGATTAAAGAATATTTTTAAATAATTCTCAGTTTCTTTGCTTACTAAAAAGAATTCCATGTAATTTCAACTACGCGTACGCATTTGATATCCCTGTTTATTAGCGAGGAATGGTATACATTTTTCCGCTTCGAGAATTAAGCGTACGAAAATTATAGTGGTTTTAAGCTCCGATTAACGATAACCTATCATTCACCGCTCTAATTAAACCATAATTCTACGATAATACCACGTTTAATCACGAAAAAGCGTACCGGCCATCGATTTGTTGCGGGGGGGCTAAGCGTCGCGGATATAGGGTAGGAGGGGCATAATACTACTATTGTGCAAATCCAACCCTCGAAGTTCATGACATCCTGGAAATTAGCGCGCAATAACAATTACCGTCCAAACGGCCCACCGGGCTGACAAACGGTGGCTCACAAAGCGATATTTCGCGACGCCGCCGGATGGTCCATGAAAATCGTCCCACGTGGACCCGCGGGAGGCAAGAGATAGAGAGGGAGGAAGGGAAGGAAGAGAGAAAGTAAAAGAAAGATAGAGACAGACAGAGAAGAGACGGAGAAAGAAGGGACATTGTCCTGGCGAGCCGCACAAGCCAGCGGGTGGGCGCGAGCGTTGTCGGGGCGTACGGTCCACCGCTTTTGTGCTTAGTTAAATGAAAAGTCATCTCGAATCTATTACTTTTGAGTTTTGCCACCGGCCAGTGTAAATATTTGGGGTACCGTGTACGGGGAAGGGAGAAGGGAATGCCGGCAAACAGGCAGATATAAACGGGATGCCTCTTACATTCTCTCTCTCTCTCTCTCTCTCTCTCTCTCTCTCTCTCTCTCTCTCTCTCGCTTTTCCTCTATTGTTGTTCATCTCGATAATTTATGATTCTCGTACACCCTCGCCCCGTTACTATAGGATACCACATATCCTTTCCGCCTTCGTCTTCTCTTCACGGCTTTTTGTTATATCTTCGCCTTTCAACACGATATTCCTATATTCACCCTGCATACGACTCCCCTGCCGCGATAATTGCAGCAACGTTTCGGGAATCTGAGCTTCTCGCACTTTTCGCGACGATCCCCCCGCGTTACGGTGGAATAGCAGCAACGACGTTGCTGATTGTGTCGATTGTTCGACATCTGATCCGGTCCCCTTCTGTTATTGGTATGCGTACATGTGGCCGGTATTAACTATACATTCCGGTTTACACGGCGGCGGCTGTCGTTAAGTCTGTTAAACGGTCGCGAATAGGATCCTAATGAGAGATAAATAATATAGAATGCGTGACTTTTTGTAGCACGCGTAACACAGTTTTTCACGGATCGTTCCACGTCGCGCCGTTTATAGAGGATTTTCAGAGAGTGCTTTTTAAACGATGATGAAAGAGCGATCGGTGTTTTAGACTCACATCGTGCCATTATCGCGTGACATTGTGGTACTTCAGCCATATGTTTTTTTTTTTTTTTTATATAAATGTCAATAAATCTTGTTTTAAATCATTCTCGGATTTTTTTCGAACGCATTTCGGTTCTGACATTCAGCACTTTAATTAATATCATTGCAATAATACCGTTAATTTTATTCTTTGCATTGTTCGTAAATATAATTTTAAATATTAATCGGAAAAATATTATTGTTAAACAACTTTTATATTTGCAATTTTGTTATTCTCGTTATTCTTTTCGTTTATATTTAGAATTAAAGTTAATTTATTATTCGGCACAACATTATGTGGATATAAGGGTGTATAATATAGATAATATATTTAATATTATCAATTTTATATAATAATTAATTTTAATTTTTGTGAGTGAAGTTTATAGAAAAAGTTTTATCAATTTTTCACAATTTTTTTTTCAAATTCTTTTTCTTCATTCTAATCTATTATGTCATCAATTCTATAGGGGATTTAAGATTTGTATTGCACGGTGCAAATGTCATCTGATTTAAATGTTAAAATATAGCCTATACGCGACATCCGGACAGCACATATCGTGGCCATATGGTGTTAATAATTATTCCGCTTAAGCAGATTTCTCTTCCTGCGACCTTTATATACGAGCATCGGCCTAACGACGACGCGTACATACGACGGAGATTAGTAAAATCTATCTGCATAAACAAGTAAGACACATTGCTCAATAACCCGCGGGACCACCGGCGCGTCAACGAGGGAAAGTTACGTTTGAAAGTATCGGTCTGTGGGTTCGTCGGACCCACAAAATCCTCGTTGTATGGAAATGCAAGCTTTAAATTAACGATGCCGCGGAGGAGGGAAAAAGAGAGAGAGAGAGAGAGAGAGAGCAGGAACAGCTCATAGACAAACAATAGAAACAATGGACGACGATCCGTCCGTCCGGTGCCAGGTCGTTCGTAGACCATACCTGAGTACACAATGGAACTACAAGGTTTTTCAAATAAAAAAGTCCTCGTCATAACGCGCGCGCGCGCGCGTGTGTCTCGAGATGTTAAAATCGCTTCGCGGTCCGCGGCAAATATTTGATCAGAAAAGTAAATCCTCTCGACGCCGCGACGAGAGCTCTTCAAACAATCATTCCATGTATCGACGTACGTAATTCTGAAAGAACACGGTTACACTTGCTCTCTCTCTCTCTCTCTCTCTCTCGAGTCGTAGTCTTAATCGTTATTACGTATATCTCACTTTGTAGTGTAGAATTACCATATTCCCGAGGCCGGTGTTTAACTTTATTTGCATGTTTATTCTTCAAACTTATTTAAGTGTTCTTCGATAAGCACTTTGAAATTTTTTCTTCGTGGCATCCCGTGTGAGAAAAGAATTTCTGTTAATTATCTTGTTTAAAATCTGAGAAAGTAACATATTTATATGTATGAATGTCATATTAATATCGATAATTTTTCGACATCGTTGCTGAGTTCTTTTTATGTCGCATCTCTTGCTAATTTACACTGATATTTCATTAATGATACGAAATTCTGTAAACAGTTCTACAAAATTCGAAAACAGAGAGTATTATTTTCGTACGAGTTACAGAAATATTTTCAAAAAAAGAAATGCGTCAAAAACATTTCTGCAACCATTTCTGAAAATCTACTGCTTCTCTTTAATAATGGAAAATATAAAATACTTATATAGCATTATACTATGTTTTTATCGTGTTCCTTTTCGTAGTAAGTTTACGGTTAATTCCCCATCTAATATAATATTATAAATATAGTTTACTCTTTTTGAGGTTTCTATCGGATAGATTGACATAATAACGGCGCGCGTATTTTTCTCTCTCATATCTGCTATAATATTTCTTTCCAAGTCGCAACGACAAAAGTAAACTTTTGCCTGCTTTCTTTCGCGAAGATCGTAAGCTTATAACAATAAAAAATAGCGCGACGCGCGTCTCCTTCTTATATAGATTCTATATTTGTAGCTATTATTGTGCGCGCGCGTTTCTCCTCTCCCCCGAACTTCTCGACTCGGTTTATGCAGGTAAAGTTACAGTGAAAGAGAGGAGGCACGGAGAATGAGAGAGAAAGAGAGGAGACCAGCCACTGCACCGCGCGCGCCCTGTTGTTGCAGCTGTTAGACGGAATTTTGGTGAGAAAACAAAGTTCTCCGGAAAGTAAAGCGCCTTCGGGCCACATTCGAGGCGCCCTGGGCGTGATTCTACTTACCTGTCTACCTCCGAACTTACTTATTTCGTCGGAGAATTTATCCTATATTTGCCAAGCTGTCGGGGAGGGGGGAGAGAGAGAGAGAGAGAGAGAGAGAGAGAGGAGAGAGTCGCGGTATATAACGTTATCTTTGAAATTAACAAACTGCGTTATTACGCAATCACGTTGATAACTCGTACCTTCATACGACTAGAGGATGAAAAATTGGCAATGGGAAAAACGAGTTGCAAAGAATGAAGAAAGGAAGAAGTCTTCACCTTGCGCGATCTATAATCGAGTAATTAGCGCGCATGTTAATGCCACGAGACGTAATCATTGGAAATGAGCGAGCGATGGGGAATAATTATCGTGAGCTCTTCCGGCTCGTTACGGCCCATCCGATCTGCGGCGCGCCGCGATTCAGGCGTAATCGATGCATAACGCACCTCGTTGACTCGCCTCGTCGAGTGGTAAGACGAGCTCGGCCCCAGGACGCGTAAACGAAGAACGAGCACGGGCAGCTGCGGCGATTCGCCGACACAAAATATCCAGGAGTGACTTCTATACATATTTGTTAGTCATTTGTTCGTTGCGGCGGCGGTATATCCTTTCCCGCGCGGACAAGGAATTCCTCAAATATTATTTCAGGAGGGCACCTTTCTTCCCTGCGGGACGCGTTCCGTGAAAAGTGTCAGTCTCTCCTCCTTTCTCTTGTCGTCTCCGTCTTTTTGTCTCTCTCTCGGATAGGGATCAGCCTTTTCGGGGAAACTTCGTTGTCCGACTGTTTCAAAGATTCTTTCCCTCGCGAGTTATTAATAATTGGAATTACAAACGTCGCACGGAAATTCGGGACTAGTCGGTGCAAGCCTCCTCTCTTCGAAAATTATTATTACGTATGATGATACGTAGCGACGATTCCGATCGCAGGCTCTCTAAGCGAGGGCGCGCCTACGCCACGTAAGAAAAAAAAAAGGAAAAAAGAATTTAGACGCGCGCAGCGAGAAAAGACCGGCCTTAAATTACTCGACTCTTCGAAAGGGTCGTCGTCTCTTGCTTAAGTGAAACTCAAGATGTCCTCAAGCTGCGCTCTTTATCCAGAGCAGATGGCTTCGATCGCTGCAGAAATTTATTTATGTCGACGGCCGGCTCGCTTACTAATTTTTGCGCGGCCCTTTTTGTTTCCTCGCATATATCGTATACAAGGTATACGAATACATCTTGCGTACGCCGTCGCGATTGCCATATGACGTTGTCGTGAGCGCGCAACGAATAAGCCCGTATGCCCCGCCACGTGCCTTCACATTCCGTTGTTCACGCTCCGATGCACCCTATATACGTTAACGACAATTTTGCCTGATTCCTTTACAAGCCCTTTATCTTATCCCTAGCTGAAACTTACGACCCGGGTTACAACTCCATCCAAACTGTTCCTAAACGTAACAGAGTGCTTTGTCTATCTAGTACCTTTTCCTCGATTAGAGATAAACTAACACAAGTTCAGAAAAATGTATTATTTGTCTTAAAGTTGAATCATTAATATTATACATTGGATAGTAATATTGTTAGTTATCCAGGTTAGTCTTGATGAAGAGATTTATAAGAGATAATAAAATAAAATTTTATTTTTACGTAAAATAAAGTTTTATGATATTTTAATTTGCGCTCTAAATTTTTAATATAGAAAATTATATAAAGAATTATATAAAATTATATAAAAATTATATAAATAATTATATAAAGTTTTATGAGAGAGAAATTTCTTTTCTCTCGTAAAATATTTCATAAAATTTTTGTTAAGGAACGTTTGTTGAGAAGATTTGTAATTGAGAAAAAAATTGCAGAGGGTGTCTTTCTTCAAAAAAAAAAAAAAAAAAAAAAAATATATATATATACCAAAAGATAATTAGGAGTTAAATATACAGTATAATATTTGAAATGAATATGCAACAGTGTTATTTTTCACTATTGTGCTCCTTATTCAACTTTATTTTCCGCCCTCTCAGATTCATTTTTGACCAATCGATACAATCCCCATGAAAGAAATTAACGTTAATCTATAGACTCGAATATCCGTTCTCTGTCTCTCCCTTTCTCTATCTCCCTCTCGTTACATCGGAATATAGTCCCGCGGGATACTTACTGGTACATATCTTCATATCGAATAACTTTCTAGTTTGTATAGTAGCGGTCCTATACTTCCTGCGCACCCTATTGATCCCCCTTTAGACGGGAGCTTCTAGTCACGACGTCGCCAAGAGGCACAGTCTCGCAGTCAAGAGGACGATGTTTAATTCAAGTTCAAGCACAATGCCTCTCAAGAAGAAGTCTCTCTTCTCTTCTCTCCTCCCTCTTTCTCTCTCTCTCTCTCTCTCTCATTCTTTCTTGTACACGCATACAACGTATACATATATACGTTACTACATAAATTATTCCGCGGTCTCGCATTCAAAGCCACCGCCCACCTCGTCGCCGCATCGCGCGGAGGAATGTAACGCTGAAACGAGCCCGCGAAAAAAATCTGCGCGCCTCTCACACGGTGTCTCGTAAAAAGGGGCCGTGGTCCCTGCGGAATCCCTGTAAGCGATGAAAAATTGAGGAAGTAGTCTTCCCGCGCATTTCGCACTTTATTCGGCGGAGATTTGGAGAGTGTTTTCTGCGCACTGAATAACAGACAAGACCGCGCGGTTGTGTCTCGAAGCGTTTGTCTTGCTCTTCGGAGAATTGTCGGCCGAATCGTGTCGCGAGAGACAAACAACCGCGCGGACAATAGTTGCTTAATTGTAAGCGGCAAAGTGGATGCTAGTATAGTCAAGGCGCCACTTTGACAATTAAAGTATCATTTTCATTTAATTTAAATTTTTTTATTATATTAATTTATATTTATATTAATTAATTTATATTATATTTATATAAGCTATGTTAATGGTCAAACGTTCTAAAAAAATTGTAGAATATATATATATATATAATAATACGTATAAATTTCAACACAACAGTACAAATTTCGAGGTACCCTATTTACGTACCTGATTCGATGGGTGTGTGCACCATGGTTGAGTTAACGAAGATTCGTGGATGCTTAGCTAATGTTTCTTCTCCTTGCTTTTTTTTTTTTTTTCCTCCAAGGAGAAGCGGGAGAAGGAACACGAGACTTTCCGTCGAATTCTCCGCGACGAGGATCGCCCCTTTTTACCCGATCAATCTCTCTCGAAAATACGGACAGTTATCCCGTTCCCTCGAGCGTACGAAATCCTCTCTCGAGCATCGCGTCGACCGACCGGACATTAGTCGCGAGGCGTGTCGTATCGCGAGATAAGATGTCCGATTTAAGTTTGCGAAAAAGGAAGCGCGAGATGCGGATTAAAGGTCAGGACGGGGGGGAGGGGGAGGGGGAGGGGAGATGGAAAAAGGAGCGATGGAAACCGCCGGAATCTTTTGGGACTGTCGACCGATTTAATTGGCTTTCTCGTAGCGGACTGGCCCCGTGGCAAGCAACAACGAGCCTTGATTCTTCTCTGAGACAAGTCCAATAAATCCTACGGGCTTGCCTCGCCGTGCCACCCGCTTCTCACTCCCCCTCATCTGCGGTTAAGCGATGGTGACAAACTAAGCCGAGGTCCTTCTACCACCGGCTCTTCCTACTCCGTCTTTTTATCTGATCGTGCGGCGAAGGATACACAAGAAACACAAACCAGCGAGGTACGGGATGGAAGAGGGAACGAGGGGGACGAGGGGGACGAGGTGTAGTAGATGCTACGTAGCGATAGCAGTTAGATTGGCTGGAGAGAGACGGTGAGAGCCGAGGACGCGAGCCGTGGACCGGAAAAAGGGTTGGTGCGACACCGGCGGACGATCCTGTCCAAAGGTGTGTAGGAGAGAATCTCGCGCGAGGACAAGGGTGAAGGGTGGGGGATGTGTGGGTAATGGTGGTGAGAGAGGCGTAAAGGAGAAGACGACGACGAGGAGTCCTGGTAGCGGCGATGTCCTCACATTAAGAACTCGTTCTCTTATCGGCGATGATTTATGGCGGCATTCAATTTTTAGACCCTCGTCGAAAGGGAATCGCCGAAATAAATATGGCCACCGCTACGTTTTACCGATCCCTTGGACACACGGTTCACGGTGAGAAGGAAAGGGGAGGGGAGGGGGGGAAGGGGACAGATGTTTTCACCGATCGCGCGCGCTCGTGGTAGCCCGGGCCCCCGGCTCGGCTCCAGATGTCGCGGAGCGATTTCTGGCGCCTACTTGAGTTTCCACGACTCGGCCGTTTTTCTGTCGACGTCCCGGCCTCGGAGAAGTACTTTACGATTTATCGCGACCTCCTGTTTCTCGTTTACGGCTGTGATTAAACGGCCGGGTATAAGATGTACGCAGGCGGGAGGCGGGAGGGAGGTCTACCGCCGTTTAAATCCCGCGTACATCATCATCTCTGTCATAGTTTTGTGTAGATTCCAAACACATTATGCGGATCGTTTTATGAGAATAATCTTCGAGAAACACGTGTCGAAAGTATCGAAAGTTGTAAGAGAAAGAAAGAATATGCTAAATAAATCCCTTTTTATATAAAGTTAAGATAGAACGTACCTTCTTATCGCGAACGCCGATTGAGAATCGCTGAATCGCTCAGTCACATCAAGTGGAATGTATTCATCCATCGAGTTAACGCACGCTCAATTTGTCCGAGACTTGTCAAGCGCGGCGGAAAAGGATACCTTAATAAATTGTTGCCATGTTGCCTGCGTCCGAGTATTTTTTTTTTTTTTTTTTTTTTTTTTAGGAGGGACATTCGAGACACTTTGTTTCGACTTTTTTGCGAGCTGTCATTGTTTTATACTTGTAGCGCAATTTCTTTTTGAAATTTTGTTAAACTTTGCGTTTTTGTTCTACATTTGTACTTCCAAAGGTGAAAAATTATAGACGAATATACGGAAAAGATCACATGTTATTTTCTATAAATTGCAATTTGTCAATTTTGAGATTTAATTTTCTCCGGGATTATCTTTCATAATTTTTAATATTACGAATATATCACACTAAGTGTATGCATGTTAATTGATACACAATATCAATTTCAAAAGACTATAATTTAATTTTAATCGACTCGTCTGTGCAGATTATTTATTTTAAGGAAACTATTTCTAAATTTTCTGTAAACGTTCATGCAAATTGACGGCCGATAAACACTGTCATCACACTGTCGCAATGACATTTGCAATTTCTTCGAAACTCACGCAAAAACGTTGAATTAGTAGAATTGTTCTCATCTGCCTTTATGCGCATAACCATTCTTTCTTCTCTCTTTTTCAAAAAAATATATATTTAATAAGAGCTCGTATAGAGAGCCGCCGCGAAAGCCGCGCCGCAGAATCGATTTCATTTTTCAATTTCATCCGGTCGTAGAGAGAAAAACCATTTCGACGAAGGAAACATAGCATTTTGGGTCGTCTTACGTGTGTATACGCGTAGCTAGGAGGATCAGGAGCTTTGCTCTCTATGATTACCGCGCGCTAGTTTTGAGCCGGACAGACAATAACGCAGCCCAGACTTCTGACCTAACCCAAATAACTTCATCTTGCCCAATAATACCAGCCTCTCTGTGTGCACGTGGGCGCGTGTGCGAGCGTCTAATATTTTTACCATCCCGAGGCCGTTGCAATCTTCCGACCGGGATCTATGTAACGGGTGTACGTCGCGTCGGAAATGAGATTTTCATCTGGATCACGCGTCGTTTCCTCTTCGAAAAGAAAGACGAGTCGGGAAAAACAGCGGCGCCAACGAGCAGCGACTTACCGTAATTGTTTCTTCAATTATTTACGAGGGTTAACGACGCTCGCCCGACGAACTCGCAGTTGCTGCACGCGTCAGTTTTTTTTTTCTAGAGCACGCGTAAATTTCGTTTTAATTATCCCGGCCAATTGGCGACGGCGCATAAAACGCCTTGCTTTTTCTCTTTCTCTCTCGTGTTCTTCCCGGAAAATCATAATTTTCAAAGCGCCATGAACGAAATGAATATAAAGCAGCTCGATCTTTTTATCGTCTCGCATATAAACGTTCATGATTTCTTCTCTCCTTCTTACGTCATCGACGTTCTCGCGCTCGCCGAGTTATAAAACCAGGCCTTAGGATGTTAGTATAATAAACGAATTAATTGCGTCGTCGCGACAACGATGGAGTACAGGCGAAAGTATGACACCGTCGTTCACGATATCGTCGTGAAGATGCGTTCGATTTTTCGTTCTGAGAACGAGACGAATGGGTGAGAGAGAGAGAGAGAGAGAGAGAGAGAGAGAGAGAGAGAGGAGGAGAATCTCGTGAAACAGCGAGTATACTGGTCGTAAAAATTTACGACCCCGAACGAGAACCAGGCAAGGCCTTATCTTTTCTTTCACACCCTAAATGACCGACACATCGGGACTTCTCTCTTTCTTCCTCTCTCTCTCTCTCTCTCTCTACCTCACTATATGTCGGAGGACTTCAGACAATTTTCGTCGACGATCCTCTTCCTCCTCCGCCGTCCCGTTGTCCTTATGCGTTCGGGTTCCTCGCTTCATTGCCGCGCATCCTGCGTCGTTTCGTGTTTTCTCCTTCGTTGTCGTCGTTGTTCGTTTTTCTCATTTTTTTTTCGTCGCGCCTAGAACCGTTACGATCCGCGAAGAGGAGACCCCTCGATGGATATCCCTGGACCTCGGCGTGTCTGGAATGTCGGCAACATACGACGGGGATGGATCCAATGTTTATCAGGCATGACCGAAAGGCGTATCTGCCACGTTCTCGACGACTTCGCATGTTGGCGAGAAAAATTTGTACGCGCGCGCTTGCGCTTGTCATCTCGGCGGATGACGGAAACTCGATGTCCTTCAATGCGCGCGATATGTACCCTGGGAAAATTTGACGGCGCGTTTGCACGCACGAGCGAGATTCTTACGGTCCGACACGATGCGACAATTGCGCGAGCTGGTCGTATTATAAATTTCATCTATTTCGCGCAAGCGATATTTTCCCGAAATACTTCTACTGCGTATTATCGTTAATCCTAAACTCGACAAAATTACAAGTGCCAATTTCACTAGCGTCGAAATAAACTTTTCTCTTGTTGTTAATTCGATTGTTTTATATACGGATAAGTAAGAAATTCAAAACTTTTGGAATTGCTACTTTCATGGTGATCGCTTTTGCGTTCTCACGGTTAATAGAGTGAATCTCTTGGCATTTTCGGGATGAATGACTAATTAATATTCCAATGAGCAACTCGTTCTATGTAAAGATCATTTTGGTACATCGCATCATTTAGTGAGCCGGATTTAAGAAACCTGTTAAAGGTCGATTTGTGAACTTCTCTATGAGAGAAACAAAGTTTAAAGAAAAAATAATTGATATTCTCATATAATCATACCGTTATGAAATACATATTTCGCTGAGGTGATACATCGAGGCTTCTCGTATTTCCACGAAATTCTATACAGGAACTCGCTTTCACTTTTTTTATTAATGACAAAATTTAGTTTGTCAAAATTGTTACTGAATACAAATGGTATTATTTTATATTGTCATTAATTAAAAAAAAATTAAGTGCCGTGTTATATATTCTTTACATTACATTACAGTATTGGACAAATATTGAAGTTATATATATATAGTATACCATTTGCAATTTGCCATTAACTCGTAACTTATGGAAAAATAGTAGACAGAAATGGAAACATTGAATTTGTTTCATGTTTTGTGAAAAGGAGTGTTTTTATAGATATTTTATGAATATTTTTCAATAAAAGATTGCCGAAAGCATATTCATGATTGAACGTAGATGCAACTGCATCATGGTTTCTTGTACAGTCGTTCATGTATGTTTGTTTTTTCTTTCATACTCTCTATATTAAATATTTGTATATAATATATACTAGAATAACATATATAATTAAATTGGCCAAATCTCACCGGATCTGTTTTTACATCCATATCTGTTGTCTCGACAAGATTAAATCTCTCTCGTTACTCTGACGAGTATTTAAAAAAAAAAAAAAATTTAAATATTTTTATAATTTTATTTATAAATTTATTATTTTTATAGTAAATAAATGAAATAATTTTTTCTCTTATTTTCATATTTTATTCCTTTATATTACAATCCTCTCATTTCAAATCGATAATTTATTAATTAAAATTATCGGTATTAAAAAGTGAAAAGAGAGAACTCTCTCTTTTTATAATAAACTTAATTTCACAGCGCAGTATGCAAATTGTTTAACTGCGAGCACAAAATTATATTTTCTATGTGAAATACGGGAGTGTGATTTGTGAGTGGATTTCTCTCCATCGATTCTGCTATATGTGCCGTGAATTTTGAGTATCAAACTCATCGACTTCGTTCCAATCGATGCGTATTTATTCGTGTATTTTTAAATGTTAAGTCAAACGAAAATTTACGCGGTTGTGAGCCATTCCTCTTTGATAAGTACTCTTTCAAATGTTCGCAACAACGATTTATGCGTATGGACGACGCGGTAAAAGCGATGTTGCGTTCTGGATGGACAGCTATCCACCAATGGGCATGATATTTCGATATATTTATGAACAACTGCTTTTTTATTATGTCGATACTGCAGATAAATATATGTGCAATTATAAAGGAATAAATGCATATACATATATCTATTCCCAATTATAAACATAAAAGGCTGATCTGACACATCGCTCAATAAGTCTCCGGTCTAATTAAGAAAAACAATTTTTTTTTTTAGAAATCACGTGGGTCTGTCAACAATGTTGCCATATATATATGTCAGACCGGGGACTTATTGAGTGATGTGTTATCTATGTATCTATCTATCTCTCTCTACTGGATTATTTTTCAAAAATATTACAAAATTTATTATCGCACAATCAATAATGGACACGCACGAAAAGTGCAGAAAGTCTCATTTTCTATCTAGTGGATGTCGTTTATATTGCTTCTCAACAAACTTGTTAGTTAACAAAGAATTTCGCTTTAAACCAAATTCGCAATTCTTTCAGGCAGTAAAGTTAATAAGCACTCGTTAATTATTGAGAATTTGTTTATATTATTGATATTTGTTGTGTAACACGATTAGCCAACAAAGAAACATTCTTTTACAGTAAATAATGTTATTGCCTCGTAAAAAGAATATATAAATTTCCTGTTACGGTCGAAATTAAAAAAGCTAAAGATCTCGCTCCGTTTTCATTGACTTCCGTATTACGAAGATCCGAATTTTTAAGCGTGGGAGATCGAGCATCCTTCGTAATCGTATTAGACTTTCTACAAGCACTCGGTTTTATTTTATTAATGACGCGTATCCAATTAGCGGTTTTCATGCCGCGCGGCTACGTCACTGTTTTCCATTTGTCATCCGTTGGATCTAAGCGTCGATGAAAGCCATATTCTATCCGAACTTTCTTCATTCACGGCTGTCCTCGATCACGATGACAACGTGCACGGTCATCGCGATGGAATAGATCATCATCTGGTGATGCCACCTCATGCACGAACCACCCCTCAAAAGGCTTGACGTCTTCGTAAGAATGGCTCCTCTCCTCTCTTCTTCCTCTTTAAAATGATTCATACGGTGTTATCAAAACACTCTAAGAGGGAAGTAGTGAAAAATCGAATTTTGAAGACGTTGTTATTTTATCTACAGAATACGAAAGAGGAGAGTTCAGTTGGAACAATAAAGTTCACGATGACTTAAAAAAGAAGTGCTTGATTTAAACTTTAAGAATACTTTGCAAGATTAATCTTTTTTCTCGAAAACTTAAATCAATAATCCCGAAACTGTTCGCATTAAAGATTTCAATTTTTTACCAATTAAGAGACGTATAAACGGATAATAGAATTTAATTCCTTGATTAACTTAAATTAGATTTTAATTTAATAAAAGAATTTCAAATTTTTAGGATTATCACATATTGCCGATATCCAACATTAATAAAATGAAACAGTATCGAAATCAGAGATAATATAAGTCACGTGCATAAAAAATCTCTTCTTTTTCTTTTTACATAAAAAAAAAAAAAAAAGAGAACATATCGCGCGATGTCGAGTGTCGGGATTTCTCGAGAACACCTGTTGGTTACTACACGTGCTTTGTTACCGTCGACAAGCTTGTTTAACTGCAGCTTTGCCTTGCCTTGGGAAGGGCACAGCTACCCCTTACAATCATTACAAAATGCCCCCGAGCTCTTCCTTCCTGTCACCATTAGACACTCTCCGAGATGCATTACACTCGAGGAATGTACAAAAATAGCGGCCTCCTCTCACGAAACTGAAGAAGCGCCGACAAATCGACCACGACGCGTTGTTAATCGCGCGAGAGAGCGAGGGCGAGGAGGTTTCCCGGTCCGGGAAAATTTAGGAGCCGCCTAAAAATACGCCCGCGCACGAGCGTAAATCTCTCTTCTTCGTCTTGCAAGGGACACTCGCGAACAGGAGTCGCGAACCGACTTAATTGTTTGTGGCGTGGCGAGAAGACCGTTTGCCGGAATGTGCCGTAATTAAGTAAGGTTGTCGCGACGATCCGATGCAGCTCGGAGTTCGCCGGAAAATTGCCGGGAAAACGACCAACGGGGACGACGATGGCTGATTCTATTATTAAGAGGCGGCCTTCCGCGAAGACCCGGAGGGGAAGCTCGGAATGATTTTCGAGGGACGCTCGCACATGCGTCACTTCCCTTACGGCTTTTTAATTAGCCTCTTCCTCGAAGGCTAACGAGCACGTTACCCGGTAGCTAGCTAGCTAACTTCTTGGCAGGACCTTGGGATACGTCGCCCTACCTCGGTGAGACGATGGTAGCTGAAAGTAGTGCGAGCGAGAGAAACGAGGCTCATCGTCGCGGAGACTATTTTCGAGAGTCGCTTTGCTTCGAGCGCGATACACGGCCTATTTATTCTGCCTCTAAAAGTAGTCATTGCCGCCGAGAAGTCACGTCCGCCGTGTATATCCTGGCCCGCCCTCTCTCTCTCTCTCTCTCTCTCTTTCTCTCCTTCTAAGTTCAAGGTAATCGAGTGCGGGAGTATTTACGTTCTTTGCGGCACCGGCGGTAATTTATTAGTCGCATTTTTCGGGATGGAGAAACACGCTCCTCTCTTCCGTTGATTCTTCCGCACGACGTCGTCTTAATAACGAAATGAGACCTTTGATGTTCAAATATATTGAGTCGATTTGGCTGCTGTATGCGCATCGAAACGGTTTTCTGTACGAATATTCTTTGCTTTTATATTTAGGAATTTATTTATCATTGCATCTCTTCTCGCAATTACGTGCTGCATTGGTGATTCCTTTATTGCGGCAATGCGTGAGAAAGGAAAGCTGGTGATGTTAAACTAGGTTAAATGGAAAGATTTAATTAAAAAATTAAAAAGTTACTACACCGAGGGAGATGTTAATTTAATTCTTCGTGCTGTTTGTGTCGTTCTTTTTAAAATTGGAGTTTATTGATCATTCGAGTTTCCTCTTATGTATTGTGTAAATATTACGTTTTTAATGTTAAAGATATAGTGCTGCAGTTTTTTTTATGAGTTAAAAATGATGAAAATGACGGTTTTTAAAATAATTGACAATTTGTATTAAAGAAGGTTTGTTTCGAATGTATGTGTGTGAAGAATTGCGAGCAAGAGGGATTAACACATCGCTCAATAAGTCCCCGGTCTGACACGTATATGGCAACATTGTTGACAGATCCACGTGATTTCTGAAAAAAAAATTTGTTTTTCTTAGTTAGACCGGAGACTTATTGAGTGATGTGTTGGGCCTTGTTTACACATTTTTTTATATTTATTTGCTATCGTTGCAATATATTTTATAGCAATATATTTTATAAAACAATTCGCAATGATTTTTAGGATGGATAGAAGAAAAATCAATGTCACCATATCGTGAATTTCTGTTTTCGCACACGTTTATTTATAAAATATGTGATGAGTCGTTTGTTATTGCTTTCTCTCTCTCTCTCTCTCCGTCTCATGTCAAAGTTTTTTGACATTACTTTAAAAACCCTCGATGGATAATGATCATCGCGAGAAGGATACTCGATCGTTTCTCCCCGAGATTCCGATTCGGTTGGATAAATTTCGGAAAAAGAAGTGACGAAAGACGCGAGCGACTCGCGAGCAAGCGCGCGGCGAGAGACAAAGAAGGGACGAGAAAGAGTAGCGGAGTATAAGAAATTCAATTGCTTCGTATAATATCTCGCGAGGGAGGGTCAGAGAAGCAATCAGAAAAAGCCCGGGGCGATGGCTAAACGGTCTGTGCAACGAGTTTATCCATTTGAGACGCGGCTCTTCTCACTTGGCTCCGTTAACTTCTTTCGTGCTCTTGTTTTCCTTAATATTCGCGCCGTCTCTCCTCTCTCTCTCTCTCTCTCTCTCTCTGCACCCCCTCGTCGTTGTCGCGTTTTTGCATTATTACACTTGGCTACCTTCGTCTCCTTCGAGTTTTTCTCACCGCGCGATCTCTCGTCGTATGTAAATTATTATACGAGCCTTTAGCGTAAATTTTCATCACGATATCACGACCTATTTACGCTTGAAACGGTTCCCGATCATTATGGCATTGATGATTTGTCCGTTTGATGATTTTGTTCGAGAGTGATTTAATAACAAAAATAAATGACGGGCTAAAAGGAACTGCGCGTAAAGATGCATAATAAATCTAATGATTAAGTGATGAAAAATAAACATTTTGGTCCCAGCTTCGGGCCAGGTAACAAAAAACGCACATGTCAATTATTGAAACACATAACAGTTGTGTCAATGGCCGGAACCGAAGCTATCTATCTGTGATTTGCGTATAAGTGCATGGATTGACGCTAATATTAAGCTCCAAATTTGATCTTTTTTTTATTTGTAATTGTACTGAAAATTATTCGAAGCAGGGACCGAAGCGTTTATTAAATTTCATTACTTAAGCATTAGATTTATTATGCGTCCTTAACTTTATGGCTCCTATATTAGCCTGTCATTTATTATTGTATTTAACCACGAGCATTGTGATTTTATTATTAATAATAATCATCAGGCTGCGATTCGAATGTTTGACAGTCGAAAATGTCAAAATCGAGATGGGTGCTCATCAGTAACGTTGGTCGGATTTTATTTTATTATATAGGCGACACCGATGCAGCTTCACGCATTTGATTGCGATACGGAACGAAAAAGCATTCATATAGTTCGTAAATTGCAACATAAACCAGGATCATGCGAGTCGGCTCGATGTAACACGTGATTGCTTCTCATCGCTACGATTATTACACACACAATTCCGCCTTATAAGTAAATTAATAATGAGAATTTGTGAATTTTTTTTTTCTACTTGTAGAGCATATGATTAATATTTATTGCACGCAATGAGAATTACTCTCGACAAATATCACTGATATTATGTGATGTTTAAATCTCTGATATCTTGATTTTAATTGCATATCATATCTTAGACTTAATCTTCTGCATATTTCTCGTACATAAAAATTCTTGAATACCAATGTTAATTTTATTAAAAATATCGAATTGGATCTTGCGAAAAATCGTCGCTTTTTTCCGCGGAGTCGATAAAACTACGTATATCCGTTTAGCGAAATCGTGTGAAAAAAAAAAAAAAAAAAAGGTAATCGAGCCCGGTTGATCAGTTTCCAGTATCGCATTAATACGATCACGAATGCTCGTATCTCCGTTTCGAGCATCTCGGTCGAGTTGTCAGCGAGGTTTATTCCCGATGAATGTTTAATGCGAATTTAAGACTCCGTCCCCTGCCCCCGCCCCTCCCATCTCTCTCGGGAGGTATCCTCCCGAGAAGTCGTCAGCGTCCGTGCCGGTCGTTGTCACGTTTTTCGTGGCCGCGATATAAATTCGACTGCCCGGCCGCTGGTCATAGTCACGCGAACAGCGGCATAGACGACATTGTGTACATTCTCAACCTCACGGAGGTGGGATAAATTTACATTCAGCATGGGAAAATTATGCGATCGCAAAAAACGCCGCACCGTCCGGTCGCCATCACCCTTCCCCCTTCCCCCCCCCTCGCCCCGCCGCCACCGTCCCCTCCTCCTTTCGTCGCAGCCGGCCGGTTGTAAAAACCGGCGTGTTTGCTTTCCGAAGAAAAGTCTCGTTACTTCCATCACCGCCGGCTTAAAATATTTGCATTTCGACCCGCTTCGTCGGAAATCACCCGCACTCCCGGGTGACTCTTACTTCGCGGCGACGTGTCGGCGGAAAATGTCGCGCCGCATGCTGGATATCAGCTGATTACGTGGCCGAGAAGGGGTCTCTAGGCACGTGAAATAATATCGCGTGGCATGCGTCGTTGCTCGCGCGGATAAGAATTATTACACGCTCCGCGGGCAAACGCGCGCACACACGTGCGTGAGCGATGACGTAAATTATCCACGCAATATGGATCAAAGCGGGCGGCGGGGATAAGCGGCTGTGTGTTGAGCGACGAGAATTAATCATTTATCGCATTTAATCGCCCGAGAATTGCACGCGCGTGGCAGGAGCGGACACCGGATCTCGTGGTGATCGCTTTGTTAATCGATCGCTGATTAACCCGATCGCCTATCGATGCTATCGCGGCATCCATTTCTTCAGACACGCGAAGTTTTTGAACAATCACGATATATAAATAGAGAGAGATTATTTTTGGTATTAGGTGTTTCATGAGAAATATCAGACGCTGATCAAACTGCCATTTCTTTAATCTATAGATATCATTTATGTTTAAATAAAATTTCTTATATACGTTGCTTTTTAGTTGTCAAAATCTAAATGGGATTGAATGATTAAATAATTGCATGGTAATTGAACGGCGCTAATTATTTGTACTAATAAAAAAGTGAATTGATTAAAATATTTTATCGTTAATTTAATGAATATATGTTAGTCATTTTCATTGGAGGGACATATATTAGGGATGAAATTAGATATATTCTGCCTTGTGTCACACTAGACATATAATTGAAGAGCATCCGATAGAAATAATGTTAAAATCAGATTGTGCACGTTTAAGTAAAATCATGACCGTGGCTTTTATCTATATAATTATCGTTTTATTATGATAAGCAAAATTAAGATATAACATCTTGTATAAAATTAAACAGCATAAAGCACGGCCTGCAAACAAATAATTATGTAATAATCATATTGTTTCAGTACAAAGTATTAACATTACAGACAAATTATAATTTTTTTTAACGTAACAAAAGCCAATCGTATCAAAGTTCTATAGCATGCGGCGCTGACAGGATTTCCATTTGAATATCGTGTACATGTCATTGCTTTTCGCGACGTTTAACGTTCCAAAGAAATAGAGAGGAAGAGAGAAAGATATATATATATATATATATATATATATATATATATATATATATCGTCTCTACACCTCTTCCTCGATATTAATTTCGCGCCATGTAAGTCGCACCGACGGGCAATAACTCAACCGGTCGTTCATCATCGGACAATAACGCGTGCTATTTGTGTAAGATGCCGATTGTTCTCCGCCGTACGTAGAAACGAAGATAGCGCGACTACAGAGGTAGGCGCCGCGCTCGTAAATACGTACGCGGAAACAACTCGTGTGTGTGCGAGCGTCGCGTAAAGAGCGACATAAATTATCCGCGTAATGCGGACAGGGGGAACGTAATAATAACATTGTCGGGCAGCGCACGAGTGAGAATCCTCCTCCCCCCCCCCTCCCCTCTTCCCCGCGCGTCACCTATTCCCGCGCCGCGACTCTCCTAGTTGTCTCGAGGGATTAACTCGCCTCCTTTCGCGACGCTATACGTCTCGAGTTTCCGCCCCGCTGGTGTCCCGAGAAGTCAACCTCGAAAGGAGACAGGTAACGTATATACGTGTGTGGGTGAACGTATCGGCTCGTGCACCTACACGAGTCAGCCTTATCCGTTCTTCAGCTAGGAGCTGAACCGTTTGCTCCTACTCGGAAGCTGCATTACGGAGACTTTGCTTTTTTTTTTTTTTTTTTTTTTTTTGTAAATTCTCTTTTATTATTACAATTGTCGAGGATTACACTTGTTGCGCGCTTCAGGAAATTTAATTCCCTCTTATTCATTCGCTCAATCCGGATCTAGCTATTTTTGCTGATTTTAATCTTTTAAATGTTGCGCTTTTTTCGCTCAATCTTTTTATTCCTATTGCGCGATTAAAGTTCTTGTAAGGATTGTGAGGAGATTGTAATTAAGTACGCAGGTATTTGAATAGAACACGATACGAATGATATTATATTAGATCATTAGATATGATTTTTTTAAAATCTACAATATTTTTTTTTTTTTTGTAATAATTCTAATATTTTTTATATTAAATAGAGGAATCTGAGGATTATTTTTCATATATATAGTACCCAAATGAAATTATCAGAATCGATTTTCTTGAATTATTTGAATTTTTGCGAAACTTTATCCGAGAGCTATGCATCCAAAAATTAAATCTGCTTGCATTTTATAAATAATTGCATGCGCTTGAAAATTTGTCCGTTTAAGTAGCCTTTAAAGTCTCGTTTGCAAAATCACTCTCCTCTTTCACGCTCTTTCGAATCTCGCATTTCGTCGTCGGTGGATTACGGGAGTAATCGTCAGTCGCCGTGCCTTTTGCCAATTCCTTTGCTCCTTTTAGCGCGCTCGATCGAGTGTAGACTTTATGCATCGATTGACAGGAATGTAGCAGTTCTACGGGCGACGATATTATATCAAAGACCGGGTATGTTTTCAGTATGACAGTTATTTGCGAGTTCGCCACGCAGGCTAAGCAATTCGTTGCAATTTCCGTCGACCCGATTTTACAGACGCGTATACGTTTCTGATAGCGCAACAATTATTACACGCGTGTTTAGCACGACCGGCGCTGATTTATCGGTAGCAACGGCTTGCGCAATCACTTGCAGGCCGCTATTTCGTGTGCCCGATCAAAGTAATTAAAATTCCGTTTATTCGATATCTCCGGCTATATATGCTCGAAACAAATGACGCATTCTGCTAATAGCGTCACTTCGAATTTTCCTTTTGATCGACCGATATATCCAGCTGTGTGGCGCTTAATTAAAACGCGCATTTTATGCGCGATAATGCGTCTCTGAATTATATCATTCTCTATCTCGCAAACGTGGAATTAATTAAAATTAATCGCTGCGACACGACGTATCGTCGTTTACGTTTAGTTGGCTCGTTTTTGTACGACGGATCGATTTCACGAAGCCTTTAACCAATTTGCCACGAGATTTCGGCTGTCAGATACGGCGCTTCTTATAACGTGGATTATAAAAGATGATACGACACACTATGTTGATGTCGAATATTTTTATTTCCAAGGCTTATCCTTGCGAGAACGATAATTTTTAGGCTCGACGAAGAAGGCTTCATTGACGAACGAAGCGCTATACGAAGTTCAACGTATAGCGATGTATAAAATATTCATCGGATTAATCCGTTGGCGGTGCGCCACGATTTCATTCGATCGAGAAAATAGAGTCGAACGCTCAAGACGATCAGAGTCGTCGAGAGAATAGGAGATTGTGTGAAATTTTTTTATTAATAAAAAAAATAGTAGAAAAACGCATACTCTAAAAAATATTCCTTTTTTTTTATTATTATTTGTAAATGACATAAAATTTCTCTCTCTGAAATGTAATCGAGACTTGCAAGATGAGGCACACAGATGACACAAATAAAAGATTTTAGTTTCCTTTTTCTATTTATGTTAACAGAAATTACTATGCAATGACATTTCTTAATTCTAGTTAATTCATCACATTCCCCTTTATCCGGTATATTCGACCCACCACGAGGAATTAAGTTATCGCGCGTCGCAACTCCGAGAAAACGCGTCCGTCTTTATTATTCAGCTCGAAATATATGATATTATACATTCTGTAGGAGATTGTGTTTGGTGGTAGAACGACTCGAGGGGAGCGCGGCGCGACTTGGGAGCGCGCGTAATAGTATTTCGAGTTGCGCGTCGCGTGGTCACCGTCACCACGTGGCATTACTGCTTAATGTCACGTACCGATTCCCTTACCGACGTGTGACTAGAAACGAGCCGTCGAGTGTTCTAAAAATCCTTCGACGGGAACGGCATACGAATCGCCCATTATTCCTTGTGAGTCGTATCAGTGCGTCGCGTGCTGATCTTTTTCAAAGGTATACCGGAAACATTTTATGCTCCGTCTGTACGCAGCACTTTGGCAATGGCCAATCTGCGATTTTTCATACACAGAAATATATCGTAATGGCAGATATTTTCGCGGCGCAATTTGTGATTTAATTAATAATAATTATTTAAAAAAATCGCGATTATCGTTGATCGTTGAAATAATTGATGTGGCAGGAGCATCTCTATTTTTCATTTTCTAAGACTACGTTGAATATTAGAAGATTCTCGCGAAATTGTTTTAATAGATGATGCGCTGTTTGAATTAATGTCGTGCTTTGGATTAGCATTAAATACATTTCATTGACTGGGATTTGCGTTTCTAGAATCCTCGCTAAGTTTGTTTATATACTTTCCGATTTGCTCAGTTTTAATCTTAATACGTACGAATAAAATTCATTGATAAATACATTGATGTATGTTAATTTCAATTTATGGAAAACAAATTTTTATTTATATATATTATTATCTACAAACAGTAAGAGCAAAAAAATGAATTTTGTAATATATACATACCCCTTGTTTACACGTTTAACGAGATGTTTTCAAAACATCGCATCATATAATGTACATATACAACTTAAAAATTTATTTACTGTGACATGTGTTTTTTTTTTAGTTCACAAAAATCCTCTTTTTTTCATCAATTATTTTCAACTATTTTGAAATCTATAAGTCTGACAGTTTCTCTGATTACATCTAAAATTAATATTAATTATATATGAATTGAATATTTGTGCAACCAGTTGCAAAATAGTTTTCTCGAAATATCCAATATATTATCGCTACTTAAAATTAAATAACTCTTAAAATCACTCTATTCTAAAATGATAACATTTGCATACGATTCATTCTAATCGCTCAAATCACAATCGCGAAAGATTCGATACATTGTTGAAAGATTAGGCAAAGATAAGGCATAGCTGCGAGGGTCAGATGAAATGACATTGCGTGGTCTCGTAAAAGATCGCGTCACGAAGAAGATTCGCACCGAGTGCGTGTCGAGGCGTTCAATGGGAGGGGAAGGAAGAGATCGGGCAGAAATGGAGGAAAGGATATATGATTACGGGGAGAGACTTGTGTGTATTCAGTGGTTGTCGTTTCATACACGAGGCACGTAGCGTATTATCATCGTTACGCGGCTCGAGAAGACCGTTCGTTGATACAACTTCGCTACACGGCCATCATAGCCCTACAACCCCGTCTTCCATCAGTTATACCAGCCGGCGTCCCATGGCAACTCATGAATAAGGCAAACTACGGTGTTATGTCTCCATTTCGAAACGCCTTCTCGAAACTTTTCGATGGTCTCTCTCTCCCTCTCTCCCACCCTCCCTCTCTCTATCTCCCTCCTTGCACGTCTCTGCCTCCGCGCAAGTTACTAAACCGCATCGCGCTCCTCTAACAATGGGCTATCAAAATGCATTGCCGTTCGGGATGAAAGCGATGGTTGAGAAATTTATGAAATTTATGGGTCATACTTTTGCGCATCGCCATATCCGATTTCGCCGATATTGCAAAATGATTATAGATGCATCAATATTCTAAGCGAGATTTTTCATTTTGCGTATTTTTTTATGATATTTAAATTAATAGCTACGTATAACACATCACTCAATAAGTCCCCGGTCTGACACGTATATGGCAACATTGTTGACAGACCCACGTGATTTTTGAAAAAAATTTGTTTTTCTTAGACCGGAGACTTATTGAGTGATGTGTTACATATATATATATATATATATATATATATATATATACACAAATTTTTTATATTTCTTTATATTAGAATATTAGCGTGAAATTTTCTGACGCCCATTTTCGTCCATTTCGTCCATTTCTCTCTATTGAAACAAAATTTATGTATTTATCGCAAAAGATCAAATATACTGGCGACAAAATTGAGCTCAGTAGTGTCGCGTAAAAATATTTAAATTAATGCAGTTAATATCCCCTTCTATTTTCTGTTTGCTTAACCGTCTCGATCACTCCAAAGCGAATACTGAGAGTCGCGGATGGATCCCCTTGTTTACGCGGCCAACTTGCGCCTTTATCTCCTTGTTTACGTTTCAAAAAGTCCAAGCTCGGGCGGAAAGTGAATGCCGGATCACAGTCGATCTTATTGCACAGGGAGTTTACTCGAGAGCACGAGAGGGAAGGGGAAAAGTGCGACGTATTTATAGTTCTTGTGATTCATCGACACCCATCGCAAGCAAAGTGAGGATCGTAGGTGCATCCACGAAATCAAGCTGGATTTGTGTTTCTGTTGTGTTTCTCCGCGTTACTTTGATGATGCGATAGGAATTTTATGAAATGCAGGAAAATGCATGTTTGAATGGAATCGATATCTAAATTTGTTGCAACGATGGGCTAAAATCGAATCTGGGATAATTTGCAATTGATGTAGTGATAATAAATTTTTCAAAGTTTCAAAAATATTTCAAGTTTTTTCCTTGTTTTCTCTGGATTATCAAAAAAAAAAAAAAAAAAAAATTTATTATTTCCATTGATTGAGTTAAGAAAATAATTAAATTCAAAATAGAAGAGTATGTAATGAAGAAAAAGTGGACACTGAGAAAAAATGAGAATACACACGACACGGGCACGCGTAGAATTTGAAATTTAATTTAAATTTAGCGAGAGAACAAAGCTGTGTTAACAGCCGCGAAAAAAATTCGTACACGAGCGAAAATATTTTAATATTTTTCGAAGCTAATACCCATACCATGCATATAATCTCTTTCTTTTGTTTTAAAGAAAAAAATATTTAATCCTTTCCTTTGTTAACACGTAAAGTGTGATTTATGTTTATATCTTTCGCGTTAATCAGGCTGATAATTTATACTTTATATATCTCGGTTTGTTAACAAAGCGGGAGCGTCATACATTAATCGTTATCTCTCTCCATGATTATTAGCGCGACTATACGCGTCGTCCATTATCTTAATACCGGTTATCCATAACGGCATTACTTTAGTCTAATACGAGAAATTGCCAGATGCGCGAGAGTGGTTGGAAGGAGGATGCGAGCGCGAACGCATTCACCTGTACCCAAAGAGCAAAACTATTTTCCTCACACATTTCCTCAGGTGGATACGCGAGTGGCTACGACGGATAATTTCGATGCAAAACAGCGGCGGCGTGTTTTCTTGCCGGGCGCTTCGCAGCGTAGCGCGGAAGCGGGCGGTTGTTTTGTCTGTATTTAACCGAATGGCCTCGTTATGCATATCGGAGTATCGGGCGAGAGTCGGCGTTCCTAACACGCTCCTCAATTAGAAACCTTACGGGTATATACGATAGGGTCTCTTTGATAAATCCCTACTTTCCTACTAATCGTACGTATATAAACGAAGGAGAGTGATGGTGCGGGAAGAGGGGGAAGAGCAGGGGAGAACGAGGAACGCACCGTGATGGATTGGCCGACGTTCTCCATCTGACATTTCTATCTCTGACACTGCGCATCGCGCAGCGAGCGTTAAAAGCCGGGGCTCTTTCGTAGAATGGCTTTTGTAATTAACGCGGAAACTGTCCGCTTCATGCCCCGGGATATCGGGCGCCCGAGTGTTGTTATTGAATTATCGTATCAAGGGAGGGAAAAAGACAGACGGGGCGTATACGCTTCACCAAACTAAGTAGGTCTAGTTAGTCATTCTGTATCGTCACGAATCTCGATAATGGACGATGCCGATCTATGTTAATGGTAGCCCCCTCCCCTCCCCTCCCCCCTCAAAAAAAAAAAAAAAAAAAAAAAAAAAAACACTTCGCCTTCGTTCCTCGAGTTGTCTCGTTGTATTATTCCTGCGCCCGCCTTCACAGATTAACACATGAATTTACCGCGCCGTCGCGTTGCGTAAAATTGAGAACGACCGCTCCTCGGGATTCCGGATCGTATAATGACAACGGTCGACGATAATAACGCGCTGGACCTAAAATCGGTTGACCATCCGTTGCAATATCTGCAATCGCGATCGAATAGAATCGTTCGGGAAGAAAACGAAAAAAAAAAAAAAAAAAAAAAGGAATGATTCGTGAGACGCGCGAGTCGTTTGCATGAAATCACGAGGAAACAAAAGAGAGAGAGAGAGAGAGAGAGATTTTCGCCGTATATTTACGAGCGCAAATGCAATGGCTTGCTATCCGATGGAACTCGTTATCCCTCTTTCGTCAGGTAATTAACGTGCCATTATTACGTAAACGGATTCATTTGCGGATGCATATTGCCCGTACGGAGGCCCAGTGCAGCTGCTGCGGGCCTCCGTACGGGCAATATGCAAATCGATTCGATCTCGTTTCTGATGGCGCGACGCGAAGAAGTCATCCGTCAAACTTCTCTTTGCCCGTCCATCGATCGAGAACGTATTTGGTGGTCGATCGATACGTATCGCTGCCGGCTCGTTCCCGGAAGTAATTAACTATCCGACGAAATCACTGTGCTGCAGGATGGCTGAGAGCAATTCCAAAAGCACCCTCCGGGCAAAGCATAATTCGAGTCGCGTTTTGAGTGATACAAAGTGGCCATATTCGGCCACTTTTTCCTAACGCGCGACTTCGCCAAACCGGTTTTCACATTAATCATTATCGTATCTGCCTCCAATAACGAATGTAACTCGCCCCGTGTCAGCAGGAGCTTCGGAGTAAGTGGTAAATAAATTGCCCCTGACTGCATTAATTTTAATGTCAATTAGATCGTTCCGCTCATAATGACTTACACTGCAATTTCCGCGCGCAGTTCACAGTAACATTGTTGACCGTTCGTTGGACGGTAAAAAATAAATTTGCGGTTTATTCACGTTCGTTCGTTTGTTCGATCAATTTAGCAAAAATTGTCAATTGCGATTAAAAATAACCGCGATATTTGACTCTCGGATATCCTCGAAAAATTTGATTAATTCTTAATAAATATATACATCGTACAGTGTTATTATCGCATGCATATTTTTTTTTTCAAAGTTTTTTTTAATGTTTTCTTCATGTTGCATTAATAATGTAAACACGTAGTTATCATTATAAATTATTTCATGTATACATGAGTCAATTATTACATTTTTTTTTTTAATAACTGAAGAAATATAATAAACTTTTTGATAAAATGATTGAAATTTTTTAATAATATATTCAATAAATTATTATTTTTAATATTTTATCTTTTTTGCTTTGTATAATTTTTTATATATCAACCTTCTTCATATATACGTACAAATTATCCAATTTTTCCTGAAGATATAAAATAAAATAGAATAAAAATTACATAAAAAAATTGCACATACTTTTTACATTAAATAATATAAAATATATATAATATAATAATATCAAATTTATATTGCACGTACATCAACATTATGAGTAATAATTTTATAATTAATTTAATCTTCTTTATACAATATATTTTTTTTTTTATTTTGTTCACTACGAAATAAATGAAAAAAGATTTTAAGTCTGAAGCACAGAACAGTTCTCAAAGAAAAGCAAACGTATACATAGCATACATATAAGAGATTTGTCCCACGGGGAAAATGCGCATCACAATGACACATCAAACATCCGCGGACATACGAAACTCATATTCGCCGATTGCGCGTGATTTATTTTACGGCTGACGCGATTCGCGGACAAAGCCAATAAAAACGAAGCGTGCTCGGAGTATTACCGCGGGTGATATTTATTTTCTTTCCGCGGGGAACGTCATGCCAATCTGTTCCAATTTAAACGAGTTTCGTGAACGGCCGTCGCGGTTAATACATAAACGCAAAGTAGCACCCGGCAAGCCACGCATTCCTCTCTAAAGTGAGGTCAATTCCGTGGTCAGTCGCCGCGGCTATATGGGCTCGTTGGTCCCTCATTGTCTGGACGACCGGGCTTTATTGACAGCGAAAAAAAGAATCGGGGTAAAAGCCGTTGCTCCGGCGCCTTTATCAACGCTAACAACGTTTTGTATTATGATTACGAGTGTAACGTCGCGCGCTGCGTTGGCAATGATTCGTTCTGGCAATTTTCCTCTCATCTTTTATATAATTCCGTCCTTTTAAATCTGTGAAATATATAAAGTATTAAGTTGAGACGATAATTGACGAATAGGGAAAACAGGCTTTTTTTGTACTGTCTTTATTTTCTAATGTAATTTGTTAATTATTTAGAGTCGTACATTTCGGCCTCTTATCTGGACTGTCTCGTCAGCAGATAAAATTAAGTGAAATTACGTGTTTTATAAATGTGATTGAAACGTACGACTCTAAATAATTAATAAATTACATTGGAAGGAAAGAAAAATTTCATTTATCGCGTTCGGCATTCATTTTCCCTACTTGTGGATATTCCACAAATATCAAAGTCTTCAACCTTGTTTTCGATAATTGATAAGACGATGAAGATTTTGAGTAAAAATGAGGCAACGATATGCCAGATTATCCGGCTTGATCGATGAAAATTTTAAAGTCTCTCTCTCTCCCTCTTTCTTTCTCTCTCGTATTTTTAATAGCGTAAAAATCGGTTTTATCTCGTATATGGATAAAGAATCGTTTTTAATTAAACTTCTCATGATTCGATGGGATTACGGCGCATGTGCAGGGAAGAGTGAACTCGATCAACGAGATCTCTATAAGCTTGTACATATTAAGCTCGGTATTAAGGCTAAGATTTCGATGGGTTTAGCGCATATTGTTCTCGAGGCCAAAGAGGAGTTAGTCTCTCTAGTATCGATATCCGGTGTATACCCTAAATTATTGCGCGAGACTTGATTCTCTCTCTCTCTCTCTCTCTCTCTTCCTCCGCGCCAGAGAAGACCCCCAGAACTATGTCGGTACTTTGTGGTAATGGCTTGGCCGGAGAGATGCCGATAACTGACCTACTATCTTTACCTCGCAATCGGCGTATCCGCACGTAGAGCATATAGGTGCGATATCTCGCCGTGTGTGCATCTGACGCGTTCTAATACTGTCTTCATACAACACGAATTTTATCGTCATGATATTTTGGGTGATACGTGAAAGGGCATGCTCGACGCAAAAACTTGAAAATATAGTATTTATGTGTAGAGCGTATTATATATGTATCATTATTTGAAAATATTATTAAAAATAATTCACTATAGTATCTGCAATAATAATAATAAGTAAATTTATGATGCGGATGATGCGAAACGTTCTTTTAAAATCAAACCTTGCTTCTAGCATTCGTATTTTTACGAACGCTTACGAGATCAACATTGTTCGAGAATAATATTCTCTTTATATCTTGATTAGATATGCGATAAGTAGACGGCTATGAATGAATACTTTATATGCATTAGCGTCACCGCTCTATTTTAAGAGGCAATTTCGGTTTGGCTGAGTTAATTTACGTCGGAGAAGATATATACTATCGGTGCGCTAAACTACCCCGGCAGTTACAGAGGGAGAGAGAGACAGAGAGAGAGAGAGAGAGAGAGCTCGGATGGCGCGCCGGTGTCAATAACCGTTCCGCGAACTTCATCGACAACTTGTGCGTGTATCGAACTCCCCGGAATCGAAACGCGAATTATCCGAGGTGGACGCAGCGGCGCGCTGGGTCGGGTCTCTCCCTGCCATTGGCATATCGCGCACATATATAATACACCCGTATATATCCGTTCTAACTTTATTGCGAGCTGCTTAATTGGATGTAAAGCGAAGTTGACGGAGTTTGACGACGGTTACCAACGGACTGCCGGCTGTACATAATATCGCACCCGATGTAGAGTCACCGGGCTACTCTCTCTTTGGGAAACGTACCAGCTTTTCGTTGGTACTTTCTCCCCGCGTGTGTGTGTGTGTTTCCTCGCCTACGTTTCTCTTGATTCCCTCGTCCTCCCCCCCCCCCTCTCTCTCTATGTCTCCCTCATCCTCACCCTCGTTCGCCTCGTCGTCGAAACGACGTTCTCGAGAGGGAATTTCATCGCATGGCGAAATTTCCGAGTCGGCCGTACGGTATAAATTCCGGCGCGCCGTCGTAATTCGAAGTCGTCGTATACATTGTTGTATACGCTCGAGCCGGGGGTGGCTGCGGACTCGGGGGTGGAGGGAAGGAAAGGGTAAGGGGGAGGGGAGAGCAGGATCGGGCGCCCCATCGGTGTTCGGTATAGCCTAAGTTATTGCGCGGGACTTAATTGGATGCAAAAGGAGTTACAAACTTCGGTAGGGACCTCTCCCCCCTCCTCCCTCCCCCCCTCTTCCCCTTACATTTCTCGAACACGATCTCATGGCTCCCGCAGCAGCCGTCTTCACTCTCGCTCGTTTTCTTCCATTCTCTCTCTCTCTCTATCTTTCTCGCGATCCGGCTTTTGATCTTTCTCTTCTCTCTCTCTCTCTCTCTCTCTCTCTTTCTCTAATCTCCCGACCGCGATATCGCGTACAAACAAATACTAGTATAAACACACGCGTGTTTGCGCACGCGCAAAATCAGCGAAGATGAAGAGAGAGAGAGAGAGATGAAGGAAGAATAAAGAGAGAAGCAGAAGCAATGTGAAGAATGAGAGAGACGATGGTTGATCCAACGATTCGCGAAAGAAGGAGAGGAAGGGAGTATCTCGGGGAGAAGAAGGAGAGCGCGAGAGTCAAAGTGTCGGAGAAGGAAGGAGCCCGAGCACGTGTAGCTGGTAACCCGTCTCTGTCCACTTATTAGCCGCTTAATGGGCCGCGATGTACGGACCACGGATGCGTGCCGTCTTTCTGCCGGGCCATCAAAAGAGGCGGGCGCGTCCCGTTTATTTAGCAAACACGCCAAACCGCAAATCCCATTTCTTCGGGCGGTTTAAAGGGATCGAAAAAAAAGAGGGAGAGAAAAGAGAAAGATAGAGAGAGAGAGAGAGAGAGAGCGGGCGAAATCGAAAAATACTGAGAGGCATCCGCGCGATTCGCTAGTAGCGAGAGACGGGAAATGAGGGGTGGGGGGGCGAAGAGAGGGTGGGAAGGCAAGGCTCGATTACCACAGGGGCGGAAATCGATAGATCTCGCGATTTAACGGGATGTAATTAAAAGCGCGAGAAAATTTGGCCGCGCGCCTCTCGCTCCTTTCTTCTCGCCGCGGCGACTCTCACCCATTATCGTTGATCTTTATTTCGCGCATCGCGGTCCGCGTTTGCCGGCGAGCCGATATATGCAAGTGGATTAACGGTAAATGCTTCCCGCGCTCCGTTGTTTCGGCGGATCATATAATTATCTGCGGTTTTTTTTTTTTTTATCCGCGCGGCTTGCGGCGTTATTTAGAACACTCACGTTGGGGCATTTCAATACTTTATTCACGCCGTAGACGCGAGCGTAATTTTATTTTAGCGTAGCGCATTCCTTTTTTTTTTTTTTTGTCGAATATCCATGTATACTTTATTATGAGATATCGTTATTAATCTTGCTATGTAAATGTGAATAGGACGGCTTTTTTTCTATGAAAAAAATCTTTTGTGCCGAAAATTGGAAAATAGAGAGGGAAAAAGATATTTAAATGTATATAAAGTTTTCTCTGTAAAAAATAATTTATCGAAACTTTATGTATAAAAGAATTATTAATTATGATATTCCAAAGTGAATAATTTAAAATTATATATTTATTGATTGTTTCGGGCATTGAATTCTTTATCTCGATATCTTATCTTAAATCTTATTTTATCGTCTGTACGATTTCTTCAAGCATATAATTCGTCTTCACCTTCGGATGAGAGCAGTCGTCTCGATTGAGAGAGCGCGCTACACGAAGATTGTTCGCTGATCTCGGATCCCTTTCGACGACATACGCGACCAATGCGGTATTAATTTCTTCACCGTTCGATCATCCATTAGCCTCCACTTGACAGAGACAGATTCGAAATATGCGCGAGCGACGTATATTCCGCGGCTGCTACGTACGGGCTGTCGCGTTAAGAATTCGAAACAAATCCCGTTCCAGGGGCGGTAACGTAACGCGTCGTCGGTTTCGGCTCGTCAAGAGCCGTCTCGTATCGAGATCCCGCGCGGCGCTATCGGCAGACATCGCTCGATCCGATCCGAATAAGAGGAAGGCGAATAAATAACGAACGCGGAGGGAGACCCGCGAAGGAATCTCACCTACGCGAAGGGGGGCGGAGGGGACGAGAGGGGCGGCTTCGTGGCAGCTGTCGATCGAGCAACGCTCAACCTCCGACCCGCGATGCGCCTTCTCTCTCTTCCTCGTCGTAGGTCGTCGAGGTATCCAGACACGACTGATAAGCATCTCCGAAGCGAGCGAGGCTTCTCGGTGTGTAATTCGGGCTGCTCGGTCTTCCTCTTTCTCTTCTGTTCTTTCTCTTCTTCTTCTTCCCTCTTCACTCTTCACCTCTGGCTCCGCGATGCGTGATCCGCGCATCGGCCAAGCGTAATCCCGAACAAGAATTCTTCTAGGAGAGAGTCAATGAATCGTGCAGTTAAAAGCCTCGTTCATTAAAAGTTACAGAAGCGTAGGTAATTGGGGGAAAAAGAATAATGACGCGCACCCGATTAGATTCTCTCGTTTTAAGCGACCTGATAGATCCCGGCAAGTGTCATCTTTAAAGTCACTCGATTATAAAAAGTATTTTCTACTAATCGATATTTCCCGACGCGAAGATACATATATCGGATTACGCGCTCGCGAATTCATGGCGAATTTCGAGAAATCGACAGAAAGATCAACGGGAAAGGTAAGGCGGACGGTATTCCGGATGAGGAGGATGCAGAATAGGTGGCCGCGATGCGAAGCGCGATGCGGGCAGGATGCAGCAGCGGGGGTGGCGGCGGGAGGGCTGCACGCCCCGGCATTCGGTTAGGTTAAATTTACTGACACGCTTCCACAAGCCGCGCTGGCAGCCCCGAGGCCGTCTTCCTCCCCTCCCCTTCCCTCCCCCCCGTTCCTCGTCTCCCGCATCTTCTCTCTCGTCCTCCTTCTCCCCTTCTCATCGTGGCTTTATGATTACCTCCGCCAGGTCCGTCCGTCCGCCCGTCCGTCCGTACGTCCGTCCGTCCAACCCTTCACCGTGGAATCTCGGCTGGCATCTAGTTAACCGGGAACGACGCCGACACAGTCCCTTCTGCACGAACTTCGGACTTCCCGCTGCGAGCGAGAGAGGCCCGCCGCAAACACCATCTCCGCTCCAGTACCACCACCATCACCATCACCACCATGGGGGCCCCTTGGTCACCGCGCGTTCAATCTATCTTTCTCTCTTTCTCTCTCTCTCTCTCTCTCTCTCTCTCTCTCTTTCTATATCTTTCATTCCTTTTAGTTTACGAGAACGCGAGATAGCTCGCGCCTCTTTTCTTTCAACGCGCGCCGGATCGGTTATGGCTCCTCGCCTCCTTAGCCGCGTAACTCTTTTCCCTCTTTTCTCTTTCTTTCTTTCTTTCGTAATTTCCTCTTCGTTTTCCTCTTCTGCTTTTCGTTTTTCATCCTCCTTATAATATCGTTTGCGTCCCGTCGTGAATTTACGAGACCGTTATTTCCTTAATCCGCGTGAAACCTGGACTAGATCCCCGATTCGGCGGGGCTCGATGTCGAGCGAGGAGAGAGGGATCGACCTGGGGGAGTTATTTATCTCGCGGCTCCGAAAATGCAATGCACAAGCTTCCATACACTTATGCTTATATGCTAACACATCCCTCAATGAGTCTCCGGTCTAAGAAAAACAAATTTTTTTTTTTTTAGAAATCACGTGGCTCTGTCAACAATGTTGCCATATATGTGTCAGACCGGGGACTTATTGAGTGATGTGTTATGTGAGATCCTCGTTGATCCGGCATCAGTTTCGTGTCCAATTTACATTTCGTTGCTTATTGCTTTCGCGTTATGTCACCGCTGATCGCGCGCGATATATTTCGGGAAATCGTATGGAAAAGCCGAAGCCATAAAACTCGGGATTACGATTGCTCTTGTGCAATTTTCCGAACTCGGTGGGCGCGCATATACGCGCCGAGACTCTACATGTATATAAGTACGACGGACTACCCGCTGAGAGAGCGGGAACCATCCTGGATCCTTGGGCGAGATAGCTCGCGCCTCTTTTCAACATCCACCGGATTGATTATGGCTCCGCCGCGTCCGTGTGCCTGAGAAATGTTGTCTCGTCTCTCGCCTTGCTCTCCTCCTACCGTCTCTCACCTCGTTCCTTTCGCGTTTGTCCGTACAGAGCCGACTGAGGCCCCGGACAGGATCAGGACGATCCCCTTATCTCCTCTATCGACCGGCCGGACATTCGAATTTGTTTTCGTGAACGGAATGTCCGCCGAGGCGTACCCGCCGTCAACTCTTTCTCTCTCTCTCTCTCTCTCTTTCTCTCTCTCTCTCTCTCTCTCTCTCTCTCCTCTTTCTCTCTTTCTCTAGTTGGCTGACTCTTTTTTAATAAGCCGTAAATAAACGACGTGCCGATCACGCCGTAGGAAGAGGGGCACAGCAGCCTCGCCGTCACTCCACCGAGATACTCTTGAGGCGCAATTTTTCAACTGGCCCAAATACGTTGTTTACTCGCGTCCCCCTCGAGCAACATAAAATATGATACCGTTTTCTGCGTTTTACCGGTTTATCCCGACGGCGTAAATTCGTCTACCCTCTTTGAGTAATGTCTCTCTGTGTACAGGGTGTTCATCGCGTCAGCTGTCAATGACAGAGGTTTCTCAATTCGTAAACAATTTTCTTTCAACAAAAATTTAACGCGCGCATGCCTGTCGTAAGTTATTGCTCTTACATTTTTACATTTTTATTTAATATGAAATATAAATTAAATATACATCCATTACAAAAGAATGATAATAAATTATATTACAACTTAAATCTCTAAAAATATATATAATATAAATATAATCGTTTAAAAAAAAATCGAGAACATATATATTCGTGCTTATAATTGTAAATATATATTGGATGTTCTATAATAATGATTTTAAAACGCGGTAAGAATTTAAAAGACTCAAATATTTTTAAAATATTAATAAAATTTACATTAAATCACGTTGCATGTAAGTATACATGAAAAATAGAATAGAATTGAAAAAAAAAAACAATATTATTTGTTTATCTTTTTTTTTTTAATATAAAATTGTATTTTCTTAAAAATATCAAACGCCTGATGTATGTATCTCTAAGTTTTTTCCAGTTTCTTATAAATAAGTTTTACATAAAATTTCTGCAATTTTTTTTTTTTTAAAGAACCTGTCATATAACACACGATAAATAATCCACCCTATGTGTATATCTCCGTGCGAAAGTGTTCGGGCCGCTTTTCAGCATCCAGCTGATCGATTATGGTTGCTCGACGAGATGAGATGCTCGCTTATGCATATATACCTTATTTGCGAGTGCTATTCCGCGAATCTGGTGATGCGTCGTGGATGTGAGCGATGCAAATCTTCGCGAGAAAACTTGCGTTGACAATACCATCCTTCTGGATGGATGCGACGTGGTGTTAAATTATTTATGATTATTCCCCGACTCGACTCCCGTAAATAAATCCATTTTCCATTCCGTAACGCATCCGCCTGCTAAGCGATCCGGCCGTTTACTTTAGACCGTGCACTTTAAAAATTAGGACTCCACAGGATGTTTCAAAAGTCCAGACAAATTGCAAATAATGTATCCTATTTTCCTCGTTCTGCGGAATATTAATCGAGCTATTTAACGTGGAAGGTAGAAGCCATACTGTATATAGTATTTTAAAATATACTGTATTTAGTGTTCTATCCTTTAGATGCGGAATATAGTAGGTGTAAAAAAAAAAAAAAAACATGATAATTAGAATTACTTTATATATTTTGATTTTAAACACGTTGTTCATAAAATGATGAGCGAGTAATTACTACGTATATTGCTCACTTCAACGGAAAGAAAATTTAAGGATGCTATTTTTAATTATTCTCTCGTGCACACAAATCGAGATAAATATTTTAATTAGTTTTAAAAAAATGCAGAAGAAGAGAGAGTATATATACCTTTCTTTTTTCTTCTCTAATACATGAAATTGTTTACGTGATTCTACATTTATAGGAAAAGCTGCTAAAATACAAAGCTATTAAAATTAAACAGATTAAACAGATTTTATACCATATCTCTCTCTTCACCTATCTGTTGAAATTTAATAATGTATCGGATTAAAAGAAACCGATACAATCAATTTGGAGCAGTTGAATTTGTGGCAATGCCAATATCCGATATAATCCGATAGAAATGATACGGGATATCCGCCACATGCGAATACAGATACTTGCAGTATCAACGATACGTGCGGCATCATAGGAGATGCGTATGAGAGGTATTTTGAGCGCGCTTTGATAGTGTAGGTGTATCAAAGAACACGCGAGAGGATGGCGCGTAGCGGTGGAAAATTACGTCTGGTCTGCGCAGTCGGTTGCTTAAGTTGGAGTTTAATTAATGCGCGAGCAAAAACACGCCGCACTACTCTCTCTCTCTCTCTCTCTCTCTCTCTCTCTTTCTCTCTCTCTCTATCGCCTCCTATGACGGCTCTCAGTGTAAGTATATAGGTGCGCGAGGTTCTCATTGCACGATATTTCTCTCATGACATAAAAGCATAAATATCGTCGCGCGAGAGGGATGTTTGTGACCCGGGGTGAAGGGGACGAGAGAAGAGAATGACGACCGTTAGCGGGAGGAAGTGTTGTTTTTATTAAGATAAAAAAAAGAAAGAAAGGAAAAATGTGTGAGAGCGCGAGGGGGTTGGACGGAAAAAAAATGCGGATTTATCAAGGGTGCGAGATAGGCGGAAGACGTTGGGGGAGGGGGGGGGGAAGAGAGGACGCGGAAGAAGGTGCCGAGGAGAGAGAGAGAGAGAGAGAGAGAGGAGACGGCGGTGGACCGTCTCGAGAATGCATCGTGCCGCCGTTGCGACGTGCTCTCCACTTTGCATAATATCGCTCTGGTCGTTAACTCGATGACATTCGAACAAAATGCCACCGTTTCGCCTTACGACGGAGCGCGTCGCGCCGGGGGAAAATTCTTTCTTGTACGCTCTTATATATCTTTCTTTATCTCTCTCTCTCTCTCTTTCCCGCGCGTTAGTATTATTTCTCTCGACCTTTCTATTGTCCCGACTCACGTCCGAGTATATTTAAGTGGCGCAGTTAGGCGAAACGAATTGCGTTGCTCTCGCGCGACGATAAACATTGACAGTAAATTCACTCGTGTCGTGGATACAGCGGATAATAATAGCTTTATTCAGTGCCAGATATTTCGTCTAATCTCCGCCGAGGCGGAGACGGAGGTCGCGATTCGATCGCGTGATTCGAGATCGCCAATTTGCACGTTCGGAATAAATTGAAGGCTTGACATAAAAAAGGGTAAGTGTTATGTTTCTAGGAAATATCTTTTTGTCGAGAAAGGCTATGTGCCAAGGCTATAATAGCGAAGAAGCGAAAGAAGCCCGCGCGTTTGCATGAATATTTATAAGATACAATGTTCAGTGTGTGCGTGTGTGTAGAGCTTTTCAACTAGAATTTTCATAAATGTGTAAATAAAATCTTATTGGGAAAAGTAATTATAAAGCACGCTTTATATAATATGTATTTGGAATTTAATTAATAAAAATTAATTTATGTAATATTAATAATTACATTAATAATATACATTATAATAAATATTATAAGAGAACGGGAGCATATCCATAATTTATAATAAAAATTATCTTTTTACATACACGAGAGAGAAGTATAAGAAATTTAAAATAAAATGTTATATCTTTCCTACATATGCAACTGGCACAATTTACGAGCTACAGTCGATTTAATCTAGATCTATTCGCGAAATCGAGTTTCGAATTATTGCATTACTGCATGATTGGTATGAATATATATATATATATATATATATATATATATATATATGTAAAACATTGCGAAAAGAGGGAACAATTGAATAAAAATAAAAATTCAAGCAATATTGATTTTCTTTATCTACTTATCCATTTTTTATCTTTCTCTTATCTATTTTTATTACGAATCTTCTTGAATCATTCACTCTTATTTCCCTTTCTATTTGTGATAATATTGCATCGTGGAAGAGGACAATAATTTTAACTTTACTTTCACAACAATTGGTCGTTTAATTATCCGATTCATTCGCGGCGTATCATCTCGGGATCTGAAATATGTACACGTAATACGGTCCGATTCATGTGCCAGGCTCGCGCAATCATAGCCGCGATTTACGACCGCAAAAGATTTCCAACCGAACAAACGCCCGCGTCCGCCAGGTGTTACATATTCAATTTTATCCGTGATTACGATTGCGAGCGCTGTCGTATAAGCGCGGTCGCCGCGCAATTAGTTTGATTTCACCCACGATTCCACGAGCGTCGCCATGATGCCGCGGATCGCAGGCACAGGCTCTCTCTAATGCGTAATGTCCACGTCGACGCATTTCGCATTCGCCCCCGACCGCAGTTTGACCGATATCCCCTGAACAATTATAAATTGTAACGTGATTGACGCCGGCGGCAGCTGTTTCTCTCGCGACCATCGTTACTGTCCCTCGCGGTCCCGATCGCAACGGGATTCGGGGTGGGAGAGAGGGGGGGGGGAGGACAGGGGTAGAGCGAATTAATGACTTCTCTAATCTGACTAATTATCAATAGCGCGTTCGCAATCGCCGCGGGTGGCCTCGTATAAAATTAGCACCGATCGGGGGTACGGGATATCTAGCTGCGGTTAAAACAAACACGCCGAGACGTTTTACAAAATAGATACGCACACGCGGCGCGCATTTCTTCATCATCGGCGAATGCCGAGGGGAATATAAAGCGCGCCAAGTTTCCACGCGCAATCAAGATAGAGATTTTATTGCGAGAAAGAGCGATAAGATTCACGAAGATATCTTAGACTCGAATTTTTTTTTTTTTTTTTTTTTTTTTTTTTTTTTTTTTTTCAAAAATCAGGTTAATTAGGTTGTACATGTGCGTAGATAAAAAATCAGCTAGTGCGTTCAAAATGTTTTTCCTGACAGATTAATACAGATTCTCAAAAGCATAATGATGCTTTTGAGATTTAAAAAAAAATTAACTTTGAATCGGTATAGTTTGAGATAGATGATGAGTGAAAATATTTATATGATATCGTAAATCTTACGACGCGGTAAATTAAAAATTTCTTATTTCGTTATCTCGTTTCGATTCTGATTTAAATGAATAAGTCGCACGACATACATGCCTGCTTGGGCAAAAATTAATTTAAATAATGTCATTACATTATTGATATAATTATAATATATTATAATAATTAATAATATATTAATTATTACAATATATTATTGATACATTAACAATATATTAATAATATAATTATAATAAACGAATAATAAGAAAGAAAGGAGAAATTTGTTAAAGATTGTATGCGATGAGAAATTGCACGGTTAAAGATAACTGTCACAGAAGAGCAAACCCGCAGCAATGACAGTTGCGGCAACTAAATTCTCGTACAATGTCTGATATACACCGGGCATATATACTGTCAAGTAATCGATAGGGCTTATAGGTACGTACTATGTTTCTATCGCGTGTGTACGTAAGACTGGAGTGTTGTTTATCGACGCGATTGCGGTTTCGTCGGATTGCCGAGATTGTCCTCGGTGCGAGCTGTCTCTCGTATCGTTGCATTAATCTGAGATAGTAATCATACTCGCGGAATGAACAAGCATGCGGTACAATGCCCCCTAACCTGATTATCGGTGATTAATCCTGTTATATAGAGGCGCGAAATTGGCCGAATTACTGTTAACGGTCTCCAATCGCGATCGATGAGGTTTACTCAAGAGAGAGAGAGAGAGAGAGAGAGAGAGAGAGAGAGAGAGAGAGAGAGAGAGAGAGAGAGAGAGAGAGAGCGAGAGAGAGAGAGAGAGAGAGAGAGAGAGAGAGAGAGAGAGAGAGAGAGAGAGAGAGAGAGAGAGAGAGAGAGAGAGTGAGAGATAAAAAGAGAATTGAATACGCGATTAATGTAAATTTTGCAACCGCACTAATTATCACCTGTTAAACGTTCACGTGACTGACGTGATTGCGAAATAACTCTTGACTTTATATTCCTATAGTGGTGCGATTACAGGGGATATAGGCTGTGTGTGGAATTGGTTACCATTAATTGATCATCATATCGACCTCGTGACTTGATTACATTTGAAACGGCCGTGCGTGACTATAATAGCCTCTATAATCCGCTTAATTATTAGTTACATTCAAATTGCTATAAAGGCTACAAATCACGCTTGTACAAATCCGCGTCGTAATATCCGTCGGATTGATGCTGTTTAATAGCGCGCGTTATTATAACGTAATTCGTAATCTTGAATGCGTAAATACTTTATCAATACTTCCGCATAAATATCCGTTGCTTAATTAAAAGGCACATTTACATGTATTTTGCATATACATACATACATACATACGATACGCGAGACTTATTCTTTCTCTCTCGCTGCATTTACATTTCGAAACGGGCTTTAACGATTCCAAGATATAAGAATCCGTATCGAGATTCGAAGGAATCGCATTTACGCATTATACCACGCTGGCAATTATAGCGCGATAGCCATTATATCGCACGATCCTTTCCGAAAGAACAAAGTCCTCCGAGAACACGAGGCATCCGCGCGACTAATTAGGGGACCTGTTCCGCCCGGGGGATAATCGATTCGGCAGCTTTGTCGCCGTGGCATCCGCGATTAATTCTCTCGGTCGTCCGTCCGTCCCCTTTCCGCATGCCCCTTCAATAAGAAACGAGCCGAGTCCGGAGTGACCTCGATGAAGCGAGGGCACATTCGTAACGCGATTCCGCTTCCTCTCTCGCGCTCGAGGAAAATCCGCGAGCGTGTCGCGCGAATTAGCGAGCGTCTCAAATTCCCCGTGGTGCGATGCATACGTAAATGCGTTTCACGGCGGGATGCATGCGAGATGCATCCGGCTGTCTTCTGAGCGAAAGCTGGAGAGGAGATCACTCTTGTCTGCGCGGCACGTCTCCTCCCGGTCGTTCCCCCTCCCTCCCCCCCCCCTCCCACCCTCCCTGTCCCTTCGGAGTCCTTTTCTTCTCAACCCCGACTTGCGGGGATCCTTCCCTGCGAACGCCGATCTTTTCTCGACTAAGGTATAGATTGTCTCCCCGGGTTCTCGGATTACCGGGAGATTCTCTCGCGTGCCAATCAACGCGCGCACACGCCGCTCTTCGACGACCTCGCTCTCGCGTCCTATTGAACCTTTGCGTTCCACCTGTTTTCGACCCTCTCTCGAAAGGCGAAACGTGACGACGCGCGTTTATCGTATCGTCGCTTACGTAGGTGTCGACGTAGCTTTACACGAGATACGATTTTTAAGTTTTCATAGGCTACGCGACTTTTCACACATCTATGAGAACTTATCTGCGTAGGAAGGAATGTGTCGTATAAATCCTTTTTCCTTCTCTCACATAGAAGCTTGTTGGTTCCAATAATTTCATACTTTCGAATGAAAATTCGAGCTCTTCGAATGTATACGAATTAAAAACGAAAGAAGAGAATTAAAAATTAATTAAATTAAAATAAAAAATCACTTAAAAAATTGATAGAATTAGAAAAAAAAAATATGATAGAGAATGTACATTTTTTTATTTTTCTTGATTTAAGAATATTATTGCTCAATATTCTCTCCGTGTATGTAAATTTAATTTTTATATTAAATAAAAAATCTTCATTAATTAACACGATTAATATATAATATATAAATCACATCGTATCATCCCGATATATTCCATTGATTATGAATGCATCGATTGAAAATCTAAGTGATTATTGACCACGAAAATTACAGAAAATAAAAGATGCATAATGCAGTTCATGCATAAAAAATGAAGTTGAAATGCATTCAATAGATTTGAGATTTTCAAATAGATTTTTATATTTAAATTAAATTGTAACTTTGATGATGCTTCGTGACGAGAAATATAAAATCTTCATTCTCCGATCTTAATTTACAATGATTGAGCTTTTTATACATTTTGAAACTGACAAATTTAATTTGCAAGATTTATTTAAAATCGATATGCCTATTAATTCATTTAGTGAAATTAATAATATTTTTGTGCCATATATTTATATCACAATTTGATTTTTATTAAAATAAAACTAATAAATTATGTTGCAAAATCTAGTCTCCTTCAGTTTTTAAAATGTTTATTTCAATTGCAATAATTATGCAAATTAATTTGAACTTTGATTTCAAACCTGCTCGAAACTCACCGATACACAATTTTCATTATCGATTATGTTAATTTTTTAAAGACAGATATCGAACTATCGTCCCCGATGCGAGGATCAGAAAATCATTATCTTATCTTATACATATAGCAAAGTTTTTGGAACATTCGACGGCGTGTACGTCATTTGGGAATAAATTCGAGGCGCCGATCCAAATACATTCGCGACTCCCAATTTAATCGCTTAAGCCGTTTGACGTGCGTACCTGTCAAACGGATCGACAGCTGTAACCAAGTCGAATCGAAACTCGCGCGCTCGTACAATGACAAGCGTTGATGTAGGAAACGCAATAAAATTAAATACAAAGAAGCTAATATAAGTTACGTTACAAAGCACACTCATATTCATATTAGCCGAAAGTTTGAAAATTTTCAAAATTTTATCTTTTGTAGAAAATATAAAAATCGGAAATGGTAGCAAATAATATGTGTACCATAAAAAATATAATATTACATTACAAAACAGTTTGTTATTCAACTGTTTATTATTTATTTTTATCTGAAATATACGTGAATGTTAATATTTTAAAATCAACAACTTTTTGCAAATCGCATCGATAATCGGAGAATCGCATGTGTTGCGTTAAGTCGCAGTTTTTTTTTCTTGCACTTTTTTTTTTCTTTCTACCGAGTTCGCGTATCAATTCGTCTGTCAAATGTGACATTAATGATTGCGAGTCGTGTAGCATGAACGCGATTGTAAACATCGTGTATATTTATGTTTTTGTCAAAATATATTCAGCTTTCTGCTTTGTAGGGCGTATCTAATCCGTTTAATGATCATTTTCGTGAGTAAATTTCGCGAACCGTAGTGCGCGTTTGTTCGCAGAATTTACAGAGATATTACATTCGAGTATTCTACTAAGCTGCGATGATCTCGAGGCGATAGTGTAGAGATTATATATAGGGATGCGACGTAGAATGCCTTTATATACATTTACATATGTATACTTAAATTTTAAAAATATTATCGCTTATTATTTTTGTAAAAATACAGATACAATATTGATTTCTTTATGTGCGCGATATTAAATTATTTATCAATTTAACGTGTTTAAAATATTAATTATAATATATTTTTGCTGCCATATTTGTATTTAATATAAAATATCATAAAATAAATATGTTAAATAATATTTACTTTTTAAAATATATAGTAATTTATATTTTAAACAGCGCATTATCTCCATTTAAAATTGTAATGTATATTATAAATGTCAATATTCTAATTTCTAGTCTATTCTACCTAATATGATACATAGAGAAATGTATATAAAACATTTTTTTGGTATTCATTCATGTTTATTATTTTTAGGAAAACTGTTGATTTTCATTCCTGCATGTGTGCGCAGTAAAATTTAAAATTTTTTGATATTTATCTGTTAATATTTCGCGCGTGATATGATTTCAATAATCCATTGAAATGACATCAAGTCTAAACAGTCGTTTTTTGTGATATAAAATTCTACATGATGAAAAATCATGTGTAAATTCGTGCGACGAAAATTCCCGGTAAAATATTGGGGAATGTAACGCCAATGTTTGCGCACGAATTTTTAGGCGGTATATTCACGCATGATTTGTGCATGCCATGTCGACGCGCCGTTTCCGCGCTGCATTATGGGATATCGCGAATCATCGCGTATTCTGGAATTCGCCGCGTGGCGAATGACCGCGGCAAGGTAAAGCAGAGGTCGCAGATTTAATTTCGATTCGCCAGATTTATTTCGCGACCGTATGTACTGACGGACGTGATATCCCGATCGCAATCGTAATTGCGCGTTTATCAATAATACACGTGGTGTCGCGGAAGAGCGTGGATGATTAGGTTCTAGAAATCTTTATAAAAGGAATGAATAATAGAATTGATGTTGAAATATTATTCGGTATTGAATATAATTAATATCAAATTTTTATACTCAGAGCTGCTTGACTAGAAATATTTTTTCATATTAAGCACTCGATATGTCGAATAGAAAATATCAAAATATGTAATAAAGATTTTAATTTTTTTTGTGCACGATTCTGAAATGTATTACGGAAAAACTCTTTTGAGATTTTTAAATCATCTTATTTTTTAATCATAATTTTGTATATTTTACGAATGAAATAATTAAAGTTGACATTTTTGTGGTCGTGATTTGATTCTTCTGCTGTAAAGGAAATTAAGAGAATAAAAGAAACTTTTTTTGTTTACAATAATTAATTTGCACAAATTATAGTACATTTTGTAGCAGACAATCTGTCATCTTCATCACCACTGTTCATGGAACGAATAAAAGATGTATGGTACTTTATTAAATTCAACTCACTCCTCTCCGCGTGCAAAGATCGTGATGACGAAACGGCGAACCGAAGTCGCGTCAAGTACATACTTGAAATGGACGAACTGCGACGACTACCTTCGTCGCTGGTGGCACGTGAAAAGCACCGTTGTTCCGACAACCACCGACGGGGTAATAAACCGCGTATAGGCGAAATTCATGACGGCGGGGGGGGCGAAGCGTCTTCGGGACGAAGACTCTCCGCCGTTCATGTCGGCCCGTGTAAAGTCGTCGATATCCGGTCCTGGTCTGGTTTGATGTTCTCGCATAAACCCGGCCACGGTCGTACGGCTCTCTGGTCTAACGGCAGACGCGAGAAGGAAGTGGGTGAAGGGGAAGGACCGGAAGACATCGATCTCTTTCCTACGGCCGCGCCTCGAAGGAAGAAGAAAACTTTGCCTTGTATCCTTCACCCGTTTCGCGCGGTCTCCCCTGAATAATCTAGTCATTCGTAAATTTGAAAATGACTCGCCAGAGACATACGGTGGTTTCCGGAATGCGTCACACCACAAACTTCTCCGGAAAAGACTGAAAAAGAAAAAAAAAAAAAAAAAATCGTCGAGTCGAGGTCGAGTTAAGTGTGCGCTTGAAACGAACGGAGTGAACGGAACTCTCTTCTCTTTCTAGAGAGAGAATCATGGTTACGTTGGCTCATCGGTATGCGTGCGAATTGTTGGCGCTTATACCAGTCAGTTATTTTACAAGCTCGAAAAAAAGTTTTACTTCGTCAGCGTATACTTTTCGCAATAAAGAAAGATGAATGAAGGGTATACTCGTTAACTTGATGTTCTAGTCGATACTTTAATTGTTGTTGTTTTAAAGAGCTCTTTTTTCTCGAGAAATATCATAATCGCAGTCGATGTAAAGTAAAAAGATTTAAAAGAGGCGAGAGAGAGAGAGAGAGAGAGAGAGTGATGAGACCTAATTGGGCGAATTCGAATGAATGAAATGTCGCGTTTTGTTAATTACAGATAATGTTTAGTGGAAGAGAAGATGATGGGCCCAAATTGAAGTAGCATCTTATGGCTCCTCGGCGAAAGAAACGCGGAAGACGGCGATAGACGAGAAAAACAGGCGATAATCAGGAAAACCGGTCGGAGAGAAAGAAACGGAGAAGGGGATGGAGAAAGAGAGGAATGGGCGCGAGGGAGACTCGAAACGAGGTAAAAATTGATTCGGCAGGTGAAACCTCCGGCTCTGTTCTCTGTTGATTTAAGCAACGTACCGGCTGCCTCGTGCTCTATAATCATGGCGAGCAGTCCATTATTACTCCGCCGCCAGTGCCTATCTCGACTCGGGTCCTTCTCATCCTCGCCATCGCTCCTCCATCCTCCGGCCTCACCGTTCGTCTTATTGTTTTCTCTTTCTCTTTCCTTCTTCCACAACTCTCGCTTGTATCCCGCGCTCGTCCTGCTCCTCCTCGCCCTTCGTTCTTCAGCTCCACCTTCCTTCTTTCCTCGCCGGATAGTAACGAGGATCGCCCCAAAAGACCGCAAATAATAAATACTTTTCTGCGCTCCGTAAGATTTCTCGGCCGACTTTACCGTCACATCATGGCTTTCCCAGACAATCGTAAGTTTGAGGAAGCTATGGCCATTACTCGCGTTTCACTGTTGCGGTAATCGTGTTGGCGCGCTGCAAACAGTCGCGCGGCTGTAATTGACCGTTGAAATTTCGCTCGTGGAGAATTCGACGAGGTAGACGTAGATGGATCGAAAATTAGTAAGTAATCACTGCCGAACCGCGATTGGCACCGACCTGAGAAATCGCCCTGGATATTCTCTCTTTATCGATGCATGTGGTCATTAAAAAGAAAAAAAAAATATATATACGGCATGTTTTCTTCTACATTCTGTATACGTAAGTGATCGATAAATATCGGGAAATAATTATAAATTAATTCAACAATTTATTTCAATTATTGAAATGGTGATTTTTAGAAAATTAAAAGAGCTGTTGTGTGTGTGTCAATATTAAAAAATAAATTTATTTATATTGCATTGTTGATGCTAGATCTAATATTTTAATAAATGAGTATATATATATATATATATACCAATGTACAATAATATTTATATGCACATCATAAGAAAAGTATCGATGCGTAGAATATTTATAAATTTCCATTCTGGAAAGTAATCATCGATAGATGAGCGATCGGCGTTGAAAATTTTCAATCCAAAATGATAGAAAACGACGTATTAGATTCCATTAGATCCAGCAGATTCATTTCTCTTACCTCCGCTTTCCTCCGTTCCCTTCCTCCCCCGCACTCTATCCTCCTATAATTTCGATCCTCTCGCAAGATCTCTCGGATTCGGATCCAATTCGATCGGCTTTGGCGCGACTCCTCGGATATAGGCGAATGGAATTTTCGACAGGGATTATTTTGCACTCGCGCTGCGTTTACGACGCGAGATAAAAGCGTAGGTCGATGCCGCGTGTAAAATGAAATGATCGATACGCCTATTTACATTATCCCACGACGGAAATACGTTGTTCGGCGACTAAATATCGCTGCGTGTATCTCTGGCGTACACGCGCTTTTTCGTTTACATCATGTAATCTTTCACAAGGCCTTTCTCTAGTTGTCAGACGGTTACGTCGGCGTCATTTTTTTTCTCTGTATCCCCTATGTCGCGCGGTATGTTTATTCAAATGAGAGGCTTGTAATTCGGCAATTCACCCGGCCGTGCAGCCCGATCGCATGACATTTCGTGTTATACGTCCAGACATTCCATCCTAGAATTATTCTTATTCATCAATATCCATTCTATAACGCGTGCACGAAAAAATCATAAGGAAATGTCCTTTGACAATTCTTTGGAAATTTAATTAAAAAAATTTTTAAATATTTTCAATTTGAAGCTAGCTTAACTTGATATTTTTATTACAATTGAAAATTTCCGATAAGCAGACTTATCCTTTGGAAATGTTCAATGTTAAATTCTGATATTGAATGTTTTCAATTACAAGTTTCCTACGTTCATCTCCTTCCAACGCTTTCGCTGTCATTGCCACCCGCGTCCAATCTCTCGCCTCCGTACCTACCTACCCGTGAATTTAGTACCCCATTTTCTCATCGTAGATGCGAATTTTTCTTTAACGAAAAACTCTCGGACGTTTCCCTCGGCATCTAAATTTTTAATTTCGCAGTCCCCAGTACGCGATCCTTCCCGCGGGATTGATTTTCTCGGCGCCGACGACGACGACGACGACGACGACGACGACGACGGCGAGGACGAACGGCAGCTTCATAGCTTCGCGAATAAATCGCGCGCTAGCTTTCCTTCGTTAAGTTCATTCTTCGGCCGACGATACGGATAAGCGCGCAACGATTTATTCCGCGGACGAAGAAGATCGCGATCTCGGCGCCGTTTGCGCTTATGCGGGCTAAATTGCGCCATGGCGTTACGGCGGCCAGTGAGTTATTGCACTATGAAGCGCAAAAATAAACGTCCCTTGGCTTAGTTACTTGCCAGCTGACTGTGCCAAGCGAAATATTCAAAGCAAACTGCCAAGGTATTTAGTATGTAGCGTGTATTATTGCGCGCTAGGCTTTATTAAAATGTTGTCTTGCAAGGAAATTATTTCATTATGCTATAATATAAAATTCCAAGTCTAATATAAAATTGATTTAATGACATTTTAATATATATAAATATAACGCATCACTCAATAAGTCCCCGGTCTGACACATATATGGGCAACATTGTTGACAGATCCACGTGATTTCTAAAAAAAAATTTGTTTTTCTTTAGACCGGAGACTTATTGAGTGATGTGTTACTATGCATTACTATTCACACTTTATTAAATTTTTTAATTACATTATTTCTTTTGTTTATCTACACGTGCAGGATATTGTCTCAACTGAGATATTGCATACAAAATTTATCGTTTAATTAAATTTTTTTTATTTTATTTCATTTTGATTGGACATTTTTTCACTCTCACCAATCGTATCAAATAAATCTTTAATTTGACAAAGTATTTTTAAAAATTCGCGACACTTATCATTTTAGTTTTTTTCGGGTTTTTTTTTTTTTTCTTAGTATTTTCTCGAGTATTTGCGCAAAGAACCAGAGCTTGTCGAATTAACAAATTTTTTAAGTACGTTTGGTTAGTGTATAAAATATTAAAATTTTGCCGTCGGTTTCGTGACTACCGTAGCACTCTCGAGCAAGAACTACACCCGAAAGTAGGTCGAAGTAGACCGCAAAGTGAACGAGGTGGAAGTCTTAACAGAAACCGTCAAGATGATGTAGGGCTCCGACAAAGTTTGTCCTACCCATTTCGCTAAATTTCAGTTGCAACTGGCATTGATATTGTCAGCTGATGGATATTGCTTACATTAGGCAGCTCGCATAACTTTGCGGATATAACGTCATGATCCATAACTTGTCTTGTTATTTAATATAATCACGAAATTAACAATGACGAACATAATCATATATATATATATATATATATATATTTTTTTTTTACAAAAAAATTATCTTAAATGATATACGCTGCTCCATTGATAGATAGGTAATAGATTGTTTGATAAAAATTTAAAATCAATTATATTATATATTTTTTATGTTTTACACAGATTTATATATATATAACACATCACTCAATAAGTCTCCGGTCTAACTAAGAAAAATTTTTTTTTAGAAATCACGTGGGTCTGTCAACAATGTTGCCATAATGTGTCAGACCGGGGACTTATTGAGCGATGTGTTATATACATATATTGTCATAATAAATAATTTTTTATTGTCAAACAATGTATAAAAATCAAATTTTATAAATGTTTAGAAATAAAACCCGTTTTATGTAAAATATATACCGTAATGTAATTATTGAAATTTTAAATTTTTCAAGCTCCGCCTATAATGATAATTAAAATTGAAATAATTACCTGTTACGCCTTTTAAATTATGTTACTGTAGCGAATAACGAATTCATTGGTAGTGATGACGAGAAATTTCGCGATTTAAAGTACGAAATTGGCACGTTATATCCGGGATAGCGTGGGATTGAGAAGATAACAATGAAAACGTGCGGAATTATTTGCCAATGTAAAAGTAATTATCGTCGGTTGCGACACACGTGTATACGGCATTGTCGCCAATCCGGTTTTTCGTAATCGCAGCACGCTCCCTCGTAAATTTATCGGCACTATACATCATCGGAAAATATCGCTCCCCTGCTACATAGTGTTCGGTTGGAGAGCGGATGCTTTTTTAAATTTTACGACGGAGAGCGACGTCGGGTAAGATGGACACGCGTCGAGAGGGTAAAGGAAATCAAGTGAGAAAATGTAGCGCGGGAAAAGTGTTCGAAAAGAAAAACAAAACCCGGTAAAAAGCTTGTCACTTTGTAATTACAGACGCGGAAAGCAAGCGGAATCACATACCCCGTCCTCTATTTTCTGTGTGAATATTTTTTTTTTCTTTTTTTATCATCTAATATTCGCATATATGGAGTCGCATGTTCGATATAAAATTTTTAGTTTCTCGCGTCGTCGACATTTGCGATATAAAAGAACCGTATGTCATAAACACAAATGTGTGCAACATTAAGCACAATAATGATAATAATATTACATCCAAGATAAAACTCATCTCTCTCGATTACTACCAAGTGGTATAGCGAGTTTACTTTTTTATAATTTCAGTGGAGCCAAATAAGAGTGGTTAAAAAGGAATAAGGTAATATTGAGGAAGGGAAAAGAAATAGCATCCCATGTAATGAAAAAAAGCCTCATAATAGGTTTTTTTTTTTTTTTTTAATTTATTAACAAATTATTAAGTTATAATTCATAACATCAATTCTCATCTTAGCAATTTTAATCACATGGATTAAACATCTCGCATATATGGAATTAAAATAATATACAAGTACAAATTATTAGGCAGCTGAAAAAGTAGCTGGTATTATATCTTTCTTATACATATAGCTAGAATTATATGCTTCAAAATTGTTAATTTCAATTTTAATGATAATAACTTTTTTGGTACAAATACAAAGATAATTTTCGCTTTATCATTATTTGCAATGATTAATAAATTTCATTTGAAAATGAAGAGCTAATCTAGTGTGCAATTGAACAGTGAGTTCGTCGTCTCTAAAATCTCTTAATTACAAATAAATTATATCTGTACAGATTTGTAAGATCGATAATTTAATTACCAAAATGTTCCTAATGTTAAATACATTAAAAAATGACAAGTCACGGTTTTCTTTGAAAGAATCTCTTCCTGAGATGTGTATCATCTGATGTTTTTAGAAGATGTAGTTTTTATACAAATTGGCGAAATACAATTCGGCCGACATTTATCAAAGTAAAACGGGTTTTGAAAATGATCGACGCGTATCGACGACATGAGGGGGAAGGGAGAAGAAGAGAGCACGCCGTCGTCGAAGGAGACGTAAAGGAGACTAGCGGGTGGTATCTCTCCGGCGGGGAGGGGGGAGGGAAGAGGAAGATCTGGCAGAGAGAAGGGGGATGCCAGGAGGAAAGAGAGAAGGAGAGAGAGAAAGAGAGAGAGAGAGAGAGAGAGAGAGAGCAGTTTGGCCCTGTAATTACGGACAAACAGGGAGGAAGGAGGGAGGGTAGTGGGGACTGTAGGCGACGGGATGGGACGCAGCGAGGGGAACCCTATAATCTTGGCGGGACCGCCCCTTGTTTGCTTGTATAATTACCCCCGTGGCCCTCCTTCGATGGGGCCCCGATGCCGGGGCCCGGGCCCCGGATCCAATCCGTCGGCCCGTTCGTCATTTCGTTCGTTCCGTGCTCGACCATAATGCCGATATCATTACCTAATGCATCGCGCATGCATTCGTGCTGCATGCTGCTCGTTGCTCGTGGCTGCTCCCTCGGCCTCACGATATACTCTTTCCTCGTTCTCATTCCTCTCCCCGCTCCCCCCTCTTTCCCCTCTTGCCCATCGCTCGCGCCAGGAGTAAAAGTCTTCCTTCCCGCGATATCTCCCTCGTATCCCCCTCGTATCGCCCCGCGTCTCTCTCAACGATTTCTCAGGATTGACGTAATTGGCTTATTTGCATTGTTCCGTCTGCCTCTCCCCTGTAATGCGCGCGATGGATCATTCACGAGCGAATTAAAGGGCCTGGGAGCAACAATGTTGCCCTCGCTACAGACAGCATAGAAGAGTGCGATCCGGCAGAGATGTGTATTCCGAACGTGCGATGGATGGAATTGAAATTCTTGAAAGCACGTGACGTTTCGACGGGAGGACGTCTCTATCGAGTTATGTCCGCGATTTCTTTACATGGCTTCGAGCGTGTCCGAGGGTCACTTTGGCGGAAAAAATTGCTGTTTAAACGTTTCTCGCGAATCCACTTATGTCCAGGTATAAGTACAGAAATAGTTGTCCATTGTCCGTATTCATCGCCGTGTAACTTAAACATATCAAGTGTGTTTGACGTTTCTAGGAAATATATATATATATATATACAGACGTGACATGGTCGAAGTAACAAGGATTACTTCGAGAATTACGTGCGGATGTCTATCGTTTTATGCGCGCTCGGTGCAACGCCGAAATTGTGGGAGACCGTTTATCTCTCGGTCGTGAAATTTTTACGAGAACGTGTGTGTTCCCAGGCCACGATGTCTGTTTCCCCGCGAAACTTTCGCCGGCGTAAATATTTCGCTAAGAATGAAAATACGATGAGGTAATATTCTGGCTCGATGCGAGCGAGAAAGAAAGAGAGAGAGAGAGAGAGAGAGAGAGTAATCGGTTTTGCATCGAGTAATTTTTTTAATCGTCAAAGTCCTCGTCCTCGAAGTAGGCGCATCTCGTTCAATCCCGCGATAATTTCAACGCAAGCTATCCCGTGGAATTTATGGGCCGAGAGGCTAGCCAAGACGATATTAAAATAAAACCATTACTCCGGGAATGAATATGAACGAACGACTAAATTATTTCTTAAAAGCCTTCTCTCCCGAAACCGACCGCGCACTGAGTCGATTACATTAAATCAAATTAAGGTTCTCCTGCATTTTCATCCACGTCCCTCTCCACCCGCTCCCCTCTTCTGCTTCTCCTTACTTCTTCGAGCAGTCGGCTCTACCTCGGAACCTTACCCCCAGGCCCGTGTAACCCATTAGCAAAATAGGATAATATTTTGGTCCCCGTTTCGCCGATTCGCTGCCGAGCATAAAAAACTCCTTCGCTAAAAAAACTCCGATTATAACGTCGGTGGTTAAAACGAGGAAATTATCGGTTCCTGCCAGTCCTGGCTTAATAAAAGCTGTTGAGAGCCGGGAACGCCAGAAATATAGAGCGGGGATGCGCAGAAAATACGCTTCACAGTTTGTGACAATTTCAATATTTTACAGGAGAAACCGTTGTTCTCCTCCCCAACTTGATTCATAACTTATTTAATTTCTGTGATAAATATAAATTTCGGGTTAGAGCAAAGGGAAGAATTGCGACGAAATTCTTCGAACCGCGAGCAAGTAGATGACTCTGTATGTGCTCTGAAAGATTGTCTTATTGAAACGTATAATTTTACAACAAATTATTCAAGAATAACCAAAGTAATTTTATCTATGATTTATTTAAATTTTAACGAGGCAAAGATAAATTTTACTTAACACGCTTACAATTCATTGACCCGTATGCGAGCGATTCCGATTCGGGGAGTCGCCTCTCTGTGAACATTCGAGTGGAATCAACACTTGCGGATGCGCGCAATGTATGCGTTAAATTATAGTGGGGGAAGAATCGCGTTCGAAATTCTTGCCGCAAGACATCGAATGCACCTAAAATTGCCACCGGCGTTCCGCTAATTGGGCCGCGCGCTTCTCTAATTGAGAATCCGCGAAATTGCGGTCACTCAGGGTTCCGCGAAATTCGACGTTCGTCGCGAAGCAAGGCATCGAGACGCGTCGGCGCCGAGAATCCGGCTGATCGTTCGCTATCATAAGAAGACATGCTCGATACTCATAGTTTTTTTTTTTTTTTTTTTTCGCTCCTCTTTTCCGTTCTTCAAGAACAGATTGACTGTCCGTACGTAAGTACGGTCACCCTTTCCGTTGATCCGTTGACACACGGTGCTGTACTTTAATGATACGGCGCTCATATGTCGCTCTGGGGCTTTTAATTCACGGGGTGCGAACTGACGTCCGCGGGACATTCGCGAGGACACTCCGCGGTTCCCTTTTTCCAGTGCTATGCTTTTGATGTTGAAACACTCCCCGTACCTCCGAAGGCTTCTCTGTTTTATGTCTTCTCACGGCGGAGATGTCAGGGTGAGCTTCGCTTCTCGGCTCGAAAAGCCTCCGGTCTTTGATGTCAGTTGCGAACGCGCAGTTCAGACTTGCTGATTTTTAAAAGAGCGAATGTAAAAAGAACCTTGGCTAATATAAGTCATTCTTTATTCATTTTCCAAATATTTTATCGGACAAATTTGTTTATCCATTTTCAATATATTTGATATGGATATTGATTCAATAAAATGCTTTACTCGTATAATACATATAAAATTTATTTTACTATTTTCGCGCGTATAGATTATTAAAAGTGCAATTAACAGATTACATAAATTTTTCGTTTTTTGTTTTGCTTAAAAATTATTATTATTGTTAAATAATTATTTTTCAGAATGCCATTTCGCTTCGCGAAAGAGAGAGATGAAAAAAAAAAAAATCTGAAAATTTTTTTATATATACAACTTATTATATACTTGAAAGGTGAACTTCGTTAGCTGTTTCTTGATAAAAAAAAAAAAAAAATTAATCAAGAAGTTATAATTTATAAAATTTTTTTGAATGACTTGAACAATTTTTCCTTTATAAAGATTGCATCGTATAAATATAATTAATGCGGCGTCTAATCTATCTATTGAAATCTAGACCATCTGTAATTGCATAGAAATAAAAGAATCCATGAGAAACATCAAGTATATCGTGAGTCAGATGCAGCCAATCGTGTGTCAGATGAATTTTGAGCCGTTAAAGCTTTTCTGATCCGGCATGATTAGAGCGATGAATTGTACAGACTTTTAAGGGGATCCGGAAAGCATCCTCTTCGCGCACGCATAACAATTACACAGAGGAAGGCTTTATTTATGACGTCTCGATCTCCCTTGGCAATTACCCTAGCGTAGAGATGATTGCGCAATCGTTTGGAAAATGCGAGCGAATCTATACTGTCATCCATTTATCACGTGTCGTGATGCCGGCGTTCCATATCCTTGAATCGCGCTGCTAGTGGAAAGATCGATAGGTTGCTCGAAACTAGTTGGAGAACGGGCGAGAGCCTTCTCTCCGAGAAGGAAAAAAAGAACAAGGAATTTTGAAAGAATAACAAATATACGCGCACGCAAAATGTGCTCGTATTAGTCGTGTCAAAGTTGATGACGCAAGACCCAAGTAAAACGTTTTTCCTCCTCTTCTCAGAAGGAGGCCTCCTTAATCTCTTGGATTATCTCCATGCGTCAGTTGCTCCGGAGCGCGTATTCGCGGCTCTTCTCTTCACTCTTGCGTCTCTACGGCATAAATTACTACTCTTTAATCCAGCAAGAACGCGCTCGCGTTAAATCGTAAAAAATCATTCCGCCGATGCGCACTTCTCGAGATCCGAGATTAGCATGGCGACGTTGTTCTTCGTTCCCAGCGTATTTTCTCGGCCTCGTCGGACGTCACGATAAAGCGCCCCCGATGTGCGGCAGCTTTGTTTTCTTCGAGTTTGACAAATCGAGGAGCAAACACGAACTATTTCTTTACCGAGCGGAGAAAAAAAAAATAGATATTTGTATAGAAATAGAAACTCGACAATCATCCTCGACAAGTTCTTGTCCCGATGGGATACGGGATTTATAAAAAAAAAAAAAAAAAAAAAATTATTCCCTTTTCTCTAATATTCTCCCTTGTAATTTTAGCTGTTGTGCGTCCTGCGCAAGTCTGGTGGAAATGCACACACAATCTACCCCCATTATATTTAGTGAACCGGAAGTCATAAAGCGTGCTGCTGTTTCGTTGAGAGAGATTATTTTAATCTTCTTAAATCGCACGCGCTAGCTGAAACATTTAGAAGCTGATTCACTGCTTCCCATGTTTAAGTGATGTTCATTGTAACTCTCATCCATGCTTTTCGTTGTATCGGAAAACAAAGCGATACAAGAGAACATTATTGTCGTAACTTCTAATTAAAGGATTATTAAACTAGTTTCATCAACACACTCGATCGAAAATATTTTATACAATGTACTTGTATCTTTGTCGATAGCACAAGTTTTTGTGAAGCAACTTTATTAATAAATTGTAATATTTTTATTCACCCCAATATATTCTACGTGCTTCAGCTCTGAGAAAAGAGAGAAACGATATTCAAATTTCTTCTTATATTCGGTATCACTCACGAGGTAATTAACGTCCGCGATGCTATTGATTTAACGCGTGTGCCTGTGTCAAATATGTACACAACCGAGAGTCAAGCGACATAAAACGACCTAATCGATACATGAAAGCGCTTCCAAGAAACGATCGTCTCTTTTCGACGCTTTTTAATCCACGTTATACATTACACGGAAAGAAGCCGGACGCGCAGGAAATGAAGAGACACGGAGAAAGAAACGGCGAAAAGCGAAGGGAAGAATTACTCCTCTTTCCCTTCGCCATCTCTACTATCGCGTCTGCTGGGATATCCGTGGGGATTAGTGTGGCGACGTTGTTCTACGTTCGGGACATGTTTGGACGACGGGGGGTGGGGGTGGTATGGGGGGAAGGGGGAAGGGGGAAGGGAGGGAGAGAATGCGTGGGCGTATGGCGAAAAGCCAGCGCCAGACAGCCACTTCGTTTTCTCTCCCGATGCCACCAGACAAATCGGAGTGTGTATATGCGCGATCGTCGGTCGTCGTTCCCGTTCCTCTCGCACGCACGCACGCACGCATACACGCACTCACGTATTCGCACGCGTGGCCGTTGTCGCCACCAACACGGACGGCCGGTCGCATTCGGGGGATATGTAAGATTCCTGCCGCCCACGTCACGACAAATTGTTGCTCAGCTGATCGACCGACCCACCGCCGCTCCGTGAAACTTTAAATCTTCCTCCTCTCCATCTCTCTCTCTCTCTCTCTCTCTCTTCGTTTCCCCCTCTCTCTTCTCCTCTCTTCTTTTTTCTCCTCTCTTTCTTCTCCGTTTTTGTCGAACGAGCCGACCGATACATATTCGTATCCAGCCGTCGTAAAAAGAGAAAGAGAGAGAGAGGGAGGAGGGAAGAGGGAAAGAGGGCTGTGAGAGCGAATGATTCATACTTTGGTGCGGCGGATGTAATGACAGTCCCGGTGGCAAATTGCCGGGACCCGGCAGCACTCCTCGTCAGAATGATTTATCAAGCATCGCGCAACCAGCCGAGCGCCACGATCCTTCGCAAAGTTATGATTAGTACGCGCATAATGACAGCCGAATTAATCAATCTCGACGAGAAAGGGCGCGATCTGCTCTCGATGCTGGAGAGGAGGATCGTGTCGTCGCTCGTTGACCCGCGCGCTCCTTTCTCCGGCTCGCGATCCGCGCAACGACTTGGTTGACCGATTTCCGTGAGAGACGACGACTGATTCGAGTCGACACTCGCCATCGACGCGCGTCGACATCGATCGTGAAATCCCTGTTAGCGAGAATGCCATCCGACGGAAGAGCGGAAGTAAGAGGGTTCCGCACGGCCGCTGCCGTTTTCGCTCTCTCGATCCCGTCTCGCTTCTATCTATCCGCGTTGCTGTTCCGGTTTCTGCGATGTCGACCCGAGTCGAATCGGCGCGACTACGGCTGTCCATCCTCATTCGTATCCCTTTTCTTCGCTCGCGTGACTCCGATCCTCTTTCCACGGAATCTCTTTTTCTCTTTTCCGCGCTTTGCCTTTCAACCAGGAAGCAAGCAATCACCGAATGAGACGCGACCGGATCTGACGAGCGGTTTCGATTCATAAAGGATAGTCGATACGAATAGAACATCGCGGGCGTAAACGCGCAAAAACGTCTTTTGAAGTTTCTTCGGCCTCGGCGGGAACCGTTCGTTGATTTAATGGGTGCACGCGGTTTAAATGCCACATCAAACCTTCTTGCTTCCGCTTTCTCTCCCGCCTTCCTCCCGCGTCCCTATCGTCGCAAACTTCGAATCGGAGTTCATCCCACAAATGACCTCTATGCGCGCGCTATCGCTCTGCCACTCGGTCCTCGTAAGGGCTCGTTCCTCTCTCGAAAACCACGTCAAAGTTTTAAGTGAGGCGAGATCGAGATATCTTTGCTGCGGCAGATGTCTTTCTCTCTCTCTCTCTCTCTCTCTCTCTCTCTTTTTCTCTGTGGTTCTTGCGCCACTGCATTGCACAATTGTTATCTCCATTAGTCGAATCATGAGTTATGAGATCGTAAATTCTTTTATCAAGAAGCTTCTCCGATCTGTGACTATTGAAGCTAGTTGCTGCAATTTCCGATTGGAAACGACTAGCCGTGAAAAATGTCTTTATTATTAGGAGTTTAATTGAAAGAGTTGAAAAATACATTGGACAAAATTTCTTTTTGTAATTTTGTAAATATAATCCCATAATAGTATATTCATCTTGATGAATACATATGTAGAGCGAGAAAAATATAGATAATAAAAATGTAAAGTCATCTCCGTTTTGAAAGATTAAAAGCAATAGGAATGTTAGCGTAATAACTGCACATTTTTAATTAATTTTAAAACAAATTTTCGTTGCAAAGACCACATGTTTAGAACTAATAAATGCAAACAAATGAATGTGAAACATGGGGGAGCTCAAAAGATATTGCATAAAACTGGCGCAAGCGGAAAAAATGAAATAACATAATTTTATCCATTTAATAACTTTTTTAGCACATATATTTGTTTAACGCACAAATACGAAAACATAGTGGCAACAGTATTTTTATGTAAAAAAAAAAAAAAAAAAAAAAAACAATTTGGGCAAAAGCAGCTAGAATTGCTTATGAAATTGTGAATTTATCGGATTTTTAGCAAATTTATATTTATATTTTTCTACTACACTCTGACTCTTTCGTTAATTTTCGTGTTTCAGAAGCTGCATGTTCCCCATTATTTCGTATGACGTCGCTTGGAGATGCACAATTATCGATTAACGAGATACACCTATGTGAGAGAGACATACGCTACGTTTGTGAAACAAGTAAGTTATATATACGTTTACAACAAAATACGCTCATTTGAAATATTATTCTCTTTTTAACCGCGAAGCTATCTAAGCGTGCATTCAACTATGATGTGGAAACGCGTTATCGTGGCCTCTGTGAACACAGAACGGCAATTACAATTAAGCCGAGATCGCTTGATAAGCCTTCCGTGAATGCGTGACGCGCTCGATATAGCTGTTGACATTTTTCCGTACACACGGACATGAGCGATGCGAGCGGATGAGATACGAGGACGCACAGGGTCGTAAGAGGCTCCGGGTTATGCTTTCCATAAGTTCGTGCGAAGGGAGGATATTTTTTTTTTTTTGCGACGAATGAAATAAGCGCGGATAAACCCGGCATCTAATTAGCAAAGTGAGTCATTAATATCGTGCGATTGAAGGTTCAGCTTTGCTCGCGCGTCCGCAAAAGTTGCGCATCCGAAAAGGGAAAATAAATGTCAACCGTTGTACAAGAGACGAGTGTTAGCCGAGCATCCCCCTCTCTCCCCCCCCTCCCCTATTGTACGTTTTAAATCGCGCCGCTCTATCGGCGATCGCCGATAAAATAATTCGGCCGCTCGATAATTTTTCATCAAACAATGGACACATCTCGGGCGTGCCCGGCTCAAACATACGTCACGAGCCTCAACGAAGTGAAAACATAATTTATCGGCCATTGTGTATAACTCATGAATTTATTCAACGCGATGTCGCGCGACGTTTCGGTAGGTTAGCAATTCCGATAAAACGTATCCCACCTCCCCTTCCTCTCCTCCTCCCCCCCCCCCCCCCCGTATCTCATTTTGATCGAATTATCTTCTCCGCATTGAAACGCGGTGATACATCAAGGCGCGCGCCGCCAACGAAGACCGTGCACTGATGTTCTCAATTTAAAACGGTCTCACTCTCGTGCGGAAATCTCCCCGATCGTACAAACGAGTCTGAATCTTTGGAGCCTTGAACGAAAAATTTGGCGCACGATTAATATCAATTAATGTAATAATGTTTTGAATGTCGATAGATAATTCGAGTATAAGTTCTTTCGACGAATTTCGCGGCATTTCTTTAGCGATAATTCCCTGACTTGTTGACTAACTGTGGAGTTTTTACTAAGGATAAGGCTATTTTTTGTTATCTCTCTTGCTAATTTTTTAAAAGTATATATGAATGACGCGGTTATTTCTTAGTTCGATGTATCGATTTTACTTTAAAATCTACGCTCAGTGCGAGGAAGAATTTACCTTGAAATTATTAAAATTAAAAAGATCCGTTCCTAAAATATTTTCCGATAAACTTCCTGAAATAAATATTCTATATCGAATTCGTAAAACAAATTATTGCACAATAAAATATCAGTTTTCGTGACGGATAAACGTGTTGAGAAACGAAAGAAATAACGGAGCGGTCCAGGAAACAGCTGATGCTGGGTGTATCGCGGATCGCATCGCTTTTGCGCTATGGTTACCCCGATTACATAACAAGAATCTTGCACAAACGTCCGATGTTTTAAACTCTCTCTTTCTCTTTCTCTCTCTCTCTCTCTCTCTATCGCTTATTGTTGAACGCGCGAGAAAGTTGAGATCCATTTAGACAGGTCGGAGGTCAAGGATGTAACATATCTTCTCTCTCTCTCGTTCCAAACTATAACTGTCACATCGCGGAAAACAATGCAAACATGATACCTTGCTCTTCCGGTTAAATGATGTCGAGGCGCGTCGACGTTGAACCAACAAACCGATAAAGACTCAATGTAAGTATTCATCGCTTATGACCGCTTAGAAAGTAAATTTTGTCCGGTCGTAATCATTATGCCCGGAGAAGTTGAACGCCGTGGTCCGCGGTCAAAGGTTCCCCGTATTTTCGTGTACGCCCGTCGATTCACCCTTCCCCCCCCCCCCCCCCGCCATCCGTTAGGCCCACGCTGCTCCCGCTCGTTCCAATCAAAGACACGTCAAGAATCTTAACAAAGGATGAGGCATAATTCACCGCGCATATTGGTAGCCCGGATCTTTGAGCTCGAGAGAAGAAACGAGAGAAAAAGAAACAGCGAGAGGGAATGAAAAAAGAATCAGAAGAGAAAAGTGAGAAGGAAGAGAGAAAGAGAGAGAGAGAGAGAGAGAGAGAGCAACACAAGATAACAAACCCGGAGAGCTCGGGCAGGTTCGCCCAAACTCGTGAAATATGCTCTCATATATCAATGGCATGCATATCAAATGCCACTACTGCCAACTGCCATGACTATAAAGCCAAACCAACTGCGTCAATGATGGCAAACGCCATGGAATCGAACGTTGGAGGGAGGGGCGGGCTCAAGGGCCTCTTACCCGCGATCGGCCTTTATTAGCCATAAATTTGATATGATATGTGCAAAATATGATAATGACTTTTTTTTTTTTTTTTGTTTGTGTATTCTAATATACAAATATATATATATATATATATATATATATATATATATAACACATCACTCAATAAGTCCCCGGTCTGACACATATATGAC
>JBCAUJ010000061.1:685749-698025 GCA_038406275.1 Cataglyphis albicans
ACAGATCCACGTGATTTCTAAAAAAAAATTTGTTTTTCTTAGTTAGACCGGAGACTTATTGAGTGATGTGTTATATTCTCTTCCAAAAGATGAACCGCAGATTTTGATATAAAGATGTTATGTAATAAACATTAAAGCTGATTTTATACACATACGCGAATCTAAATAATATTTGCTAATAATATAATAAAATAATATATAATATGTATAATAAATATAAAATAATATTCGCTTAAGAGTGCTTTGCTCCCTATTCAAAAAATTTCTGTTTACGCTTGTTTTTATAAATAATTTCAACCTAATGATATTATTTTGAAAAGATCATATGTTACACAGGATATTCTTGAAAATCTTTTGATAATTTTAAATATAGTAAAATTAGGAATATTATTAAGCCATTTTTTTTTTTTTTTTTTTTTAAAGAAACGCTTGTGCTTGACGATATTTTTTGCGTTGTTCGCGAATCTAAAAAAAAAAAAAAAAAAACGGCTTAGATATACTAAAATGGGATTGTTATAAATCATCTTCTACTCAAAGCACTTCTATTCTATTTCTCTTTCCCCTACTCCATATTTTCGCGTTAAGTAAATTTAGCAACGCGTCGCGACGTCGTACTCTCTGATTCGCGCGGATTTCTTCGAACGCGTATGTCGCTTGCCGCATAAATTACGGCTACTTAATCTTTTCGGCACCGCCAATAATACTCGTATGGGTTTTAGGATTTGGATTTCAAAAGACTAAAATAAATACGTTTTAATTTTCTTGTTACGTCTACTTTAACCGAATATTGTAAAGAGAAATCGCTCTCAATAAACCGACCTGCAATTGATAGTCAACTTTTGAGTGCTCATTTACTTAGGATCAACACTGCGGATGGAAACAGTTTTTTTGTAAGACTCAAAATAAATTTGTGTCTTGGAGCGGAAAAAACGAAAAAGTCAAAGTGAGCAGCAAATGTAAAAACGAGATATATGTATAATTTTCTTAAAATATTCCAATTTTCTTTTATACAATACGAATTCTTGAATCAACGAGATTGACATTTCGATGAAAGAGAGGAATTTTTATCCAAACGAAAAAACAAACTTTTATCCTAACAAAAAATGTTGAAACGGCGATAATGCAGCACTTACTGTTTTAATTGTAATTAATTGGATATTGTTTTAGCGATCGTGCAAATTATTTTTCAAATCACAAATAAATATGTAATAAAAATTTTTATATACATTTAATTTATTTTTAGATTTTTAATGTAATTTTAATTTGAGTTTTAAAGGCGAATATATTAGAAAAATATCGTATCAGAAATATCGTTTAATCAAATTTCTGCTTTAATAAGATTGATTTTAAATTGATGAAAGAATTTGTTTAAAGAAAAGGAAAAATATTTTCGTGCTTCTAACTTCTGGGGTGTCCTATTATCTAGTATTTTTATGCAGAAAAAGGATAAAAAGTAAGAAAAGAAGTGAAATGATTTCTTCCTCTCGCAATTGATAAATTGTAGCATATTTTGTGATCATAAGAAACGTATAATCGTGGCAATCAATTATTTCGGGGGAATTTATTCACGAATATTCTTGCTCGTATATATTTTTTTAATTTTTAATTTCTTAAGCGTTTATTGTTTTCCCTTGTCGTAATCAAAATATGAGATAATTTAATTTTTTATGCAATTTACAGCATAAAAATAAACATTCTCAGTAATTAATGAATCAATATTTATGTCCAAAATATTTTTCCTAATCAAAATTATATTTATATTACAAATATACATTATCCAAATTATTTTGATACATCGTGACAGAGAATGCGAGCCGTAAAATTTTCACAAATAATTAATTTTTTATTTAGAGTAAAGAATTGTTTTAACGACGAAAGAACCAAATATCAACGACGAATGCTACAACGCACAGCAATGCGAAATATTACAGCCTCGATGTTTGCTTCGAAGACTCGCACGCGATTCCGTCCTTCGTAAAATAATCTGCGCGACTTGACGATACTTCCTCTTTCGTACGGGCCCCTTGGGGATCGTGCCGAGGGAAAGCGAGGAGAGCGAGATGCACGCGAGAACAGCCCTACCCTCTCTCTCCTCCCCCCCCCCCCGCCCTTCTTTCTCCCTTGCTAGGCCCAAGACGGAGCTAATGTTATTTTTTTTTAGTAAAGGGAGTTGGCAGCCAGTTTGCTTTGCTCGCCTGCCTCGACGACCCTCCGCCCGTAGTGGGCGGAGGTTCGACTGTGCAAAATGACTTAATGAACGGTATCTTCCACTCGGGCTCTCTAATCATTCCGGGCACTTACTTCTTGCCGTCAGCCATTTACTTTCGCGACTAGCGCTTCTTGCCGCGCCCTCCCACCGTCTGCCGGTCCTTTTTTTCCCTTCTGCCCCCCCCTCCCCCCTCCGGGGTCCGCTCTCCGACGAGATTCGATAATTACGGGAAAATCCGGCGGGAGAAACCACCTACGTGGAGAGAGATCTCTCCGCTCCGGAGATCGCGTGCGCAGCTGCCTTTTTCCAGGCTCGACCCGGCCCCGCGCGCGCCCCCCCCCCCCCCTCTTTCGATTTAGAGTTGATCCGAGAGAGGATATCTACTCGGCTACGCGTCATCGACTGGACGCTGAGCGGCGATCGGTTTTAAAAGACGATTTGCATATCCGCGCGCGCGTTCGATTTGGCTCCGGGCCGATACTTCGTTTTACTCACAATCAGTCGAAGAGAGGAAGCTCTGACAGAGCGTTATTTAAAAAGTTGCTATATCGTTTTGATGATTACTTTATCTTCCGTGACGTAATCTCGGAATCCTGGAGTACATGGTCCTTTAGAATCTTCCTGAAATTGTCATACAATGATACTATTAATAGTGAAAATAAAATTATCTCCAAACAAAAAAAAAAAAAAAAAAACGTTCCTTTTCCTTATACATATTTTATATGTGTAGTAATTATTTAATACATAAAAGGGAGAGTGTTATTAAATAAAGGGCCAAATAGTAGCGATGGTTAGATCCAATAAATATTCTTCTAATTGGCCATCTTCTATATTCTTCTCCTCCATTATCTTTCGGTACCCTTCAATTATGTGCAGAATATAGCGATCGATTTCGACCTAATGCTCTTCTCGGAAAGGAAGAAGTTATGAAAACAGTTATGCTTTTGTATTTTATCTCGTCGATTACAATACTTCCATAAATATGATAGGAAATAATATCTAAGATATATCTTACTGTAGGAAATCATTTTTTATTATTTCATGCCATTTCATTATTTCATCTTATCGACAATCTCGATAAATCCGATCAACTCGAATAAATACGAAAGAATGCCTTTAATACTTCGCTTCTCTGTCTATTTCAATAACTTTAATTAATTCTATCTCTCTCTATCTATCTTTTCTCGATAAAAAATACAGGTAAAGCTATAATATTAAACATGAGCATTCTTATCAACAACTCCGACAATTGTTCAATGCCAAACTCGAATTAACATAAGAAGAAATAGGTTCGTATGTTATTAACGCCTCTCGCACCTCGAGAACTAAAGGGCTAAATTACGAGCATCCGACGAGCATATCATCTCTCTCTCTCTCTCTCTCTCTCTCTCTCTCTCTCTCTCGCGCATATAAAAACTGATTGGCGCGAGGAACGGGCGAGCTTTCGCCTGCTGTCTGGTGTGGCTGCCTCGTTACTGCGAAGCAACGACTCGTAGCGCAGGATACAGTTGCAAATTGAAACTCGGCCGCTAGAGAGAGAGAGAGAGAGAGAGAGAGAGTGCTGTCCGGCGACCCTCCCGACGGGTCGGGAGGCAGGAAAAAAAATGCGGAGGGACAATCGTCGGCCTCGGACAGACTCATAACTTATAAATTAGATTCGTGTCGTCGGCGGGAAGAGAGAGTGCGCGCTTGTGTGTCGACGTGTCGACGTACAGCCCGAGGTCCAGCTCGCGAGCCTCACAAATATATATTATGACGCCGCAATCCGCATTCTTCGCAATAGCACCTCTTCGTGCGCTCTCTCTCTCTCTCTCTCTCTCTCTCTCTCTCTCTCTCTCTTCTTTCGCAAAAGCGTGGGTGCGCACACATCTGCTAGTCTCCTTCTCTTTCTCTCGCTCGTGTATAGTAGGTGGCTGTAAACGCAAGGAAAGGGGAAAGGGAGGTATTAATATTGCATTCGGGACCATCTGGCGACACGGCGGGTTATTAAAATGTAAACTTCATTATCATTCCCCGCTGTAATTACATTTTTTTCACCTTCACCCGCCTTCGCGAGCACCCATCCTTCCGCGACCCTCGAGCGTCTCTCGACGCGGGAGTAGTGTATCAGCGGGATCTCATTTCGATGGAAAAAAGACGAGGACGGGATCGAAAGAGATAGAGATAGAGAGGAAACGAGAGAGAGAGAGAGAGAGAGAGAGAGAAAGATGAAAGAATCGCTTCTCTGAACGGGGCGTCCGTTTCTCTCGAATTCCGAATCTCCCGTTTCGATTTCGACGTTTCGATTTTGCCTGGCCAGCGTTCCGCGAGGGCTGATTTCTTGAGAGCTTCCGGTTCTCCCTTGTGCCTCTCCCGCATTTGCTTTGGGATTCGATGGAGAGTTTTCAAATTATCCAGTCGACGTAATTCGCCGCGGATTCGTTGTCGAGTGGGCGTTGTCGAGAGGTTGCACGATATCGCTGATTAAATTGCAGGCATCGGGTATACGTGTTCGAATTGCCGTTTCATGTCTGCTGTTCTTTTTCCGCGCTTTTGCAATTTGAGGAAGATTGAAAGTCTTATGTATACATATATAACGGGTGCGTATTAGAAGATGCTCTTAATTATCGAGAGTAGGATTCGACATTCGACTTTTTCGGCGAATGTTCTAAAAGATTTGACTGTGGAATTTTTTTTCAGCCGAAGACAGTTAAATTCCAGAAATTTATAAACTTATTTAATTCTTGACAAAAATTAAAAAGTCGGGGAAAAAGATTATATTTAATTAAATGTTGCATATTAATTAAGAATTGACTTTCAAGCCATCAAGAATTCATAAAAGAATGTGATATTTAATGTAACTAAAGTTGGCTCAAATTCACTCTTCCAAATTACTTTTGTCTATTTTTTTTTTTTTTTTTTTTATACACGACAAACAAGTAACTTTTCTCTTTTCTGGAAAATTTGTATTCAAAAATAGCCATTATGTAATTGCATCATTATGACATTTTGATTCGCATTTGCACTTGACAGATTAGACGATTGGATGCTAGAATCTCGGAGCGCTCTCTTTTACGCGCTAAATGTGTAAAAGGACATCGTGCTATAAATAGAATTCTAGTGCCCTTGACGAGTGATAATTGCGACGGAAATAACGTACCCTCACCTAATTCCACGAGCGCAATTTTCCGAGATTAACGTCGAAGCGACGTTAAATATCGTAAGCGGCTCGAGATCTCGCTTAATGCCCCGATAACGACGTCGATAAGCGATCGTTCATACTAAACACAATCATCAAGACCATTATTCACAAGCTTTTATTAATACACAATTCTCACTTATACTATATATATATAACACATCACTCAATAAGTCCTCGGTCTGACACATTATGGCAACATTGTTGACAGACCCACGTGATTTCTAAAAAAAAAAAAATTTGTTTTTCTTAATTAGACCGGAGACTTATTGAGTGATGTGTTACATCACTCATACAATCGCACAATCCTCATTATTCGTTAGCGCGAGATCGGATGTTTATCTCGCGGTGATTATCGTCGCTTGAATGACAGATAATTGCGCGCAAATTGGCTTTTACGATCTCGCGATTATCAGCGGAGGACGATTGCATACACACACACATACGCGCTAATGAAAAGTTGGTGATTTTATTCCGGTCGATAAATCGCGAATCGTAATTGATAGCGGAAGGTTTGCGATGCGACGACGACAATGCTCGGGACGAGAGGACGGGTCGGTCGAACCAAAGGACCGCACGCAGGAAGTCGGCGCGCACTGGCGTGCGAGACGCGCGCGGAAACAAGGACGCGCTTTCAGGATTGACTGTTCTACGAGCGGAGCAACAATGGCCGTCGCCGTCTGTAACAATGCCTCTGCCTCGTCGGAGCCACTTTGGTTAATTAATTACCCGTCTCTCTCTCTCTCTCTCTTTGTTGACGAGCGCGCGCGAGCCGATTCCCATATTCGGCGGCTTTCCGTTTGAATTAATTAATGACGCGTTCCGCCGACGAGCGGGATAAAATCCCTAATTTCGAGAGGGCGGAGAGGAGGAGATCCGCGCGAGCGAACGAAACGAGATAAAAGGCACGTTGAATCAGACTGATTAAATTCATTATAGAATACGTTTGTAGAATTATTATTTTGATTTAAATATCGATATTTTTTTTATTTTTTTTTTTTTTTTTGACAAACAGAACACATAAATTCTTGATATACGACGAGTTAAATAATAAACCGATGAATCCTGTGCGATAATTGCGAAATATTGACGACCTTGCTTCCGATGAAAATACGTAATGCGCTTGTTTGCTCTTCTCGGCGATGCATAATTATGTCGATAACGAATGATCGAATTACGACCGCATCTACGAGCAAAACTTTGTGAGCAAAAAATCGGCTATTGGTAATAATATCCGTCGATCGATCGATTATAGGAAAACCTATATAGTAATAACAATTTTATCGAAAAGTTTTTCACGGAGCTTGAATAATTTTTCCACACACGTTACTCGCTTGCGGGCATTTTCCGCGAAGGCAGCTCCAAAACGATGCGCTCATTTGACAAATACATATTCGCTCGAGACGAAGTGTGGACGGGGCAATGCGCGAAATGTCATTGTATGCGACAATGCAACTAAACGCGTCGGGGACAAATGCGCGGCGTACTTTAGTATCGTTGAATATTTGACAAGCATGTGCGAGTAACGCAACGTTGGCTGCTGTGTTGGCTTGAGAGAAAAAGAGAGAGACGGAGATAGCGGTATAACGCCGGGTGCAATGTCAACCTAGACTTTATAAACAACGCGCGTCCATTCCTTCAAATTGCATAAGGAAAAGTGCATTCCTTGAACGAGCAAGAATATGGAAACTCAATTTTGCAACTGCCTCTTGGTCAACTTTGAACATGCTCTTGTCTTCGAGAAAAGAACTCTGGATATAGTTAAAATTAAATTGTGCGAGGGATAGTTCTGCTTATCGCGTGTCGAGTAGCGTAAATGTTTTCCCTTCGATTACATCAGCGAACTTTGAAGCCGATGATGCGCCGAGTTGATCTCGTTTCATCGATCTCGCTTAAAATGTCAGCCTCTCACGATATCATATGATGGATGTGTGAAACGTGTCAGAGTGACAACTCGTTGTCACACGCAAAACTTTTACGCGTCGTGTAATTTTGTATGTTAGTTTTTTACATTCTGTACGAACTGCCCGAAGCATACACACAATTTTTGTGTGTTAACACAAAAATTTCACGCGATAAACGTATTCCAATTTTATACTGCAGAATTTTGCTGGGATTTATATAATCCGGTAACACATTTCCCAGATACACATATAAATGGCTCTTTATTTTCAAATTATCGTGAATGGATTAAAATATAAATCGTGAAAACATGTATGGATTATACGTATCTATTCTGTTAATATTTTTATTTCCTACATAATTATTCGTATTATATATACTCGTACGATTAGCATAAAAAAAATTCCAAATTCATGATGAAAAATCTGAACCCATTTATTTAATATTTCGACAAATAAATTGAGTATAATTGAATAAAGGACGATAATTTTATTATTTTATGCGAAATGATAAATATCGTAGATGATGAGGGAAGTGTAAAGCGTAAATGTTATGGGCTGCTCGTGAAAATAAAAATAAAAATCCATAAAACGCCAATGAAATTGTAGGATAAGCCGACTGTATCGGCACTCTTTCCGTTGGCCGCATTCCCAGATTTCGCTTGGTCTCCAATTGTGTGTCCGCGATTGGACAATAAATAATTTTGCACCATTCGTGTTGTACACAATAAATAATAAAGTGTATACTAGTACGTCGAAATACGCGCTTGAGGCAGAAACGCGTATTTAAAAAAAAATGAAGCCTGCGCCATTAATGCTCTCAGAATCGAATGTATTTTACGGATTTATGGATTTTGCTGTCTCAAGTTCCGGTAAAAAAAATAGATGTCTGAAAAAAAAACACCGTGACGTTTTCGTAATGCTTGTACTCGATTAATATTAATCGATCAGATAATATTGCTATTGATTGCTAATTTGATCACCGAATATATCGATATCAAAATAATATTTCTTTGGGATATGATATTTAAATGCAATTTATTTTCTAAATTAAATTTGTAAAACCGTACAGAATTATTCAAACGCGAGATAAAAAAATCGTATAAAATAAAACGTCGCAGAATAATATTTTACCAAAAAAAGAACAGATATTTCACGGTGAGTGGACAGTTTACCCGAATATTTTTGATCTCTCTGCATATAAATACTTCGTAATATCAAATAGATTAACTTTTTATTGGACGTATGTCAGGACGTATATCTACATTTGACACGGAAGAATGTCCATCAAAGTGGCAAGTCAACGTGTTATTGTCAACATAATATAGATACCTTTAGGATGACTGAGCGATTATTGCCGCATATTTTTATGCCCCTTTTATCACACACACGGATTGCCCGAGTTATGAGGATACAGTCGGTCCATGGCGGAGAGAATTCGGTTCTCTGGCTGACATATAAGCGCGATCAACGTGAATGGCCCTGCAATAACAAAGATCGCATTCATGGGATTAGAGAAGCCTTCTTCTTCTGCGTGCCAAGTGAGATACAAGAAAGTCGGAGCGATAGGATGCGCGATGCTATTTGGTTTTAATTATGTATTTTGTTGCCTGCGTTATCTACGAAGCGTCGAAATACGAAGAACCGCTATCTTTTAATCGCACAGTAATTGCGATTCATTTAATAATTACGAAACAGACTGCGCAATAATTGATTGCACTAATCACATTCGCGAAATATATCGATGAAACATCTCAGTAATTACGATTAGTAGATCGATATTAATTTTTAAGTTATTATAGCAGTTTTTAATATTTATAGTTTGATGAAAATATGAGATATGGTGTATTATAGATTGATAAATATCAAATGTGGCGTCTTTTAATAAATGAAGAAAGACATGTTTTTTTTTTTTTTTTTTTTTTTTTCATCTAAAAATAAGATCGATATAGATATTTAAGCACATGACCTTTTTATCTAAAATTTTCTTTTACTTTGTATAAGCGTATTGACATTTCTGATTAAGTGTATACTATTTTCTAGAAATAGAACATATGCAAAGAATTGACCGTCACATTTTATATTATTACTCGAAGATTAAAGCTCCGATTGAGATTAAAATTCTGATTTTAGTCCAAACATATTTGACGATATACGATATATTCCAGAAGCAGTCTACATAAGCGAACGCTTTACAACAAATTTGCCTCAAGAAATATCTTATTTATTTTTTTTTTTTTTTTTGATTGAGTCAGCGTTGGAAGAAATCATACCAAAATTGCGTAGCATATATTAGCAGACTCCACTAATCGTTAACGATATCGTAATACGAATTCTAATTGCGACGTGAACCGCGCTCAAATAGGGTTCGATTAACGATGACCGAATGCGACACGATCGTCATCGATGCACGATTAACGCATTATCGAGCGCTGATTTGAGCCGAGCAGAGGATACTGGTTCACAGAATGCGCGCGTGCGTATCCGTACCTTGAATGGCAGGGAATAACAATGACTACATTCATCGTATGAAACGCGCGCAGTCAGCATCGGCCTGCTCCCCCCCCTGTTGCTCCGCCGCCGTGAATATTTGGTGGAGAGTGATTCTCCGACGCATACACGGGCGTGCGCTCGCCAGAGCTGTTGAAAATCGTCAACCGTTCATTGAGCCCGCCCCCGAGAACTTGAAACGCGCCGCGACTCATCCACGAGACCAGCTGTCTGCGTTCTCAACTTTTTAAAATCACAGTACGTAAGCGAGCATTTACATTTCTCAGATAACAATGTTTGTTGAAATAATAATCTCGTTGCGTTCTCCTTCACTTAACATTTGGAAAAAAAAAAAAAAAAATTGTCTCCGTGATTATCTCTCGCGAAAATACTGCTAAAAAAGTATCATAAATGGATAACCGAGGCAAAATTTAACTTTTAAATATAATAGCTAAATTATATGAAATTGTGGATATTAAGATAGAAAATCGTGGCATCTTGATAAGATAATTGTCAAAATTCAGAGTCTGCTCTTTTCTATTTATAAATTATAAATATTTCTTTTAAGATTGAAATATATATCTCGAGATAAGTAGTTATAAATGAATAGATTATTTTCTAAGATAAAATGTGTATATATATATATATACATTATCCGCGCGAAAGTTAATTATATTCGATGCTCATCTGTCAATTCATCTTCATAAGCGATTTGTCGCGATCGAAACGCAACGATTAGAGGTAGGTGCGGAATCGACATTAAGACGACGTTGCGTAAATTAAAATTAAAATTTACGATGCTCGCGTGATGAATTATGGCAGAGGCAGCTGGCGCGAAAATAACATCTTTCCGAGCTCACATTCTATTAACGATGCGTCGTGTTTCGTCCGCGTTAACGAGAATACATAAATTACAGTATATACAAATACATATATTAAGAATCATTTGTCAGGTGCCTACTTGGCCAATTAACACATCACTCGATAAGTCTCCGGTCTAACTAAGAAAAACAAATTTTCCCGGAAATCACGTGGGTCTGTCAACAATGTTGCCATGTATGTGTCAGACCGGGGACTTATTGAGTCATGTGTCGTAATGCCACGCGTGCGATACGATCCCGTTAAAGAACGCGATAGTCGATTATATTCCCATCGACGTGCATCGATTCGACTGTTGATTTTACCGCGCGACGAGACGCTATCTTTCTTCCTTAGTAATCTCATCGATATTCGAAAATACCTTACCTCTACCTCGATACAGCTCTACTTCTCTCGGTTACTTTGTTCGCCCCCGAGAGATCTCTTTTATATGAGCCAAAGACGTACTCTGTTATCCGTTCAGAATGGCGCTCAGTTCCTTTCCATCGTTTATCCGAACTGGTTTCATTGTTCGCGACGATAATGCTCACTGGAGCGTGCGGCGGCGGCTATAAATACGAGCGGCGGTCTTACGTAGGACATGCAAGTGCAGAAATCACGAACGCGATCGATCGCGTTCTATCAAGCGTGCGATTCTAATTGCCGCTTGCGCAATAATTAGCGGCGGCGTCGATAGTTAATTAAACTCGCGCCCAACACTATCGCGCAATCGCGACGCAATGCGATAAATCCTTCAAAAGGCAACACGAATATAACTCGTGTTCTCTGTCCCCCTCCCCCCCCTCTCCCTCCACTCTTCTCCTCTTTCCTTTTCAACAACTTTTGTACAATAATTTCGCGAACAATAAAACATTCTCTCTCTCTCTCTCTCTCTCTCTCTTCGATAACTGGATTTATTTCCACGTGTTTCTTTAGTTATAATGTATGTTTTTCGGCTCTTAAAATTTAAAAATTCCCAGCAACAATACTTTTTATTTATTCTACACTAGCTTCACTTAAAAAAAGGCATTTTATTTGATATATATATATATATATATATATATATATATATATATATTTATATAGGTTGCTACCTAGCATAGGTATTTCTCTTTTATATGAACACGTATTATTCTATAGTACGTACTTGTGAGATGAGTAGCGTGCAGCGTGAATAGACCCGTGCCGTACACAGTTAGTAACGAAAAAGTTTTTATAATCGGCTGAATATAACAATACTCCTACATGCATATATCAAGACGATGTGAAAGTTTTATATTAAGTTTGCTCGGCTTTAAAATGCTGAAGTAAAATATTTTACGCTACATAATTTCCCTACGTAGTCTTCGATTTTTCATCATGTGTAATAAGAAACGCATACTTATTGCTAAAAATTAAGAAAAAATAATTTTCATTATATTATTTTTTTATCACGTGTTTATATATAATAATTTATAATTTTTTTAATTTTTATTTATTATTATTCTATATATATATATATATATATATATAACACATCACTCAATAAGTCTCCGGTCTAACTAAGAAAAATAAATTTTCTCGGAAATCACGTGGGTCTGTCAACAATGTTGCCATATATATGTCAGACCGGGGACTTATTGAGTGATGTGTTATATATA
>JBCAUJ010000061.1:698125-729583 GCA_038406275.1 Cataglyphis albicans
CTTTCTCTCTCTCTCTCTCTCTCTCTCTCTCTCTCTCTCTCTCTCTCTCTCTCTCTCTCTCTCTCTCTCTCTCTTCTCTCCCTCTCTCTCTCTTTTCTTTCTTTGATACTAGACTGTACTTTATTTGTCTTTATGCTAATATTTAATTGACCAATCAGAAAAAAAGAAATCAAAATGTCCTTGTTCTGATTGGCCAATCAAACGCTTCGAAATATTTTGCAAGTGGAATGCCTTTCTAATATCATAGATCTAATTTATGGCGTAAGAATACCGCGAAAATCACCATCCTATTAATCATCTGACGATCCGTACAATTTTCACAAATCAAAGGAAGTTCGCATCCACGAATTAATGTTGTGGAAAAAACAAATATCGAACAATTTTTGTATCGGATTAATTGAATTTGCAAGTTCAACGCAGAACTCTCGAAAAATCGAAGAATAATGGATCAAATATACTAGGTGCAACTTCAAACCGCAAGAAAATTGGCGCCATCGTCATTAGTCTTCGCGACGCCATTGAGTGAGGACGTTTTCGCGCTTTTCGCGGACTTTCGTCGTAAAAAAAAAAACGCAAGACCTGCGTACATATTAATATCGAGAGTGCCGATTTAAACGTCGTGTCGTTATCGCAAAGTGAATAATATCGAAACGTGGTTTAATCGGGCATCGGGAATGTTAGATCTTGATGATGAATGTCGAAATAATCCGGCGGCGACAAGTATGTACATACATATATATATATATATATCATCATATATATTTATACATATATTATATACATTTCATCATCATCATCATAATTTGACTTGTCAAATATCGGTAATATGTGTGAATTAATGTCGAAAGTATCGAATTACACATATCGCGCGTATATAATTACACGTATGTGATAGTGATGTTCAGTCGAATCGTGATTATACACAGTACATTTTATTTTACAATCTATAGCGTGTAACGCGCAGATACTACAGCTGTTGATGCCCCAAAGTTTGACCTTGTCGTACAAGTCCAGAATTAGTGCCTCAGTTGTTGTCACTTTTTTGTACATATTTACTTACTTGACATACGACATATATTCTCATTTTCATAATTTTTACACGTCATTTTATATGTTCAGATTAAATATTGGAAGTGTTAAATATATATATATATATATTATATATCGGGTTGCGAAATTTATTATGTGTTTTTCCCGCGATCGCTATTTGTCGAAAATAAATCACCAATACGAATATCAGAAATGTATTGAATGCAATTGTAATACGTGATTGTAATTAATCGGATACTTTGTACACAGGCATATAAATCTGCATATGGAACGTGTCGCGAGTGTTAATCCAATTTTCCCGAGGAATATCGTTTTTCGAAATCTCAGCCCAAATCATCGAATAGATCATCGAGAGGTCTTCATGGTGTTAATTAAGGTCAGTGATTATATCAAGATATTTGGTTCTACATTATATGTATGACGAACATTCGTGCAATTTCACAATGAGATTTATCATTGATATGCATTAATATGATAAGCAAAATATAATATTATTATATTCAAGAATTTTATATAGAGCACATAATTCATATACAATGATAATGTTTTGGTATTTAAACATTTAAGTAAATTTTAATCTTTGACATTTTTCTCACTAAAACAGCTGTGGAAAAAAAAATTGATTATATATTATTGTACATGCAAAATTACATTCAACCATTCAGTCATTTAAAGCGGAACTATGTGATATTATTTTTGCAATGATATTTTGGTATGCAAAATCTAATATATTATTTTAAAGAAAAGTTTATTATAAATCATAATTCAAAGATAATTTTTTAATACTTAGATATTTAAATTTTATTTTTGACGTTTTTTTCTTTCAGTAAAAACAGCTAGTATAAAATTGATTATCTGTTATTGCAAAATTACATTTAACCATTATTTTATTTGTTTAAAGCAAAACTATATGTAGATATTAATTTCATTTTTCAAAAAAAAAAAAAAAAATTACACTTATTTTTATTATAATAAATATTAAATTGATTCAATATCCGTTTTATTTATCTTCATCATTGTTATTTTTATTTTTCTTTCTTTTTTTTCTCACTTTTATTATTATTATTATTAACGCATACATATTCTTTAACGGAATCTCTCAAATAGAAATGCCATCGCGCGTCTTCCTTCGACGTTGCTTTCACGAGCGTTTCTTCTTATCAGAGAAATGCTAGGCGACACAATAAGACGGAAATCTGCTGGAAGGAAGACGTCATGGGTGGAAGGCAAGAGGAGAGTTTATCTCAGAAATAAAAGTACGGATAAATAAAACGGAGAACGAATGCACGAATATTCGTACATTAGCCTCCGCGAGAATGCATCCAAGGATGCCATACTCTTGGTTGCATCCTTCGATCAAGCGTATGCATAGAGATCTATGGATAAAGACATCGAGCATAGAAGCGTAGAAAGTATATGGATACTTTAGGCACATCGACATTCTTTCTTCTTCTCTCCTTCGCTACAATACTTTGCTGCTTACTTTTATTTTTTTATTATGAAAGGCCTAATTAAAAATGCAATAATTTTTAATGATTAATTTTAAAATACTACAAATTTTTTAATCATATATTTTCATAGTTTGATATAGTGAAAAGAAATTATACTACAATAAATTTTATTCGTTATTAATGGAAAGAAGATCTAAAAAGTTAAAGTTTATTAGGTCTAAATTAGTTTATTAAAATGTAAAAATATTTTTCCATGAAAAATATAAATATAACAAAATATAAAATTTTGTTATTATAACAAATTTTATTTTATAATGAATGTTAAGAAAATTTTGTCTTTTCGTCATGTGCACAAAATATTTTACACATTATTTGTACGTTCTTTGGTTTTTCAATATTTTTTGCTAAAAAAAAAAAATTTGTAATTAAAAAATTTCAATATTTAAAATATAGCATATATACTGGATTTATGTATTTGTATTGTATTATATAGCACGTGAACTAATTTTATTTTTGGTTAATAAACACACAATCAATATCGTATGTTACCAACAAACAAATATCTACTTTTTCATGAATAGGATACTTTAGTGAAGCATTTTCGTTTCGGTCACAGAGCCTTTCAACGTGCAAAAGCCGATAGTAACAACGTTGCTATTTTATTTAAGAACGAAAAGATGAAATATTTAAATATTTGGCTGGAAACAAAGCGATACCGTCCATTTTCGATTTATGAACTTACGTGAGCAGCGATCGACTGTCTATTTTGAAAGATTTAAGATTTACGCAGTTAGAAATGCATGTACTCTTGTGTTAACGCGCGCGCGCATACACACACACATAATAAATAAATAATTATCATAAAATACAAAATTGTAAATAAAATACAAAGAGTGTTCTAAATTTAACAGGTAAGCTCTGCTCTCATATTTTAGAAACAAGAAAAAAGCATTAAATATCGGCAGCTGCGGAAATATACTTTGTTAAAAAGATAAAGTTATCATAAAGAAAAAATAAGAAAATAATTTTGCAAAAATTTGATTTGAAAATGCTGATTGTTTTTGCCAGTGCGAGCCACTCTTACTTAACAAGTACAAATTTGATAATTAGCCAATTAATTATTATTCGTTCCTTTCGAACAGTCAAAATTTGATCATTGAAAAAGTCCGATATCTCGCACGAGGTACATCTCTGATTTTATTTCTTATTTCTCGCGATTTTCGCTTTTTGTTCCGATTTCTGGCTTATCCTCGCATCAGACTGTATATTTCAGGAAGAGCATAGAAAATGGAAACGGAACCAGTTTTGTGTCGGGACAAATTAAATTTCAGCGAGCCGACGCGCGCATAGACGTGTTGTGCGAGCGCGAGCGAGTAAACTCGATCGCGCGCGAACGAGACATGAAACGTACGCACGTATTCACGCATGCACGCATTCGCGTATCCGCATCATCCCGGATGCACCGGTGTGCATTATTCGCGACGTGTTAGGGGATTTCGTAATTCTCGCGAGAGAAAAAGAGAGAGAAAGAGAAGACGGAGAGAATCCGAGGAGGCTCTGAGAGACGAAAGCATGAAGGTTTTTACGTTGTTCTCTTAAAAATCTCCGAGCATTCGTGAGACTGCAACCCAAAGCCGTGCTACGATGTATGTACTGATGCAAGTATCACATTGTCACGTATATTGACAAATGGAAAGTCAATATTCTTATAACAAAAATGTGATATACATATTATTGTATGTGTGTGTGTATATAACATTACATATTAACAAATTTGATAAACTTAATTTCATAAATATCGAGAAAATACACAACATATTTGTTTAAATTTAACGTGATTTTAATAATCTGATGTGATCTTATGATTTGATAAGTTTTTTATAAAAAAATCTTACGCACACATTATGATATATTATAACATATATATAAATTTAAAAAATTCGATAGATTTTATCTCGCAGAAAAAAAAAAATTTTATTAAGAAAAAATCATGGATAAAATTATGCAATTAAATTTACTCTTTTGTTTAATTTATCTAATTTAATTTAAAAAAAAATTTTATTTTGACAGAAATTTATTCAAAATTTATAAATTATAATTTATTTGATTAAACTCGATATGCATATAATTCACATTTTATACAACATAAATAACTCCATGTTACATTAACGCATTATGACATGAGGTACTCTGGCACGTGTTTCCACGAGTATATTTAAGAACCATGTAACAGGAGGAAGTGTTACTGGCATCTGCAAACTATTCTTCACAATGGGCAATAAAGGCTCACAATGATCTTCTCGCAGCGGGAATAAATCGTAAAGTAGACATAAACTGCAGTTTACAGTGGGAGCGAAAGAGTTAACAACTAAACTTCAAATCAAAATCCTACTGACATAAAGATCGCTTGAAATTAATCCAAGAATTATAGCTTAGCTCGATATCATATCAGAAATAGAGTTTACCATCAAATTTATAAATTTTAATTTTAAAATTTTAATAAACATTTAACATTTTTTATATATGTATATTTTTTTATAAATTCTTGTTTTTCCTTTTTACTGGATCATTAAAACTTTTAGTAATTTCAACATTTAGGATTACACATTCAAAAGTTTGCATTTCGTAATATCGCCAATAAATAACGTAGTTGCGAGCAGGGATAACTGGACAACAATGATATACGACAGTTAAACATACAATTGTCTGTAAATAAATACTATTATCGATTAACCCAGCAACCATTCTGATAGTTTAGCATACTCGCGTGGTATCATCAATCATCGAAAATTCACGATAGAATTAGACAAGACGCGATATTTATTTATGTGCGATATTTATTTATGTGATGCAATTGATATTGTCGAATTTCGCCGTGTTCATCAATTCTTTTGGTATCTGAATATATCTGATAAATAGATAAAAATATTTCGCCTTTTAATGCTTGTGAACATTTAATTTTTAACTCTCAAAGAAAAACAGGAATAACGCTAGTTAGATATGCGAGCCGCGCATTAATTAACAAAAATATAAATTCCCTCTGCGTTCGGCGAGTTATTAAATTTCACTGTAAATTTAAAGTATTTCGCTTCTCGCGAAAAATAAACGCGAACAAAAATGATATTTTTTTTTTTACGAGATAATGAAAAAACGATGAGGGTGAAACTGTTCCGCAAAATCGTGGACTTTTTATACAATATTTTAATTGTCGCGATATTTTAAATATTTGGATAGTTTATTGATCCAGCAATTGATAACGGCATTTTATTCGCGAAATATATTTCATTAAAAAAATATTATTCAATTACAAATATTAACTTTATTTTTAATGAAAGAAATTTTACAAAATTCTTGATAAAATGTATAAATTTTAGGGAATAATTATAAATAATTTTAAATAAATATATATGTAATCTATTATACTATTTACTGGGAACATTAATGAGAAGAAAAAATTTATAAAAGAGATTAGGTAAAAAAAATATCGAGGTAGAATGAATAAAAAATAAAGAAACAAATTGAATTAGGTACAAAGAAAACAACTGTGAATCGTAATTAAACTTAAAAATTTACGGGGAGAATTTTTTCGTTATAACTTTCGCGGGAGAAGGAGAGGAGAATGGAGTATTTAAATAATGTAATAAAAATCCAATGATCGGCTTCTCACACGTTGTTATATTACTTTCATAGTGTTCGTTAAGCGCGTCGTTTGCATAAGTCGGCATCGCTTTTCCGCTCAACACAGTTTCATGCAACAACGAGCAATGCGCCGCGCCGCGCCGCGACGCGGTGCAGCGCACCGCGCGACGTCGCCTCGCGCGGAAAAAAAGAGGAGCGCATTCCCACGTGAAATTGCATCGTGCGCGCCGTGTACGCGGCCGGGTTTATTAGCGTCGCATTATTTATTGTCCGCGTCGCGACGCCCTAGTTGCGATAATCGAGCCGACGCTTGCGAGCGCTGGCCGCACTCGCTTTACCGCGCTCGAAATTTTCCTGAAAAATCTCGAAATTATCGCGCGTTAAGATAATTACGTGCAGTACGTCGTATCGGTAACGCGAACATTCTTTCTTGGGCAAAAAGCATTAATAATCATGAAAGTACGTAGTAATTTTATAGATGATTATTGTTGTAAAATTATCAAATATTAAAAACTAAGAAAAGAAAAGAGGAAAAGAGTGAATTTCCGAATTAAATTTTAAAAATAAAGATGTATCAAAAAAATTATATAATTTTATGTATAATAAATACTTATATTAATAAATAGATTAATTTTTTTTTTTTTTTCTTTGATGATAATTCTCGTAGATTGTTTACATCAGGGAATATATATTGGGATTCATTAGAAATATTAAATAATTGAAGTTAATAAAATTAGTAATAATTGAAACCGATATATCTATATTATGCAATCGCTACTCAAATGTCTTTTTAATTCTATCGCTCTTTTTCACGTTCCCGCTAAAAAACTCTCGGAGGACTTTAGGTATTCCCTCACTTACGCATTGCAGAGTCATTTCTCGAAGTACCGAAAACTCTCGAATGATAACTGTCTTGGGATTAAGGCAATGGACAGAACAAATCGTTATATTCGATTCGATTGTCAAAGTTGATTAAAGTTATCAACGTAGTTTATTTTTTATTTTTTAATAGAATATTTTTCAACAAAATTTACTCTATTAAGTTTACTTTCTAACTTGTATTAGAGAGGGTATAATAAGTAATAAAAATTTTTTAAATAGCCCATCTCAATATGTTTCACTTGGAGTAAAGTAAATAGATAACACTATGTAATGTGTGATCAATATAAAGAATCCATGATCTCTACTGCAAACAAGCAGCTTCCGCATAATAATACGGCAGTCTGGGTCTGCTTGGTAGATATAGATGCTGTACTTGAGGCTAACCCATCACTCGTGACGGAGGGAACCCTCGAGGTTCCCCAATGTTTTATGACCGATCTCCCACTTATGATTCAGTATGGGACTTAATTACACATCTATCAAAATATAACAGAATAGCGTGACTTGTACGGGGTGTTCCGTAAATCATGGTACAATATATGAAGAAATAATTGCTTGCAGGAGAAATATAGGCTTAAAAACATAAAATTTTTTATTCGTTATGTACTTTGCAAGAGAAACAGTTTTGAATATGAACATAAGGTGTGTGCGTTACGTACTTGCCAAACAATTTTATTGGCTTTTTTATGTATAATTTCTGATAAAAAAAGCTTGTCATGCTATATCATGTTTATAAAACAATAACTGTCAAGTTTCAAATCTTTTTATTTTCTCTTTAACAAATTTTCAACATTAACAGCAAAGAAGTTTAGAGAAAAGAGAGAGAAGAAAGTAAAAAAAAGAGATTTTTTTTACATTCAAATATAATATCCATAAAAAAAAATTGTGTGTTTATTATTATTTATTAATATTACTTTCAAAGTTAACTGCATTTCTGCAATAAAATAAATTGCATTTTTATAAATGCAATATAGATCCATATCAAAAATAGCTGTTAACTCAATTTGCCAAAAAATATTACTGAAATCTCTTTCAAAACAAGCGATACAATTGTTTATACAAATCACGTAGACGACACAGTGCGAATACAACACGATGGATATTAACTGCATCCGGCGTCGAAAAAACAAGCGACTTTTGTTGCTGGCGGCGCTATTGATATTTTGTATATCATACATATTGCTCGTTAAGCGGCCTTTCCAACAAAATACATCAAAGAATGATTTCTCATTAAAAAGAAGCATGTAATATTTTTTAATAATTTAATTTGAATGTAATTAAATATATAAAATTTATTATAATTTATTTTTATTTTTAATAAATTTTAATAATAATTATATAAATATATATACACATATATATATACATACATACATTCATACACAAATATATATATATATATGTGTATATATATATATATATATATATATATATATATATAACACATCACTCAATAAGTCTCCGGTACTCTCTAACTAAGAAAAACAAATTTTTTTTTTTAGAAATTACGTGGGTTTGTCAACAATGTTGCCATATATATGTCAGACCGGGGACTTATTGAGTGATGTGTTATATATATATATATATATATATATATATATATAATTAATATTATTGATATTATGAATAAATGTATCTGTGAGAAATGTTAAATACGAAAATTTTCGAAATAGAAGACTCACAATTTGCAGACTTATTCATCAATTTAAAATTAATTTTAAAAAGGTTTTTGATATCTCTCAGAAGAGTAGGGATTTTGACGTGAATTAATAAAGAATTGAATATGAAGAAATAGCTTTTCCTTTTTTCTTTTTTTTTTATTGATTTAAACTTAAAAACTGCACTCCCTTTCTCTCTCTCTCTCTCTCTCTCTCTCTCTCTCTCTCTCTCTCTCTCTCAGATACATTTACGAAACTTTATTCTTCGTATAATTTCAAATGTAGAGATGTGATTCTGGCAAAATATTTAATTTAAAATTCTCTTACGCGTATCTTAAGGTATCTGATCTTAAAATTAGTAAGTTGCCTTCCTTTATCGGCCAAATAGTCCGTCGTTAATCCAAGATACCTTTTTTTTTTTTTACCTCGCGTATAGTTATACACAGCTTGTCTACAGCAATTTCAGACGACGTTAAATTATTGATTTTGTGTTACTTGTCGCGTTACTTGAATTCTCTCGCTCTCTCGCAGCTTATCTCGTTGAAAACAATACGTAATTGTCTTGTGTCACTCTGCAATCGTGACGACGCCCCTATCGTCGGGGCCTTGCCGTTGGGGCTCTTAATCGACCGACAAAAAAATAGCGGGCAGATACGGAGCGAGGAGAGCCGACGAGGGGGGGGGGGGGGCGCATTAATACGAACCATCCATTGCGTACGCGTCGTTCATCGTTATAGCGACGTTATACTTTTTGCCGCGCCGTTAACCTTGACGGTCAGAAGCTTTGCAGACTTTCAATTTCGATAGTAGGTGACTGCGTACGTGTCTTATATCGTTTTGTCACGGAACCGGATAATAGCGTATGGCGTGAAGAGAATGGACGAAGCGAGTCACATATAAAACAGAGGTTCTCAATCGAAATATCGAGATAGCTTTTAATCATACATACAAATTCTTCGTCCATATCGTTAATTTCTTATCGTGACTCTTAATCAATAAAGCCGATAAGAGTTCAAAACATTATAAATCTATTTCTTTGAACGTATTTTTCTTTCTATAATTATTACATTTATTTTTCTTGGAAAAATATATATATATATATATATATTTCAATTTTCCTTGAAATTTTTATAACAATGATTTTATTTATTATTTGCAATGATTCGATAATTACGTAATAGCATTTAAGATGACATATCGCTTTAAAAGTTTACATCATAGTACTCGATAATAATATTACTTAAAAAGGATTTGACGAAACTCGCGAAGTTTAGAGCGTTTGAGTGCGAAATTTGACACACCCTTCCATAACGGCGTAGATTGACTTTATGGAAGCGGAATAACGGCCATTAGGATAATCGATGGCATAAAGTTCATTTCCGTGTATCGCGTCGCTGAAAATTCGCTTTGCCGGAATCAGGCCGATCGGAGAGAGATGCATGCGAACGCGAGGGTGTCCGTGACGTCTGGCGGGGTGGGTGGGAAGAGAGAGAACGGAGATGCGAGCAAAAAAGGAGATTATTTGCTGCATGCCGCCCGATGCAACAACGTGGCCGCTGCGATATTAAATCCGCCCCGTGATTTACAAACGTGAAATTTGATTCGCCAGCGAGGAAAAAACGTCCGATAATCAATTTCTCTTAGCGACCAAAAGATACGGCGTTTCGTTATAGATCGTCGACAGTGCAATAACGATGAGGCGAGGGAGAGAAAATAGTATGGGTGTATGTGTGTACGTGTGTGTTTATCATCTGACCGAAAAACCCTCGTGTCACTTTATACTGTCACTTATCGGGCGAATGCTTGTATTGTATTCCTTAGTGCTTCATAGATGGCTAGCTTAATTTAACTCTAAATTGATTTGATTAATAAAGTTTAGGAAAGCGCGGATAATAAAAAAACGCGTGTAATGTTGTCGCATGCACGGGGTGTTGAATTATCTTTGTCTAGAGAAAGATTCTTTCGATTAAATCACTTTCTTCACTCGATAAAATATTGTGCGAAAAGAAAAGTATGTAATATAATTTATCAATTTGATTTCATTACCAAGAGATTTGAATTTGAATTCATTTTTCTCGTTGGGTGATGCGCCATATACTACTGCGTTAAGATAATCAAATCTTAAACAATCAGAGATGATATTTGCATATTTTGGAAGGAATTTAATTATGTATTCAATGCTCGCTACGCCTGTGGCCACAAATATTTCCATAATACCGCAGTCGTGATTCGCAGGTAAATTAAAATTGAATACATCGAATGTAATATTAATGGACAACCGCGGCGACGCGAAAGTAGCGTGGCGCGAGTGGCCGTATCATAAATACGGTTTTGCTCTATTAATTACGCTTTGCACTTTTTAATTAAATTTCTACGTAGCACGCCGAGGAGAGACGCGGCATAAATTAGCAATGCGGCTCGCCAGACGTTGCCCCGCAAAGAAGAGACGGAAACGCCGACGGAAACCCGTGTTTAAGGAAAATTATCGAGCCGCGGAATGGAAAGCTGGCGAGGCGCGTTCGTGAAAATCCGACGCGGTACAAACGCACGTAGCAGTCGGATTTGATTCGCGGTTTCCCGAAATATTAGCGCAACAGGTATCGGTCGGACGGACACACGAACGCGCGCGGTCGATTATCGTCTCGCGCAGGCAGATCCGGACGAGCGTAGAGAGATCATTATACGCGTTGTTGCAGAGCCCGACGAGACGGTTTTGTTGCGGAGCTGGCACTTTTAGCTTGTCATCGCTTGCAACTCGCTGCAGCTCTACCTCGTTATGGAGTCGCGGTTATCGGGCTCGTATACTTTATGGAAGCGTTAACACTTGTTTCAAACGAGGTGCTGCAATTGGATTGCTGTCACTTCGCCCACCCTTGTAATTGGACGCGTGAACTTTTCACGGGATATATGTTCCTCGGGCGAACGACAGCTGCGCATTGCGATTCCATTTCGTTGTTTATTCATATTATCAGTGAACACATTTCGAGGCAACTGCGGGTAACGTGAAAAATGTATATTAATTGTTCCTTAGAAATTTATGTACCATTCGAGTATTTAAATAGGATTGCGTATACGTGTGATTGTGGAATTAATAATCGTACTGCTTCGATAAAATGTATTCCATAAAATAAGAAACTATAAATAAGAACAAATTAAATAAAAATAAAAAATTAATTAAGTAATTCAAGGTATTTTTATTTTTCAAGCGTATCATAATGAAATTAATTATAATACAATTTTATTAAGCTTTTTAAAAATATTATGCGTTCTTTAAATTTTTACTCGTGCGATAGAGAGAATAACGGTATTCATTTTCCATCGTAATAATATAAAAATTAATTTATATTACATTTTTAAATTACAATTTTTTTCCTTTTGTCGTACATAATAATTACTACGTATAAAATGGATTTTGTTCGAAACATTTTCTTTCTCTAGTTCTCTTTGTATACAAGACAAATATATGTATATATATATATATATATATATGTTATCAGTTGGACAAATTTTCCAAACAAACACGATACAATAACTGTACAAAACTTTCTTCCATCGACAATAATTTATGATCCTCGAAACGTGTTTATTGGTTCAGTTACATTTTGTATTTACATTGAAAAGGCCTCGTCTCGAGAGAATCCATATACCTGTAACTTGAAACGTACACGAGTAAGAGTGAATTATTGCCGCGAGATAAAAGAAAGAGTTGTGACAAAGGGAAATTTACTTGAAAAGGGTTGCGTCGGAAACACCATCTCGCCCAGAAACGACGTTTCACAACGCGCCGCATAAAGATAGGTCGAAAGGGATCCCTTAGAGATGACGTACGCCCGAGAAATGCAACGAGAATTAAGATTTACAGCTGGTCGTATAACCATTCTAGAGCCCGGCTAACCATCGTGTCGTAGCGTTCAAATATGTACTACGTAACTACGGGTCAGGATGAGCTTCAAGGTGGGCGCTTCTTTCCGACTTGGACTAAACATAATATACGTTATTGGTCTTTATGGTACATCGCGTGGTTATAAATATTTATCGACAAGAAAGAGAAAGAGAGAGAGAGAGAGAGAGAGAGAGAGAGAGAGAGAGAGAGAGAGAGAGAGAGTACGAAGGGGTTACGTAGCACCAGCATTTTATTTACTCTGCATGCGGTCACAAGCGTGTCTCGATTTACGGCTGCGCGCAATAAATAAGTTCCGGTCACTCCCAGGTTGTCCCTTTGGATCCCTCGCGCGAATTTCGATGTAACGAAGTCCATGGAACGACGTGATTTGACAGGAGGAACCCTTCCTTGCGAGTTGCTCCGGCGGATACTCGATTAAACTCTCCTTCCGTCAGACGGAGTATTCCGCAATCGGGCTCGTAATGGCGATCGTAAAAATTTCGTAAAAAGTTGCCGCCGATTTTGGATCGCGGGGGATCACGATTATTGGGACGAAATTCGTAGAAACCGTTCGCGAGGATATCGTTATGACGTTACCGGCGACAATATACGGAACGAGTTACGACTCGCCTCCTTAAAAATCGGATGTCCTCGTGGAGACATCGATGCCGCGAGAGAGCAGAAAAAGAAATAATTTCCCGAGATTGGTTGGCGGGTTGGTAGAGAGGTAGAGAGAGAGAGATAGAGAGAGAGAGAGAGAGAGAGAAAGAGCGGAGGCTTCATAACGTAGGTTCGGTAGGCTCTTAAAACAGCGTTTATTGATTTATTTTACGAGGATCGTAAACTCGATCGCAGTCCTTTCACTCGATGGTCGTTGGTTCGGCCTCGCGATGAACCCGCTCGCGTTCCATTCGTCACCAGCTTTGCATCCGCTCTCTCGTCGGCGAAGAAATAAAGAAGAAAAAAAAAAAAAAAAAAAAAAAAAAAAACAGTAGCGGAGGAGAAAAAGAAAGGGGGACATGGGAGGTGAGAAAGAAACAAAGTGAAGAAGAAAGAAAAAGGAGGGTGGGAGGGAGGGTTCTCTCTCACGAGAAAAGTGCACCCGCACCCTCTCCGTCTCTCTCACGACAAGCCCAGGAGATATATTGTCGCGCGTTATATTTACGAGGCGCGGGAGTTATAAATCACGGCTTCGTCTGCTCGTCGCGAGTGAGTCCGGCCTGGGACGGACACGCGTGTGCGCACATACACGCGCCACGTTGACCCGCGCATTCGTATCGTTAGCATTCGGCCGACTCTCGGTCGGTTCGGCGTAATGGTTTTTCGATAATTGTGTAACTGTTTCACATCGCTGCCCGGTGAAACACGGTGCCGTAAACGCTTTTAGAGCCTTTAACGACTAGGATCCGCGCCTGCGGCCCGCCGGTCGTGCGCGCGCGCGACAGAGGATTCCTTCTTTATTCTCTCTTGATGTGTGTGTATGTGTGTGTGTGTGTGTGTATACGTGTGTTGCCCCGATGGACCGTCTTTCTGTAACGCGCAAAGATTTTCCCGTTTCTCCGTGCATTGCGAACTGAGACGCGTGCGCGGAATAAGAAGCTGCCGCGTGACGTCTTCTTCACATCAGCTGTCACGTGCGAGAGGAATGTGTTTTTTTCTCTCTCTCTCTCTCTCTCTCTCTCTCTCTCGCGACGCTTCTCGAGATTAGCCCGCCTTCGGCGAGCGAGAGATACGCGATTTGTAATTATGGTCCAAAGTTTGCTATCGGTAACGATCGAATATGCGCTCTGCTAATGCAAGTTTCCGCAGTTTCGCGTTTATGCAATTTACGTAATCGATTTATTCGCGTAGAAGCGCATCGCGCGCGGGTCTCATATTCGTAACCATTTCAGCATCCGTTCAATATCCAATGCAAACAAATGCGCGTGTAAATGCGTTAACTGAGAGAAAAATCATTATCTTTAAAATACGTGCTAAATATATTTCTCTTAAAATCAATTTAACAAATAATTTCCATTATTTTTGCGCATTTTTATGCAGCTGTACATATAAAACGCGCCCAATGAAATTATATACGATATTGGCTTTATTTTACACAGCTATTATACGACTGTAATAAATTCTTTTATGCTGCAATTTAATTGGATTTGTTTTACTATTATTATTAAATAACGTATAAACCCCTTTGCCGAAAGGGCTCGACGTGATCATGCGAAAATGGGAGAATAGTTAAAGGATGCCGTAAACAAATTAATTTAATTGCCCACCGACGACGGCTTTTCGGTATCGGGGGGTGGCGGCGGGGGGGGGGGTGGGTGGGGTGGTGGTGAGCTGAAAAGCAAAGGCGGCGGAATATATTCGCGTGAAAGAATCATTCTGGCAAGTGGAAAGCCGGAGTCTCTTTGAAGATGACCATGGACCGTGGAGATCAAAAGGCACGACGGTCAGAAGTACATGCTTTATCTCTACGTTGTACCATCTTAACTTCTCTTCACGTTCTTGAGAAGCGCGCGCGGCACTTTACGACTCCCATGGACGTCCCGGGTGGTTCAAGGACTTTCCCGACCAGCCAGAAGTGTCCTACATGCTGACTCTGGTTTTTCGAAAAGCCCCTTCGTCGAGAGATTCCGCGATTTCTCTCACCCCTTTTTCGGCCTTTTGAAGTCGTTTCGGTTAGTCAGATGTCGCGCCGGATAAAGCAAGATGGAAGTTATTGAATCGGCAGATTGCATCAAGCTTCTTTCGCGTTTAACCCTTTCAGCCTTTTCCATTTGTAAAAATAGCGTCAGAGCATCTTGTGGGAGTAAAAATTTGAAGATTAGAAATGAATTTATTTATTTTTTTTTTTTTCTCTTAACAACAAAGAAATTGTAATTTTAGCGCAATAGTTATATTAATATTAATTTTACGAAATATTTTATTATATATTTAACTTGACGTAATATGATTGTATTATATATATTTTTCAGTTACATTGTACTATTTTGGTAAAGTTTTGAAAAGAGTTAACGAATGTCTCGCTGATGACTTGATAAAGAGGGCGTTATATATTTCTACAAAATCATAATAAAATGCAGAACGCGCGCGCCAAATTAATTTAATCGCGATTTCATTATTTTATAAAATGTTGGAACTAGGTGAGCAAAGCTAATAAAATCTTTCAGTTTTTCAACAATACAATCATGAACGTACTAGCCAGTATAATAAAAGTGGAAGTTAATTAATTTGGAGCGCAGACCTTCCTAGTCATGCTTCAAACTTCTTAGCATTCTTTGTTAACAAAGAAGGAATTATTGGAAGGATTTATTAACAATGTTGTATACCTTGTGTCTTTCGAAAGGGCATTAAAGCGTACTTTACTATGCTTTTATTGACAACTAAACATGCCGACGTGCCAGCGGCGGATAAATTATATATTTTATATATATTTTAGACCCCGCGCTATCTAGCTTTTTTCCTCAACCGTGTACACAAATTATATCCAGAAGTGTTTTTTAAAAATATGCTGCATCTTAATAAAAAGACACGGGTGAGCTTCCCCTTGGGAGGAATCAAATGTCGATGCGAAGCGTGTCCGGCAAACTCGATCGAACATCTCGGTAACGATTGGTCTACGCGTATAGCGATATTGCTGCCTCAACTTTTAGTTTCCAATGTGATGCCGCGCGCGAATTCCGCACACGGATTTCCATTCCGCCGCTCGAGGCGCGTGATGGGAATAAGGAAGACATGATTGTATGGCCGCAAATGGCGCCGTTGCCTGATGGATCGAGAATCAAACGGTCAGTTTGTTACACGTCTCGTTTTCACGGCCCCGACGTCGTAACTTTCTCTCGCAAGGAGAATAGTTTTGTCGCCCTTTCATCACGTTGCGTTATGACGGAAAACCCCGCGAGGAAGAGGAGAGCGAAGTTCGGGGGAAGGTGTCGCACTTAAATATTCGCGCGTGAATAAAGTCGCCGACGGATATTTATGTGTTTTTCCATCCAGCCAAGAAACGACCGCGCCGATGCGAGAGATTCGTTCTCAACCCCTTTGACAATATCGGGGATATATTGTTTCGTAAAACCAACTACGCGATCGTATTATTCGATACTTTTTTTCTTGAAAGTAGTCTCGCGGGGCTGATCCCACGACTTACGATTATTTGCGCTTCTTCGTGGCGCACAAAATTCTGAGAGTAAATCAAAAATTCGAAACACACTGCCTTGGGAATGTAAATATAATTTATAAAATGCGCTTCGGACAATAAACAATAAATCAGATTTTATATCTAATTTTTTATTATATTTATTATATTTATATGGAAAATATATATATATAACACATCACTCAATAAGTCTCCGGTCTAAGAAAAAGTTAGTATTACCCGGAAATCACGTGGGTCTGTCAACAATATTGCCATATGTCAGACCGGGGACTTATTGAGTGATGTGTTATATATATATATATATACGTATATATTTTTATACAAAAGAAAATAAGCAACGTGTTTATTTGACTTTAAAAAGTAATTATTAAATAAACATAAGATTATAAATTGTATCGTCGCAAAAATCGAATATGCAGACCTTTATTTCGTCGTTGTCACGAATATTTCGCGTGACAGGGCATTTCGAGGTGAAATAAGAAGTGTCGATTATAATCGCAAGTGGCGTCTGTCTCTCCGGGGATCGATAAAAGGATGAGTCTGCGGATTATATCAAGTTTATTGGACCTCGTTGCTGAGAAGGAAAAAAAAAAAAAAAAAAAACCAAAGTCTCGCGACGAACCAATTTCTCTTTATCTACATCAGTATTTATTAACGGCTTTCCATTGAGAGATATTTCTGTTAAAAACATTTCGCCAATGAACGCCGTCGTTGTCCGTAATAAAGGCGACAATCCGTGAAATGACATCTCGCATGCGCGACTTTCTATGTTGCGGAAATAGAAATCCCTCGCGCGCGTCATATGTGTCATAAATAAAGAATTTCCACGGTAGGGAGATGGTACACCATTTAATCCACGCGTCGTGTACATTTCGCGGGAGACAATATTGCGCGAGCATCATGCACGCTTCTACTTACAAGCGCGGTCTTCTCATATTACGCCTCATTTAAAATCATTAGTGTCGACTAATAAAACGCGATATCGCATCCCCTATATGGTTTCGTTCTATATACCGTTTTAATATCTTTTGCCCTTATCAGAGTCGCATACTTAATGCACTTAGAGAAATCAAGGTTCGTATTCATTACTCGCTGCAAGCGCTGATAATAATATCCGCAAGCGTAGATCACGTAAAGAGCATTAGGAAGTCGAGGGCGGTATTAAAAGAGAGCAAGTTTTTTTTTTTTTTTTTTTTTTTTCCGAGCTCGCGTGCGGTTTAAGGAAATGCGTATTATCGAATGTGTATTACTCGAGCGAAACACGATGCATATGGCTACATGCAGATTTGTGTTTCGTGATAAAAAAATATAAACAACATTTATCGCAATATCAGGAGTAATATCTCGCTGGTTGTGAAAATAATTGTATGGCTAAACTTTGAGTTTTGGAATTCAATAGGAGAGTGTAATAAGAAAAATCTTAATATGTCCCATGCTATGCAATTATTTAGAAATTCCTTTAAATGCTTTATAAATTTTATAAGTTTTTATCCAATAGGATGGTAAAGAGAAGAGAGAGAGAGAGAGAGAGAGAGAGAGAGAGAGAGAGAGAGAGAGAGTAAATATATAAAGAGAAATATTACTTTATAGCTCGTATATTATCAGAAGACTATAATATATATTTTTTTTAATTGTAGTATTTTGTCAAATAATCTTTGTACCTATTTTGAAACATTCTCAATCTCATGAATCACTATATATATATAATGTGTCTGTTACGATAGATAACAATATCTTTCTAAATTGTGTTTGTGTTTGAACTCCGTAAAACTGTGTAGATATACTTTTTTTGACAGATATATTACAAATATTATTTTAATAATATTTTAATAATAGAAATATCGAGATATTATTGATTCAAATAATGCAGTTAAAAAAAAAAATATATATATATATATATATATATATATATATATATGTATATATATATTAATAAGAATATTAATGAAGAATATTATTGAACAAAATAAAAGAGAGTAAGATAATCTGACCAAAATGAGATAACAGGTAATATGATATCGGGAGGGAAAGCAGGAAGATGGCTTTGCTTTCCGATATTTTCCATTATCATCAATGAGGATATCGTCTCTCGTAGATGGCGATGTGCCTAACCCTTCGCAAAAGATCGGAGGCTAGGGGCGAACGCCAAAGTTCAAAGTTGTCAAAGTTTCCGAATTCAGTAGCCGTCTGTCGCGATATTACATACGGAATTATGTACCGAGGTAATATGCCGGGGCAGAAGGAGAAAAAGAGCAATAGAGAGAGAGAGAGAGAGAAAGGGAGAGAGAGAGAGAGAGAGAGACTTATCGATCCGTATATATTGAACTTTTGGGATAAAACGACGCACGTCTCCGAGTAGTCTCTTCCGCGAAAACTTTCGGCAAACTTGAACGCCTAATATCTGACGCACGGTCAACTTAAAAGCGATAGTACCATATCTCGCACAGATAAAAAGCCGCTCTCGCGTAATGTCGCGCGAGCACGAGGAAGAAAATCGCGTTCCCCGCCCACATCGTTACCACATTTTGTACTTAACTGTATTTAGAGTCGCGCGCGCGGCCCCGATTCTAAGCCCGAACTACTACCCCCCCCCCCCCCGCCGCCCCTTCCCCCTCCCGAGTGGTATAGCTGTGAGTATAAGGGTAAACTGCCCGCTCGCTCGCTCGCTCGCTCGCTCTCGCGTGTCTCGTCGGTGTTCCAGAAAAAGAAGGAGGAGGGGTTGAAAACGCGCGGAAAGAAGATAAAGCCCACGCTAATCGATTTGTTGCACTTAGTGCCGCGGCAGTCGGCCGCATAAATAAGGCCTTCTCGCTTTCCCGCCTCCCCCTCCCTCACGCCACCGGCGTCTCCGCGCCGCAATATTATCTGAAAGTTAACTCCGGCCCTTTTTTTTTTCTTTCGAGGCGCGCCGCATACGTGGAAAAAGATTGCCGGTCCGTAAACGGAAACTTCATATCCGACAATATCAATTTCAGAAGTTGGCGAACCTCGTGGCCGCATCTTTGCCGGTGCCTCGAGCTTAAAACTGATAGCTTCATATTCTTCGTCGCGATAAGAAAGGGTTGCAAAAGGGTCGCGGCGGCCGCCGCGCTTAAAACGCTCGATATTAAGGCCCGTTTCCACGAGGCTGCGGCGACTCGTATATCTCCCGTTGGCGAGATCGCCGTTATTTCGCAAAATTCACCACGTTTATAATGCACGGCGACACGTAATCCTGCGTCTGTATATCTTGGAGTTTTGCGTATCGCGATAAAATTACGATTCGAAAAGATGACGACTTGATTAGCGGCCCTATAATGCGCTCCTGAATAATTACGAAATCGCGGAGATCACGTACGCTCTCGCGGACGCATTTTGCGGTTCTTATAGCTTTTATCTCGGTCCCTCTGTGATGTTGCCGCGCGGCAACGTGTATCTTCGCGAACGTGCTATCGGCAAATATTCGCGGATCATTGTGTCTCGCATGCATAAAAGGTATACGGAACGGTTATAGGATACGATTATATGCATACGAGATGTTTCCGCGACGCATCAACATCGATATCCGAGATTTATTACGGCGATCCTCCATCAAAAGCCATGTAAACGTCTTGGGTAATTTGATTTTGCTTAATCGTACGATTGTGTAAGGTAATTTTAGAAACACGTGTATGCGTATCCAATTTTATAAATCCAAATTTTATCAATTATTGTTCATAATTACTTCGCTTTCTTCTCCAGTTTTTTTCTCCAGTTCAGATATTTTTCGTATCAGGTGAGAATTCAATTCTCTTACATTTAACTTATCTCGCTGCAGAAATTACATCCCAAAGTTTGCGTAGAAATTGCGGAAACCTCTCGTATAATAAATATTATATGATAAATCAGATTGAGCTGAAACAGATTTAACAAATGGATGAAACTAGATAAGTTTAATTTATTGATAGTTTATTCGGATCGTGTAATTATTTCGATATAAATATTAATTTTGATCGAAAAACGATAGAAAATATCTCGCAATTTACATAATAATATTTTAAATTTACCGCCAAGCTTTAAATTTGTCAAAATTTTTACTACAGTAAAAAATATTGGCATTAAAAATATATTATAAATACAAAGACAATGTAATAGGCTTTTTCAAAAAATTTACAAATTGTCTAAACCTAACCTAACCTAACCTAACCTAACCTAACCCTTTTTTTTTGTGAATTTATATCAGTTTGGCGTAAAACCGTTTATCCAATTTTTTGAAAATACAATTTTATTATATAAGTAATATATAAATTTATGCACACAACAGAGCTATAATAAATATGTAATCTCGTAGGATGCATAATCAAATTTAAGGATTAAGCTGACGTGCAGTCTAGCGTGATAAATAATGAAGAGAGAATAATGGCGATAATGCAGCTCGTATGCACATTACTGGACACGGTGATGTTACTCTTAAACCAAGCAAATTACATTTTACAAGTTTGCGAGTTCGGACGCGTCTCGAATTTAAGGTGAGGCAGGCGATATTCACGGTTCGAGAGCCGAGACAATGGCGTCGGAAATTTAATCCGAAGTTTGCGACTAGCGCGTTAAACGAAATACGTCAAATGTAATTTAATTTGCGAAATGTTTCTAGCCGGTGATAACAAATTCGTTTCTGGAGAGAACAGAGGACACTCGCAACTTTAATGCAGCATCAACGCCAATCCCGCATTGATGAAAATGTCATATGGAGCAAATGTGTGTCAAGTGTGTCCAGTTATTGTTTTGCACAAATAAATTTAATATTTGTAATTGAATTCGTAAATTTCGAGAAAATCGACAAAGCTGTATAATTTCGCTTTTTTCGACACTCTACAATGTTTTTATAATCACATACTCGGATTAAGTGCAACTTTCTCAAGTGTATCTTTCATGAAACAGATTTTCAAGTATGATTGTATTGCTGCAGAGTTCATTACTCATTTCCACAAGTTTGAAATGATAAATGTTGATTTAATATAGGATATAAATATGCATTGCGTGATATATAAAATATAATATAAAAATTTGAAAAGCAAATTAAACAATTTAAATTATTCTTTAAATAAAGAAGAATGTATAGACCCTTGTAAAAATATATAAATGTTAAAAAATGCTTTTGAAGATAATACAATAAATTTATACAATTTTGTATATTAATCCAATTATGTTACAAAGCGATTGCATAAAAACGCCCGTAACTCATACAATCTCAGAATTTACGCAGTTATAGAAATTATGATTTTACGTTTTTTTATTCTTTATTTTTTATCGCATTACGCGTATATCTCTTATAATAATATCATTTAAAATCTCATCGCGTTTTACGTCGGAATAAATTGTTGAAACATAATCTCGTTAAGGTCGCGCGAGAGTCCTCGCTTCTCGCTTTTGAAAGAAAAAATGATGAAACTTCCGAAAGGAGAGATAATGATGTTAATCGAGCGCGGAAACGAGCGAAATCATAAAATCGCGTAGGAGCCTCTTGAAAGCCTTCGCAACGCGGGAGTCTTCTGTCACGATGAATATTTCAAGCCGACGCCTCTCTCCCGTTTTTCGTCAGCACGAGCAAAGAGAAATAAAGCCGCGCAACATTCTTTCGTTTCTTCTTAGATGCGAGAGCGTCTAACGAAAAAGTAAGTTTTAGGGCGCACTGCTTACGTAAATTTTTAACGAGAGCTGCGCCCAACTCCCCGATGGCGGATGCCTCCTCCTCCTCTCTTCGCTAGAACTTTGAAGCCGCTCACGTCTCGAAACCGGTTAGATCACACGGCTAAGATCTCGAGGTTGGCCTCTTTTTCGCGGTTGCTGCATCTGAAGTATGCATCGCCATTATCATCGATGCCGCAGTTCAATTTCGGACGTCCGGCGATTGAGGGGGATGTGCGCGGCGGTGCTTCATCTCTCTCTATCTTTCTCTCTCCGGCGGAAAGTAAGGGGTGGCCCGTGCGGTTAGGGTGTGACGAACGGGTGTACGTGTCAGCGCTACAAACCACCCTCATTTAATTTGCTGAGAGCCGCTGTATATCACCCTCTCCCATCCGCTTCCCATCGCGAGCGCCGAGGCGGAGAACTTTCGTCATGAGGGCCTCCGTTTTCTCTCCTCGTCACTGCCGGTTTCGTCGATCGCGACGAAGATGCCGCGTGTCGACAATCTGCGTTTTGTCCCCGCCTTCTCTTCTCCGCGGAATTCCTCTTGTACGAAAAAATAAATTGACACGCGAGCGAATGATTTTGAATCGCGAAAAAACCACCTGAACCGCAACTGACTCGATCCCTTTTCGATGCGCTGTAAAGTTTCACATAGTTATATCTTTGATAAGATTTAATGGCATGCGGAATTGAATTTCCAATTTCTCCTCGTTATTATTTCGCCATTTCGCATATAAAGCCACATTATACCGCGGATACACGCGAGCTGACTGAAAAAAATCTCTTACGTTTCAGCGTTAAACGAAGCGATTCATTCCGTTACAGTTAAGTGCGCTGATTCGCGGGATCGTTATGCGGTTGCTAATGAGTATCGCGGTGTTACGTAACGCGTAGTAATACAGCTGAGTGCGCCGATGTGTATTTTCGAAAGGATCGATGACGAATAGTTTCCCGAGCGCTCTACTTCGCCTACCGATTTCCGGCTGTAAGCTCGCTCCACCATCATCGTGCCCCTAACGAGTAATGCTTGTCTCGCGTCTCGCTATCTAAACTATTGGGTCATTAGTCAGCTACGCGAGAAGCTGTTTCGGGCCGGCGGGCAAGTTGGTAGTTGCTAGACGACGAATGATAACGACGTTGGAACAAGTGATAAGACACGCTCGTGCATTATCCACCTAGCTCTAATCGCGCGTACAAGGCGAAAAGGCGCCGCGTTTCTCTCCCTCTCCCCCTCCTCCCCCCACCCTCTTCTTCCCTCTCTCCCTCTTCCACTTTTTTTTTTTTTTTTTTTTTTTTTTTTTTTTTTTTTTTTCCTTCTCTCGCATTCGACACACAAGCACGTGTGGTTATAGTTCAATAAAATATTGTAATTGGGCCACGCCAGAACCGGATCAATACTCGCCTCGACTCGTTACTGCCCTTTCGCACAGCACTTTGCTGAAAAATTGTTATTTACGGAGGCCTTGGCGCGCGACGCGTAATCGTTTTATTGTTACGCAAGAATTAGCGTCACGCACATGCAAACACACGACTGCAATTAAAATTGTCAACAACGATTAATTTTGCACATGAACGACGAATAAAATCGCGAAATCGCGTACAATTGGCGTGCCCCATTAAATGTACGTTACGCATTATTAACGCGACGCGTTGAAAAAAGTTTGGGAAATGCGCGTCGTCTTCACGATTTATCCGTAATCCGTAATCATCGAATGGAGCCGTCCGCTTATTTCAACGTGTTTACGCGAAAGAGAACTCACGTAAAGGTCGTCTTTCGGATTTTTATTCCGCAAATTCCGAGAAAAAAAAAAAAAAAATGCGATAAATTTTCATTTGAAAACTGCTAAAGCAGAATGTTGCGATGCAACAAGGAGAAATTAAATTGCACAGAAAATGCCAAAGTTTCCATATACGTGTATGTTACACGCACACATGTACGCAGAGCCTCATTTAATATATACACAATTATCTATATTAATATAACGTATATAATAATTTCATATAATCGCGGATAAGTGAATACAAAATTAATGCCGATAATTTTACGTTGCATTAATTTATTCGATTTTTTAATACAAAACGAAATTTTTTCTGTATATACGCAAATGAGGTTAATGAAAATATAATTATAAAATATAACTTTTCTTTTTTTTCAAAGATTACGGATATATATATATATATATAACACATCACTCAATAAGTCCCCGGTCTGACACATATATGGCAACATTGTTGACAGACCCATATGATTTCTAAAAAAAAATTGTTTTTTTTAGTTAGACCGGAGACTTATTGAGTGATGTGTTATATATATATATATATATATATATTAAAATATGCGAAATAAAAAAAAAAAAAATACGTGCAACTGCATCCTTCATAATATAATAATCTTTTATAAATTATATAAGAAAGCCTTTTTCCAAAAATATAGTATATCTGGTGTCTTTTACGTAAATATTTTCAAAACAGATGTATTTGTAAAATAATTTTCAAGATCTCGTTCATATGCAAAACCAAGATTTAAAGTATAGATAGGGAATTATTTGAAGCGTCAAACGAATACACGCGACACCGGAGGACTTTATACGACATGATGCGGTTACGGTAGCGATATAGTTGTCTCGCTGCAGCTGCAAAATCAAGCACTGCTTCTTGTAAGCGAAGCGCAGTTGTGCTTGCTTCACTTAAGGCGGATCCACACCGTCCGAAACGTCGTGAGACGAATTAATTAAGATACATATGACCGACGAGGGACGAAGTTTCGCTCTAAAATGTTCGCTTCACATACAGGAAAAAAAGTCGACAGCTGTATAATCGAACAAATTTGATTCACACCAGCCAAATTTCCTTTGTCTTTTTCACAGTACGGTGTGAATTGACCCTTAGATGTGCGCGGCCGGATCTCCGTCTCGTTTTGCGTTTATGTTCTTTCGCCGTTCCTTAATAAACTAGTTTGCGCAGTGTAAAAGTTTCCGAAAACTTACGAGAAACTCGAAATTCTTAATCGTAAGACCGCGAGGTAAACGACCGTACGTGAACAAGGCGTTGTGTCGGCCGAAAGTCTTGACTCATCTGTTTGTCTCGCTCCGAGCGGAGAGATAACGTTTATTAGAACGCTTATTCAATTCCGAATCACGTGAATCATCGCGAAACGCCTGATAATATTAGAAACTGAAACTATTATTGTTCCATATACGCATCGATATATTAAATTTGACGATTTATTTATTATTGTTACAAAATGATACGCGATACGGATACGATACGTAAATTACGACAACATTAAAACAATCGATCTCGTTTCGGAATAATACATTTAGAAACTTTTGATAACTTTTGTTACTATTTTTATTCCCTTTTTCATAGCACTAGCATATTTTTGTGTTTTCGCATTTTTTTTTTTTTTTTGCTCGCATCGTGTTTTATTTGTATATATATTCGTAAAACAAACAATTCAGAATGCGGTAAAATGCAGTTTCGAAAAGGTTCGTCGCGTTGGCGAAATTTGGGAAGGTAGAGTGAGTCGCGCGCGCGCGTGTGTGTGTGTGTGTGTGTGTGTGTTATAGACTAAACAAAACCCATCAATAATCCCATCACGAGCGAAACGCGAAACGGATCGGACGCGTTCGCATGAGACAAATCGATGGCGGTTTCACATTCAACCAAGCGCCGCCGAGAATCAGGTTGTAGGTAGGTAGGTAGGTAGGTAGGTAGGTTGATTAAAGTCGTTAGTACGGAAAACGGGAAGAGGCTGATGAGGGGGAAGGGGGGAGAATTTGAGCGTTCTCTCTCTCTCTCTCTCTCTCTTTCTCTCTTTCTCGAAAAGGCAATCGTGTGTTAACTGGATCTAAATTATGTGAATATCAGGACCCTTTCTCGGTTCTTCCCTCTCGCCTGTAAGCAAGCGAGGAACCTGAAAGCCTCCGACTATATACGGTTAATGGCAGAAGTCCTTAAACTCCGCCAGTTGAGTTCAGGCTAGATGTAGGGGCACACCATAGGTGGGTAATAGCCTGTGCCACGCAGAAGTCTTAACCCGTGTGTTTGGCAGTTGGACGGTGATATCGTTTATTAAATTCTTAAGTACAGAGGAGGAGGCAAGTTTCGGAAGGCAAGAGTCCTCTATTAAGTAAATATGCATGCTCTAACGTTAATGCATACGCGTCCCTTGCTCGAGTGTAGAGAATTTAATTCGAGTCTCAACGCGGTGCGCCTTCCGGAAACGAGTATTATGTCGATGTAAGTAAAACGCGCTTTTCCCGCCTATTTCCTTCTTTCCTTCTTTTTCCCCGTCGCAAAATACATGCATTGTAAGCAATAAGCGAAAAGTTGAAAACTTGGTAACTCAGTGGCGTGGCGGGATCGTAAAAGGCAGAGCAAAGTTGCCGAGAGATCGATCTACCTCGGGATTTAATCGACGAAATAATCGGTCGCTCGTAGAGCAAGCTCGGTGGAGCTCGACGTGCACCCTGATTAAAGTCTGAGACTCCTGGGAGCCAATTTGGTAAGGATTCACGGTTCGATGCTTCCGACGGTGGAGGATCGACGGAAAATTAGTTGTACGAATGTTTCCTCCTTCGTGATGCGCGGGATTAACCGTTTATCCTTCTCGACGCTCGCGATTTTTGGCGATTTTCATGTCGCCTAAACTCCCTTTGCATGTGTCTCGCGTATTAAAAGAAAAAAAAAAAAAAAAAAATTACGCCGAAATAATACGCGTGAGTGGATTTATTTGTCATGCGTTGAGAACAATGTCAAATCCTTTATTGTCTTACAACGTCGTAGTTTACCTTATCCCTTTATTGAGTTCAGCGCAGCGTGAAATTGGCTCTACTTTCATCCCTCTGAGTATAATGTTTAATCAAAGTACTCGAATTATCGGCGCTTCTTCTTAAATGCTTTTCTACGAAATCAACGAATTTATCCGCGCATAAGAGAGATTTAATAACAATTCGAAAATTACATTCTTGTTTATTGGAGAATAACTTCTAAACCAATACCTACACGAGGGAATATTTTTTTTTAAATCTTGCAACTCAAACTATTTTAATTTTGTGGAATAATAATAATTTTTATTTTGAATATATTGTTGATAGAGATATTGAGTATAATCATACTACACGCACATTTGTTATAGTTTGTGAATATATATAGAGATATTAAATATTTTATAAATAAAAAATGTTTGACTAATTGCCTCGCGACAGATATACGTCGACGGTCCATTATTTCTAACGAGGCGTAAACTTTATTAGAACCACGTGGAAGAAAAACGCGGGATTAACTGCTCTCACGGCGATGACAAATGGCCTATCGCGTGCGAAAATGAGTCGCGCTCAAAATGTACAACTCGTTATATAATGCCAACGTGCGGTGGAAATGCTAAGAGAAAGACAGTTTATATGATATGTGTATATGTTGTAGCATATATATATATATAAAATATAGTATATGTGTGCGTATATAATATATATACATATATACACGCTCTACCATGCACATTCACGGGGGTAACAATGCAGCAACAGGTTGCCGTTTCCTTCCCCTTCTCTTCCTCCTACCAAACTTGTATGACAGATTGTGCAACCTTGATGGCTCGTGTAACCCTCCCTTTCAGCCCTTCGCCAACTGGCCATTTTACGGCGGTCGGGGAACGCGAACGGTTGCCTTTTACGATTTTTTTTTTTCTTTTTTTTTTTTTAGAAACAAATAGAAAATCACTCGGCCGCGATCGTAAACTGTTCCTCGAAGTAACCCCACGCGACTACGAGGGGGAAGATCGTTATTCTCGACACGATGTGGCTTATCCTATCGCGTTCGGTTGGTTTCGGTTGGTTTACGAACATTTCAAGTTTCAGGATCCTATCAATAAAAAGGCTATGATAAGATCGTAATAATTTTCTGGGAAAAATAATATGTTTGTCTATTGAGGAAAGTCACTTGCCATTATTTTAACTTACAATGATATCAGTCTTAAAGTTGACAACTTTTATCAATGGGTCTCAATTTATCTTCGCATTATTTCGAATGTGAAATGAAGCAAATTAAAACTACTTTTTCTGGTAACATCTTACGGAGATGTTAGATTAATATTCAAAATATAATAATAAATGATTGAAATTCGCCCACTTCTTCTTCGGTACTTTACAGTTGCAATTCAAAGCTATAAATCGTAAATCAATTTATATGTAGAAATGTCATAAAAAATTAATGGCCAGCTTCTTCGAAATTTCCTATTCGTACGGCAACATAGTACCGCGATATAATATTGTGGCAGCCTCGAATTCTCTCGCCGGCACGGACCGTGGAAGCGCGTGACACGAAACCGGTCTATCGGCCTGAATGATCTACACGCCGTTGGGCCCTCGGGGACCACGGCCAAGGTGCATCCACCGTCACCTTCCTCTCGATGGTTCGCTTCTCCGCGAGAGAAACTAAATAATATCAACTATGCGCGTGAGAAATGGAGGGAGAGAGAGAGAGAGAGAGAGAGAGAGAGAGAGAGAGAGAGAGAGAGAGCAGTTGTAGAGGAGAGGAAGGGGACCACTTGGCCTTCCCATTGGCCATTGAGGTGTCCACCGGTGAGTAATGCTATAATAAATTATCTGGCCGTTATATGGTGCTACCGCACTTGCGCTTCTCTATCTCTCTTCCTCCCCCATGCATCCGCATGCCACCTTTCTCCTCTTCGCTTGGCTCATTCCGCCTCTACCTTCTCGTTCGAGATCTCCTTCTTTCCCTTTTCTATCCACGTCCACCTCAGATCTTCGTGGCACTCAGCCTCTCGATCTCGGTTAACGCGCGCGAATCCAATCCGTGTCAAAGGAAGAGAGAGAGAGAGAGAAAGATTCGTTGGGTTTTCGTTCGACTTACTCGCGCTTACGCGCACTGATTGCCGGCCAACTATTTTTATACCCGACACTCGGATTACCTCGCGGCATTGACTTACCGTTATCTTCGATATGACATTACGCGTGCCTTGCGTTCTCTCATTCCTCAGGTGTTGAATGCCTTCCTTGAAAAATTAACGAGCGCTTCGTCAACTGGTGATATTGATATTGATCGAGTGATTCTAAAAGAAAGTCGACAATGAATTATTTTTTCCCTCGATTCTCGACGGAAAGAAAAGTGCGTTTCTTTTACTATCACATGATTATTGACAATCAAAGTGTATTGATTATTTTTATCGGCGATGCAGATAGATATTTGCTGAAAATCTCTGAATTACGGGTGACATGATGAACTGTCAGACTGCCGGTATAATATTGCTCACATTTGAATATAAAAAAAGTCGAAAGTCCTATTTAAATATAGCAGGTTCTTAAAATCATTGATAAAAATTAAATTCTAATCGAGTTTAAATCATTTTAAATTGAAAATTTTGACAAGTCTCATATATATTTTATTAGAATCGTTTTTCTATAAAAAGATCCAAATGTCATTTATTCGAATGTCTATCGTAATAAAATATATATAGAGAAGAGTGTTATTAATAGTTTATATCAAGAATTAATTTTGCGCGAAATGATAAATAAATTCGCCAAGTAAATTGAAATTCAAGTAGATCATATATTCTTAGGATTATTCTTATATAATAAAACTGATTCTTATAAAAGAACCAAATAGATAAATTGATTAATCTAATAACACGTGGCATGTTTACGCGTCAATGAAAAGTTTTAATAGCCTCATATAAAAAAAAAAAGCGTTAATCTTTCCCTTCGACGAGTCCCAGCGATACGCGGACAAGATTAGGGATGAAGCTATTAATCTGCACCCGGTATCTGACTTCCGGTGATCGAACGCATACGGATATTGTCGATTTCCCGATGTTTCCCTTGAAACAAAGGGGCCCACGCGTCCCCGGCTCCCGTCATCAATTATATCAGAGAAAGCCCCTCGTATCCGCAATCGCGCACGCAGACTCTCGCGGAGTTGCATACAACGCGCGGAGCGGAGGGCGTTCGCCTCCAATCAAATTCTAACAATTACCAGGTTGGATTTACCTCCTCGGGGCGAAAACCGGCTCGTTTTACCGAACGGAGCGGCCGCGGTCCCGGCGCTCTTCGCTCCTCCTTCCCGCTCTCCCCCGGGTCGTCGTCCCCCGCTGCCGTATAAACCCAAATTGCATTATTAAAATCTAATCTACCTTCGGCATACGTTTAGAGTATACATGTGCCGCGCCGGCTATCGGAAATCTGATACACCTAGCTAACCGAAGGAGAGACGCATAGGTGGTACGCGTGTAGAGTAGATGCAGCACGAGGGGCAGATGGAGAAACAGAGATACGAAAAGAGGGAAAGAACGAGCCTTTAAATAAGCTTGAACGAGGAGAGTTTCGTAGATTATGTGAGATTTGAGGCATGCATATTTTGTGTTTTTTTTTTTTTTTTTTTTGTGAAAGTTTAATTAGGCACTCCCGCTCGGGTGATCTCGATTGATATCGGTGCACCGATAACGATTGCGACGCGTATACGTCAAAATCTGTTAGGTAAGATTCTTCGAAAATTGCGATCATTGCGACAAAAGAGACACGCTTTATTAGGGGCCACTGTAAAATAAATCGAATAAATATCATCGGACGTATCTGACGTTTATTCTAACATATGTTATCGTACGTGAGAAATAAAAAATGCATCGTGCGCTCTATAATACATCACTCAATAAGTCCCCGGTCTGACACATTGTTGACAGACAACGTGATTTCTAAAAGAAAATTTGTTTTTCTTAGTTAGACCGGAGACTTATTGAGTGATGTGTATGTATATGTATATAGGTTGATCGATATTTTAAGAAGGAGAAAAGTAAGCGTTCTCTCTCGATATACAGAGTGCGCCCAAATGTTTCAGTCAAGTATTTTTCGACCCATGTTTATAGGAAACTTTTGTTCAAAATTAAGTTTTTCTATAAAATCTCAAAGTTTGGCCGGAACATTTAGGGCTATCCTGTATATGTTTGATACTATAATAATAAAAATAATTATTATATATTTATATATATACATAAAAAAAATAGATAACACATCACTCAATAAGTCCCCGGTCTGACACATTATGGCAACATTGTTGACAGACCCACGTGGTTTCTAAAAA
>JBCAUJ010000061.1:729683-857947 GCA_038406275.1 Cataglyphis albicans
ACACACACACACACACACACACACACACACACACACACACACACACACACACATATATATATATATATATATATACACTTCTTATATATATTACACATATACTTATACTGTTCTTACACTGTTATTACAAGTTTGACAGATGGACGCTAGATAGGCGATTTACCGGGAGCTCGCTCGATTCTTGATTGTACGTGCCGCGGCACGTTAATTCCCATTTTTAGAGGCTTTTTCTCCCGACGTAGGTCGGAAAATAAGGTACGGGCGCGCGACAGACGCGATGCTTATCTCCATACTTTATAGGAAAAGGATGAATCGTCATGTATAACGGACCGCAATATATTTATTCCTTTGCAACAGGTGAGAAGCGTGGTCGCCTGCTCGACGCAATTAACGAAAAATAGATGGACGTAGCGACCGCCGCGCCGGCAGGCTACTTAGCGAGCGTCCTTCTCTCACGACTAGACTATACTTTAGACGTAGACCGTAGTTTAGGTAGACAGGGTATTTAGGATATAACCTCGGAACGCGGGACGGGTCTAGGCGGGGCGGAATAATATTTTTAAGTGCTTTTTTGAGCCACCACCCTGCAACGTGAAAGCCGCGAATCTCGTTTGCCGACAAACGGTCCGTTCATTAATAACGCGTGCAATTACGCCAGATGCGATAATTTTTTTTTTTTTTTTTTTCATTTCCGCACAGTTGGAGGGAGAAAGAAGAAGAAACTTGGAGGGATACCTTCTAATTAACATTTCCATCTCGTCGATAGAGAAAAAGAAATTTCATCGAATATTTTTTAATCGAGTATATTAAGCTGGCCGGCTCGTTTCATCGTTCGCGAATTAACGTTTTGAAACTCGATCAATGTAAAAGAGATTAAAGGCATACGGGTGGTTGAAGAGAGAGAGAGAGAGAGACAGACAGAGAGGAGAAAAGATCCTCCCGCGGTGTTTGATGTACCCAAAGCGAATTAACGCCGATGAATAATTAATGCGAAAAATTTCAAGCGGCGAAGTGAGAATAATAAATAGAAGTGGGGTATTTAAAAGCAGCGAGAAAAGTTGCGACGATTCGCGGCGGGCGGGTGGGTCGTTTAAAAGTACGTTTAATAGGAGCTAAAAGGATAATAATTTGAGGGAAATTCGGGCGGGCGCGCGGGACGCGCGGGACGCATCTTTAAATATTCATGCGATTCAATATCGCCGGCAGCTCATCCAATAAAGTCATGCAAACGAATCACATTTCAAAGGAATTTTATTTCGCGGATACGCGGCGAGCCGAGCCGCGCCGAACCGCGCCACGTCGGGGAGAGGAGCGCTCGAGTAATTCCACGTGTACGTAATAGCGGATCGAAGATGCGATAAATATTCCGGGAGAGACTTTAAGAGAAACATCGACCGCTATCGAAAAATCGATAGACTTCTCACATCTCTGAGCGTGCCGCGGCACGCTCGGAGGAGGAGCTCCTGGATACATTTATTCGCATTTAATTACTAGACTCCCGCGCTATAATTCCCGCGTTATATAATCCGGATATTTGAGATGAGCTTTCCGAGATACAACGAGATGCTACGTTGCGCGCTGTATTTCCAATTTATTTTTGAATATATTTAAACATGTATCTCACAATCTTCTAGCTGTATTTTCGAAGAGAGAACCGAAACCGAGGGATTCGTAAAATACGTCCGACGGTAAATGAGAGGGCGCGTCGTTAGTAGAGAAATTTCTACCATACCGCTTCGACGTTTCATCTCAAAACACTATATATCTGGACTAAATTGCAGAGCGCAGGACGATGAAGGGAAAGGGCATTACGGGTGACGAGAAGCTACGCGCAGGAAGCGTGCAGCTTTCCTTCATCCATCCTTCTCTTTCTCTCTGCCTTTCTCTTTTTCCTTTATTTTTTAATTTTTTTTTTTTTTTTTTCCCTTAAATATGTAGTCCGAAGAGTTGCGTCAGGAGACAAACGCGCTCGGAAATTAAGTGGCGCCCGGAATCTGTAATTTTTGTTTCTTCCTGGCAGAAGTCACTCTCTCGACGGGGCGCATCGACGGGTCAAAGAAAAATGCGGCGGTCTGTAATTAGAAACGCTGACCGAGTAGTGGGTGGAGAGAGGGAGAGAAGGAACGAGAGAGCGGGAAGGATCGAAAATCCCTCCAGCCAGTTTGGAGAAATGACAGCGGCTCGAAGGAGAAATAAGTTAGGCGTGGCAGGCCGCACGACCTTATATATATATATATATATATATATTTCTTGCCCTTAAGCGGGGAATATAGACGAAATATTCGTTCGTATTGTTAGGCAAATTTATATACAGCTTGCTCGCGCTTGAGTGTGTTTTTCGAATACACGTATAGAGTATGGGTAGACATGCATACGCATGCGCGCGCGCGAATATGTGTATAACGTGTTTTGTTTCATGGTGGAAAAAAAAAAAAAAAAAAAACGAAAAAAGAATTTCACGCGCGAACGAGAGCGGATAGCGCGTTGAAGGGACGAAAAGTAGAGAGAAAAACGAGAGAGAGAGAGAGAGCGTGTAAATCATCTCGAGCTCGTTCGAAGCCAAACCGAAGGCTTTACGAGCGGCGAGCTGTCGAACGTTCGATAATGAAAATACCTGTACATCTATCGCATATTGCGAACCGATCGGCTCTCGCGCGCTCGCCCGTTGCACTAAATCCAATTATCGCGACGTAACGTATAGACGGCACTAAATTCAGGATATTTGTCATTAATACGCGAGATTTCGCACGGAGCGATGCCTCTCTCGCCACGCGAGTTTCGCGCAGAGAGAGCGCGTACCTACGTCGACTGTACGTCGAAGCCTCGGATGATTTAAAGGACTTCTTTCACGCGCGCGGACAGCCTTTAGACGCGTAGATAGTAAAAGGCTTTTCAGCTTTCTACGTGGGCAGCATTGAGCGGAGCGATCGGTATTCAGCGCACGAACGAAAACGTAATTAGCGTTTTCGTCGTGTCGGTCAAGGTCTCGTCGCTCGAGAAACCATCGTGTCACGATTATTTAACAGAGAGAAGATGCTTTATCCAATCTCGCGTCGACCGCGTTAAGTTCTTCCGAATTAGTATCTTTATCCTCTTTAAGGGTTTCGCATCTGCGTCAGTACAGCCGCAATTTATCTTGAAGAAAGAGCGATAAGCGACACAGGAAAATCAGCTGTTCTCGATATATTATTATAAATGATGAAAAAATAGAGTCATGAATTTACACGCCGGTGTTCGCGTGATTATACAGGGTGTACCCAAACGGGCCCAGCTAGATTTTGAGATTTTATAGGAAATTTAATTGTGAACAAAAATTTTTTTCTTTACATGCACGAGTCGAAAAATGTTTCCTTAAACGGTTAGCGCTTATAAATCTTTGAAATCACGGTTATTTTATACATTTTTACAAATATCAGGGAAAGTATGTGTTTTTTAACAAAAAGCGCTCGACAAAAGTTGTAGAAAATTAAATTATCTTTCAAATGAGATCAAAATGATTGTGGTTCGTTTTATAGATTTTGTGATAATCAGTTTCAAATGTACAAAAAAGTGTTCTCGACTATTGACGGTCAGAGTTGTTCCTTTCATCTTCTTCTGGTGATTTAAACACAGAAGAGTAAAATTTTTTAGTGGAATAACCAATAAGCGAGATAAACATTAAAAATTAGTCAAGGCCGTAACAGCATAAATGAAGAGTATTTTTAAAGAATAATTTTAGGCATCAATTTTTTAAGGAAACACTTTTCGACCCATGTTTATAGGAAATTTTTTGTTCAGAATTAAATTTCCTATAAAATATCAAAGTCTGGCCGGAACATTTGGATCCATTCTGTATATTTTCATCCCGTATTTCGAAACATTCATTTCATTACACGAAGGTTTTTCAATATTCCTCCAATAAATTCTTATCTTTCATCTGGTTCCATTCACCGTGCCCTTGCTAATTCGAAATTCACTCCCCCGAAATTGATTTATTTATTTTTTTTTTTTTTTTTCTCTCTAGTGTAGTAATGTAATCAATTCATCTGTACCTCAACATTTCGCGTTCGCTTCGCAGATTCTTCCTCCAGTGCCCCATCACTTTCAATTGCCACTTTTTTTTTCTCGACTCTCGTTTCGGCTTCGCTATTTTTTATAGTAAAAGCTTGGAACAAAATACGTGCGAGGGGGGATTAATTCATTTGCTTCTCTCTCCAAATACAAAAAATGGCGGCAAAACGCCATCAGCGTTTTCCCCTTGCGCACACAACGATACTCGATTACGGACGGATAATCCCGAGTCGCGGGTCACGCTCGTGAAGTTTATGTCGGAAACTATTATTTCTCGCGGCACTGAACTCCATCGGAACGAAGGGCCACATAGCTGCGTCGCTATCGGGGAGAGAAAGAAGAGGTGATAAAGGGAGTCGCGCTAACGAGATTGGTTTCATTGGTATCGGGGAAGTGGGGTTGACGGGTGGAAAGAGGGGGAGGGGCGAGGGGGGCGAAGGGGTCGATCGGTATTCGTGGCCCGGTCGGCGAGATAAAATTCGTCGGAGATGCCTGCCAGCGATTTTTCTCAAAGGCCTCGATTTTATCCTCGCCGATGTCGAATGCCAGCCGCTCGATATCGAATAGAGGAAACGCCCGAATCATAACCGCCGAGCCGAGCAATAAAAGACGCGCGATGGAGCGTCTCTAGATGCGTCAGCTGGCCGGACGTCAACATCCGCCTACTTCGCGAATTGCAAATGCGGGAACGCATGCTGCGAGAGAGCGCGTCGCGGGATGTAAAGTCCCCGTATAGTTGGCTGAGGCCTTTTTTTTACCTTTATGGAGAAGCATTCTTCTCTCTCTCTCTCTCTCTCTCTCTCTCTCTCTCGAGGAACTGACGCGTCGTTTTAACGGCGCAGTAAAGCGCCTTGCCAAAGAGATAAAGGAAGTCTCGAGGTGTACGATTTGTCCAGAAACTCCCCCGTCCCGTTTCTGTCTTTTCTTTCTCTCATTATGGTCGTACGATCGGTTACGTAATGCCATCGTCGTTTAATCTTCTCAGCTTGCTCTTTCTTTTTTTTTTTTTTTTTCAATTATTATGGCACTGCAGAATGCCGTCGTATAGATTTATTTCCTCGATTCATTCTCGCGCGAGAAATGATCGTCTCCTTTTTTGCTGAGACTCCGTTTTCCGCGGCTCGCACTATTCCAATCGACAACAATCTATCTAGAGATTCTAGAGGGTCTACATAAATCACGGTTTTCGGAAAACTGATTAAAACGAGATATCTTATATTTACTTTAGAGATATCGATCGTTTATGAGCGTACATTTAGAACGCGCCCGTTGAGGAAGAGATGTATCTAGATTTGTACTTATCAGTCGAGGGAATTGTATGGCTCTTGCTGCGCGACACGCGCTACACGACCATAATTTTCCGCAAACGCGCGGGATATGTGCAGGTCCAGCTTTTATAGCCGGAGCCAAAAGAGAGAGAGAGAGAGAGAGAGAGAGAGAGAGAGAGAGAGAGAGAAAGAGAGAGAGAGAGAGAGAGAGAGAGAGGCAACGGCGGGAACGGCGCATTTATCTCCGTATCGTTTCGCCGATCGAGTCAATTTTCGACGAAGCTGTTTCTCTTCCCGCAACGGGGCTCGCCAACGTCGACGAAACATAAAAAGAGAGCCGCCCGTTCGGTCCCTCGGTTTCCCGTAAATCACAGCGGGCCACATTCCGTGGGACACCATTTAATGCGTTTATCTGTACAGTAGGCGACGCGTACTAGAGGTGCCCCGGTGAATCAGATAGCACGGGTGACCCATTGATTCTCGGCGGAAAACCAGTTTCAGTTCCCGACCCGTTGCGCGCTTTATACGGATCCGCGTATATAGATATATCGCAGTGTACGCGCACATGCAGATGTGCGAACACGTGTCGAGGTCACAGTGTGACGCATTCACAGAAATGTACGAATGCATATCGTAGATAAAAGCAGATCTCTCCTCCCCCTCCCCTCCCGCGGAACAATGGCGACAAAGAGGGAGGAGAAAGGCGAGCAATTTTCACGTAAATATTGTGACGTCGCTCGATTAAACGTCCTCGTTCGCGATCGCTTTGTTTCCGGAGTCTTTTGTCCGTTATCGATGTCCCTCGAGCGACACGGCGGCCTTCATTACTCGCGTTTCGCAAAGTTTGCGTCGCAGACTCCGCGACTCTCTCTCTCTCTCTCTCTCTCACACACACACACATTCTTTCGCTCTTGTATCGATTATTTACGCTGGCGCGTTCAAGTTCCGCATTTCCGATCGGCAATATCGCGTATCTTTTGCAAGAGCAACGGACGATCGTTACCAGTTGCTCGTTCCCGGCGACGACGATCGGCAGCTAATTTCCGCTGGAAAAAAATCTCAGCGTCGTCGCTCGACCGCCGTGAGAATGTCCGTTAGACTCGCATGCACGTGCTTACGATCGGGCAAAAGTCGCGAAACGGGCTTTCACGGACTGAGCCCGTGCACGTGTAAAAGTCGGGATAATGAGAGAAAGAGGGATATCGCGAAGAAATTGCCTTCCTTCTCCCTCCCTCTCTCCTTATCCCCGTTAACGGGGATAAAGAAAGACGGTCGCGCACGATTCGAGGGCCGAGCTCGAGAAATCGCTCATGCGCCCGGCATTATCCCGTACACAATTAACTTTTGTGCGCCCCGTTTATCGATTACTCTGTGCCCCTTCCGTCCTTTTATTCCATCCGGGGCCCCGCGTCCTTGTTATCGCGCTTCTCTTCCCTCTCTCTCTCTCTCTCTCTCTCTCTCTCTCTTTCTCGCTAAACCGCCATTCCGGATCCCGGCGCGAACCGAGATCGCGAGATCGACTCTCCTGCTCGACTCTCGAGAGAAATTTATCGTCGGTAAATTACAGTGTTTCGACAATTTCTTGCCGCGCCGCTCCTCCACTCGAGGCACCAATGATTGCGATCGTAAAGAGCACGCGTTAACGCAAATTTTACGTCGGCTAAAACAAAGATTCGGATTATTTGCCACTACGACGGTGTGCTAAGCCGAACAAAACTTGAGCCAACTCAAGGAACATGCTTTCTATGAAGAGAGAAGATTGCGAATCTGTAAATTCATATTAATCTTCTTCCGTATATGTATTAGTCATGCATATATCGAACATTTCATCATCAGACATTTGGAATTATGCGCGATAAAATATAGCGATCAGTCAGCAATCGTTATTATTTTTATAATCATTACATTAAGTATTTTTATCGTTACCAAAGTTACAAATATTGTTTACCTTCTCTTCAAAAATATGTCACTCTATTTTATATTACACTTTCCCTACGTTTTATAGAAAACTTTTCTATTTTCATCGAAATAAATTATCCAAAAATATGACGATAATTTAAGATTCAGCTCAAACTCGAATTGCGCTTTTAATAATTGAATTATTGGCAATTGATCCCGATCTCCGTATCACGAAGATACGTAAAACTTCGAACTTAAGCTAAAATAAATCATTTTTTTTTTTTTTTTTTTTTCGCCGCGACACTTTTGCCGCTAACAAGCTCTAGTAACGAATGTCGTGTCGTGGAATAATCGTCCAGAGCCGATGTGTGTATAGTGGACGAAGGTGTTATGATGCACTTACCAAGTCCCAAGAAAGTGTACCGTAAATTTGTCTCGTTCCCTCTTTCCCCCTCGTAACGAATATTCTAAGCGAGCGTGCCTCTCGGGCGTGTCGCGCCGCTGCTCCACGGATCTCTAAAAGTTTCGATGAAGCTCCGGAAAAAAGTTGGAGACTCCTTCTTACACAGTCGCCCATTTCCTTCTCGCCTCCCTTCCCTTCTCTTATCCCGCAACTTACTAAATGCGAGCGAACACTTTCGTCCACCTGCCACTTCAATTATGTCCCCGGTGTGTTTCGTTACGCTCGTCCAGTTTCAATTACGGCCACTCGACAATACTCCCGCGGAACTTATCCGCTATTAATTAAAGGCACTCGATCGCTAGCTTAATTAAGATCGCATTGGGAAAATTTAATAATCCGTCCTCTCACCCCCCCCCCCCTCCCCTCCTCCTCATTTCTCTCAATCCCGAATTAAAAGTTACACGAAATTATTCGATGCGCGATATGCTAATAAAATTTAATAAATCGCTCGCAACGCGCATTAATTCCGCGATTCGCAGTATCGCGCTGACGTTAAATTTTGCATGCAAAGCGCTCGTTGTCATTTCAGAGTGGGTTATCTCCCTTTTTTCTTTCCCCCGTACGAGAAAAGTGTATTATTCGGTTACTTTCATTCCGCGCTCATTATTGTTAATTACGGACGCAATTGTACGATCGATTGCAAAATAAAGTCCGTCTCTAATAATGTCGCACGTATGCCTTTAATAACGTTGGCGCGTAATCGCATCTTCGATCGACTGAAATATTTGACGATACTATGATAAAACGACGGTCTGCGCACGCGCCGAAAGAACGCTCGCTCTTCACCGTAATAAGATTCGGGAAAATCAGATCGGTCGACGTCATCTTAAAGCAACGCCCGTTTCCGCACGAGGATCGTCCATCGTGGTCCACAAAAGGAAACGGAAAAAAATAAACGAATCGTATAAAAGCCTGCTCTCTTTCTCGCCGAGAGAGAAAAAGAGAGAAAGCTGTATCCTCAGCTTCTTCAATTGAAAGAAACGTTTTACAATGGGCGGCTATCTGTGTCTCTCTCTCTCAGTGACGACTCGGCCTATTATTTAAAGATCCATTCTTTTTATCGGGGAATGTCCCTCTGTCTTTCTATGACAGAAACATCGAGCCGCTCGCCCTTTTTTTTTTTTTTTTTTTTTTTTTTTTCCCGGAAAACTTTGCAGAATGTGAAGAGAAAGAGACAGTAACATGGTTCTGCAGGGCTGGTAGGATCGCGTGCATGAAGAAACGATGCAGCTGATGGTGGCCGAGAAGGATGCTCGCTGATCTTGATAAGATCGTTCTCTCATTGTCGTCGGTGATGGTAGACCGGGGGGGGACCTTTAAGGAGATACGGGACAGGTCGATGGTATCGCGGAAATAACGAAACGATTAAACTGCCGTTAATAACGATTCGTTTTCGCGGACGTTACCCCTTGAATATCCATGCCATTGAACGGGAATGGCGTACAACGCGCGTATATCCAGCGTGTCTAAGCAAACTTTCCGCGACGTTGAGTAAGACGTTACGCTCGCGAATCCGAATGCACGATTTCGGGATCGTTTCCTCGGCGAGATTTCGTTTCAACCTGCCGTTCGATTCGACGAAGAGCTCGCGAAGCGATCGAGATTCTCTCGTCCTCTATTCGGCTTTACCTCGTTTACGAGGACTCGCGCCTCTTGGTACACAAATGCGATTCGCGTCTGGAACAGCTGCTCCAACGCGAAACGGAAGGAGAGCGAGAAGAAGAAACATACCGCGGGATATCCCCTCCCCCCTCTCTCTCTCCCGATAAGGATCTCATTGTCGTGCGCACCGCCGGGTGCGGAGGAGCCTTTACGGCCGAGACAGGGGAGCAGGGGAGGATCCGTGCCAACCGCATCGAACAAATTGCAACTCTGTCGGAAACTATCGGGGCGAGCGGATCGTCCGGAGAAGAATGCGCGACACGATTGTTAGGGCCCCGGTTAGTTGCCCGGGCGCCTTTTCATCGCTTACGTCCCTGCGGTGGTATTACCTCCTCCGCAGGATGATAACATCTCTGCGACACTGGGTATATCTCCTCTCCTCCTTGTCCTTCCAATGTCGTCTATTTTATCTCGTATCTCTATCTCCCCGTTTCTCTCCTCTCATCGTCGCATCAGCTCTATTCGCTCCCGTCTCCCTAGCTCGTACATGGCCGGGGCTAAATTGTCATTCGATGCCCTGAGAATTCGATTTCCAGTCGAGTTTTGTGGTGACAAGGGTTCGGAGAGAGCCTCCTCTCTCTCTCTCTCTCTCTCTTCATTTCGTCCGCCCCACGGACCCGGGGACCGACAATATTGTGAAACGTCCTGTATCGCGCGCTCCCCCTCGCAACGAGATCCGATCTCGTCGTCCTCGCTTGGGAATTGGAAAACAGGTAGAGAAAGGTGCTCGTTCGGCCGTTTTGAAATCGCGCTTTTCCGGTCGCGCTGGATTTTTTGGACTCGAGCGAGGCTAACGGGACACGCATAATCTTCCAGCGATTTACGTCTCGTTCATCATAAATCATCATTTAATCGCTCAATTAATCAAATAAAAACGCATTTATACTCGCACAAATTAATACATCAAGACGACAATATTCCACTAGTGTATACTTTTTTTTCCTCAGAAGATCAATAGCAAATGCGTTTTTGGAAAAGAATAAAATAAGAGATAACAAAAAAAATCAACGTCAAAAATCTTTCGGGAAGATCATTCTTGGCGTTTATTATAACATCGATATAGAAAGCAACAACGAATTTATGGATGTACAAATAGTGCGACATAACTTTTCCATTTGTTCTTTTCTTTTGTTTTACATTTTCTACCATGTATCTCACGTAAATATATACCAATTTAGTACAGTGTAACATACCGTGCAAAATAATACGCTGCACGTAGATGACGGCGTCAAGTTTATGCAACACACAGTCGTTCTCCTTTTTCTTTTTAAGCATTAGCATATTATGAGCCGTTAACGTATACTGACATATCGCGCGGAAACTTAGCGATCGCTCGCTAACTTATTCGAGGCGCGCATATATATATATATATATATAAATTCAAATGAAACTTTTCGTTCACGATTTATTTTTCACTTTTGACATGTCGTTGTTATTTCTGCGATTATTTTAAGAGGAGGCTGGCGCACGAATCTATTAAATCCGACAATTGGATACGCGGTGCGATTAAATATTTCTTTTTTAAAAGATTTCCATATTCTATCCCGGATCGCGGAATGTTCGGAAAGACTTCGATTCTGAGAAAGCCTGGTAATTCGATGTCCTATATAACACACGAGCGACGAGGGATTTCCGTTCGAAATGACGCATTCCGAGCGTATAATTCATGCTCATAAAAAGCTCCGGCTCACTGTGTTACAGGCATCTTATGGCTTCCCACTAACATTTTACTACTCTGATTTACATGGAAGTTTTGCGCGCTTTATGCTTCGTATGTTTGGAAAAAATAATAGAAAAGGATCTCAAAATATGACTGTAAAGGATTTTTTTTTTTTTTTTTAATGACATGTTGAAGGAAAAGACACATTATGTATGAAAAATAATAAATATTAATATAAAATAAAAAATATTAAAGTACTTACGTTCCATATTACTGCATAAGAAGAGCTAGAGAGAGAGAGAAAGAGATGGATGCACAGATGTATAAAGTTGATTTTTGTTCCTAATAAAGTTTTCACGCGTCGATATCGTAGCGCCAGTCGCGGAAGAGTAATTATTTGCTTGAAATAAGTTGCGGGGGCTTAGATTTAATCGCGAAGATTCGACGGAACGCGTCTACGTGAGGCCACTCCAAATCGCGCACCATAATTCCTCTCTTGCAGGGTATCGGCTTTGCGAAACTGTCTCGAACTCATCTCCTTCTCTCTCTCTCTCTCTCTCTCTTTCCCTTTCGATTCCCGACAGTCTGGAAAGTTCCGGAATTACAGCGGCTATTTTTCTTTTTACGGATAGCCGGCGCACCACGAGTGCGCTCTCCGCGAGGGATTAAAACCCACCGAATGACCGACTACGGGGCCGGCAAAGTCGTCGCGTTTTATAGACGCCGAGAAGTAAGTGCATTTGACGCAACGGTGAATCTCTGCGCAACGCAACGGTGATTATACAGTCGGATTACATCCTCCGTAGAGGTTTCCTACTTTCTCGGCGTACAAGCGCGACGGCCAAAGTGATAAAATGTAAAATTGAAATGGTAATGAATTCTCTCTCTCTCTCTCTCTCTCGTTGGATTTTAAAACGCGATTAATGGATACGTCACCCGCATGTGATTACATTAATGTAGATATCGGTGAGAATCCAATAACCTCGATGGAACGTACGATCGATTATTACGTTGAATTAAAAACAGGCGATACGGAAATATCGGAATGCGAAAATAATATTGCGGGGACGTTAAGAGAAATCATCGCGGCCTCGGATATTTATGAAAATGCGTGGGAACTCGCGCATCGAAATTTTATAATTTTCCCCTCAATATCCCCTCTTCCCCCTCCCCTCTCCCTGCCGCATTTTGTTTACGGTAAAATCCACACGGGTTATCGGACAATATTCGTCGGTAATCCCTTGTTGCCCGACAAACTGGGCGTTTATTATCAACGACAGTCGTTTAACAACGGGTGCTTTTGTCACAGGTTATTACGCGGTGCACGCTGCTGAAACTCGAATCGGGGGCATTAATCCGACAGAGGAATGCACGGACGTGTTCGGATTACCGTTGATCAAAAGAACGAAGGCATGCTTGACTCCGACATCTGCCCCTTTATACATCTCGTTGTTTCCGTCGCGTGATTTACGCTTTAATTATAACAAAAATCGCGTTTTTTTTTTTTTTTTTTTTTTTTGATTTCTACTCCACATCCTTTTCTCTTTCGAAAGATTAAAGCCTTAACCTGAGACTTTGTCGAAGACTTGACTCGCGCGTTGACGCGAGATGAGCGCGAGTGACAGGCGCGCGATATAAGATCAGCTGACAGCTGGCGAGATATCCTTGTTCGGGGAATCAGGGACTGTCCGATGAAAACTTTGGCGGCTCGCTCGCCGCCATTTCCCGCCAGCTGGTGTAAAATTTAAAAACGTACGTTAAAATAATTTCCGGAGGGACAGTTCCATCGCGGGCGCAATTTGCCGCATTTAGTTTATGCGCGAATACCTCCGGGGATATACTTCATCGAGGGTACGCGCGCATTTTCAAGTTCCTCGCGCTAATCAAAATAATATGTTGAAATTGTATGCGCGATAAAGAATCAGTGTATACGATTATCGAATGGGATGGCGATTAAAATTGCACGACACACGATTTAGCGAGAGATGTAAATATTTGACGTGTCGTTCATTCGAACGATCGAACCATGAATTTTAAATCACAATTATTTAATCTCCATTATTGTAGACGTTTTTTACCCAAAACGATCTCCACTACGCGTATATTATTGCGTACAAGCTGAAGTAATCCAGACAGAAAATATATCTTGTTGGAAGATAGGGGTGATAATGTCGAATTAATCGTTTGGCTGGCAAAGCTTATCGTAATCGAACAAAAAAAGGATTCGTTTCCTTCGATTAGCGAAGAAAAAAAAAAAAGAAAAAAAATGATTGGTCGCTGAAACGTCTTTATTTTCTCTTGCGTAAATTATGAATCGCATTCGTCCAGATTTGAGGGAGATTTCCCGCGAAATGTTTCTAACGTATAAGCCGCGGGGAAGATTCGCGTTGAGGAGCTCGTAATTGCTTCCCGAGATACGTCGCAGTTAAGGCCACTCGAAGAATGGTCGCCCGCTACGCGCTGGCGTCCACAAACTACGAGTGCAACGGTCGAAATCGTCGAAACGTTGAGATTCTCACGCCGCAAACGCAAACGCGGAGCGCGTTAATAGCCGACTCTCGCGCGCGGCTATTATTCCATTCGCAAGCTTTCGCGGTTCGAAAAGCGGCAGAACGGTCGCCTCTTCCTATTGTTGAACGGAACATTATTCGCGGTCTCCGCGACTCTTGCGCCACGATCATTAATACGATAAAAAATTAAAGATCGTAGAACAGCTTTCTCTCTCTCTCTTTCTCTTTGAAAATATTGTTTTTTGAAATTAAAAGGTGAAATTAAGATCTCTTGCAAACTTTATTATTGCTATTATTACTCCACGAATCTGTTTTTTTTTTTTTTTTTCATTAATTGCGCATCATTCTATGTATATTTTAAAATGTTAGTATTTTATTATTATAATATAATAATATCTTAATAATCAGTCGATTTTTAAATTAATCATCAATAAAATTAATGTAATGAAATTAACCTGAAACATTTGCAAGATTTTGGCAATAATTATTGCTTTATTACAGATTCATTAATTATTCGTATGTATCATGTAACTTATATGTGTATAAATCAGCGAAAAGAGCAGAAACTCCAAGAAAATAAACAGAAAAAATGACAGCAATTTTAATCTCGAATAAATCGCGCAGTGCCATAAGCGAGGAGCGTTGATCTCTTTTTCATATGCGATTCAATACCTTAAACGCGATTTTGCCATTTTAATCATATCTTATCGCTCCTTTCGATGAGAAGATAGTGATAGTCTACGGTATCGCGTCGTTGGCGAATAAAAGAAGTTTTCTCGCGGGGAAAAGCCGTGCGTGAGGGGGCGTGAGGAATCTATGCGGGCGGGACGGCAGGGACGAGAGGGCAGCGAGAGGCCAAGGGCGATAATTAAGACGGACATTGATTTCGCGATAGCGAGGCCAGGTCCTCTCACGAAGCGAGAGGACCGATATCCGCCCTCTCTTATAAAGTACGGGACATAACTGTACCCGCGATGCATCCATACCATCAGCTTGTTTCTCTCTCTCTCTCTCGCTCCCCGGAGTGCTCTCTGGTAGCTACCAGGAGAATGATGGGCAGGAAGTCGTGGTTTACGTAGCGGGACAGAGAGGATACCCACACTTATACACACACGTGTACGTAGCGTCGGAGAGGAGGGCGGGGATGACTCTCCTCGGTGCGCGCCTGGAGGACTCGAGCGCGCCAAGATTTATCGGCCTCTTACCGATACTGAGCCATGCTCAAAATGCTGCAAAACACGCCGTCGTTGTGCACGTGCGTGTATGTATATACGTACATATGTGTGTGTGTGTGTGTGTGTGGGGATGTACATGCGAGAGAGAGTCCCGAGCCGGATAACGAGGCGCTACCGCCACGGTAAATAGCCCCCGGTCATTTATTAGCTGAATTTATCTTGCCACGCGTCGAACAAAGGGATATACGGACTATACGCGCCGTGGTCGTTGTCTTCCCCCCTCCCCCCTCCCCCTCCCACGGATTTAACCCTCATCCCCCTGCCCGGCGATCGTCCGCCACCCACAACTTAGGCGTCGTTGAACCCCCTGCCGGGTTCAATTCCGCCGTGGCTCGTTTCACCGCGCTCGGGCAACAAGGGGGATCACCTCGGGCACCTGTATGGAGCTCGCGCGCTATCTGCGTGAGACTATCTGGCCTGGGGATTCTCGGCGAATTCGAAAAATGACGGCATACCGAGAGAGATTGGTCGAGAGTTGGCGCGGCGCGTCGTATACGCGATGCTTAATTAATTTGAAACAAGTGACGTAACGCGGACGCGTGAGAATTTTGGGATTGCTTTTTTTGATGTGATAAAAAAGACTACGTACTTATTTTTTAAAGAACGCTTAATAAAGTATCTATTTGTCTATGTACGCGCAGTGTGAATTTACTCGTGACGATTAGATGGGACTTTAGAAACATGCTTTATTAGACGACTCCTCTCTCTCTCTCTCTCTCTCTCTCTCTCCGCATCTCCGCGACATCAAATTAATCATCCTAGCTGTTACCTTGTAAACGTTATAATTAATGAGCCATTTAATAATGTCGCGAGTCAAAAGAACTGCTGAGATATACTTTGGTATCAGATTCATCGCATCTTCTTTATATAGAAGACGCCAAAAGCTAAAGTAAAAAGAACGGTTTTTCTCTCTTTGATACCGGGAGGTCAAAGACGTCCGATATAGAAGCGACGAAAAATTAAGCTGCAAAAATCATGAATAAATAATGCAAATAAATTTTTCAATATCTCTCGAAATGTTAATAATTTTTACGAATCATACAAATTGTAATAATAACTAAAAATAATAAGTAAAAATTTAAGAATTAACGATCGCGAATAAAAATGAGAAAATCTTACTTAATTTATTTATCCTTATTTCGTTTCAATGTTTCAGAAGAATTTCAAGTATATCACGAGATTAGTACGAATTTCATTTATCTCGATCGCGAATTACATGTATGTGTGCCGCGTTATCATTCGGAACAAGTCTGTCGAGAGCACGCCGCGGATACCGGAAACGGGTAACCGGAGGCGGTCACGTTATTCGCGGTCTGTTAACAGGGACACGTCTCCCTCTCGTCACGTCATTAAACGCCAGGTGAGCCACGCCGCGCTCGTTCATGCAGCATCGTGGAGCAGCTTTGCCCCTCCCGTTGCTCGGCGCGGCGATGGATTTATCGCTTTTATGGGACCGTCGATCGAAACCGCCTCAGCGAGTCTAAGGTCGCGCATCCCCTTCCTTTCTCCCCCTCACGGATCCTCTCGGGCTGTCGCGCGCTCGCGCCCCCGGGGTTAAGTGGCATTCCTCGGCAAGTTTTTATAATTATTTCCACGGAGGTGAGATCGTTAATCAGTAATTGGACGAGCGGTTCTCACAAGGGAAATAAGAGAAGAGAGGGGAGGGGAGGGGAGGGGGGGGGGAGAAGGGAAGAGGATCGGTCGAGCTCCTCTATTCCTACGTTGCTAAGAGAGTTCGAAGGGACTTTCTTCCCTTCCCTCTCTCCCCCCCCCCCCACACTCTTCCCCCTTTTTCCTTCTCTCGAGAGATCCTTACATTTCCAGGTAACGTATATATACTTGCTAAGCGACACTTTTTACATCCGCTTTTTATAGCAACGGCTTTATTACGCGCTTTACTTACCGCAATGTGTCGCGAGTGTCTTCTCTTGATTCGAGACCATAAGAAGGAAGATACACAATGCGTTTCTCGCGGATATATAAATTTCGTCAATATTAAAAGAATAATCAACTTCACGATCGTTTTTCCTGCAGTCATCATAATTGACTTATCAAGAGTCGAAAGATCCAGCGGAACGAAAGAAGATTGTAAGAGGCGAGAGAGAGAGAGAGAGAGAGAGAGAGAGAGAGAAATCTTCGCTAATTAGTATTAACGCACCTGCTGAGCAACGAGTTATTCGAAAATTATCCGATAAACGGATAGCGCCGGTCATCGATAAAGTGCTGATTACGAGAGAAAAGACCGCTCCACGCGGCGATTTCGATTAGTGCAGCGGGAGGAGGGGTGGGGGGAGAGGAAGCACGCGTGAACACGCCGTACGTAATAATTTCTTGGGCGCAGTCCCGCGGGCGAAATTCATTCGAGAACCCGCCCCGGGCGTGAAAATTTGATTCTCGGTCAGATTGTCGGGGTCCTGGTTCGCGCTCTCTGTCGAGAGGGCAAGTGGCATAATCAGCGCCGCTCACGTACGCCGATATTTAATCTCGCGCGTAATAATAATGACGACTCGAGGAGACACGAGGAGGAGCATCGGCGAGAAGACATCTCGCAATGCTTAATTGCGAAAAATAATTTCGCGACAATTACGTGGAGGGCCCAGCGTCTACTTTACGCGAGACACCCGTGTTGCGTTTTGCGCGCCTGCTCTTTGATCTCTCGTCGTGTTGTGACGAAGAAGCGTCGATTCGTTAAATTCTGATATTTACTTCTTTTTTCATCGTCGCATCTAGATTCAATCGCCTCGAGTTATTGTATCGTCGAGCAACGAGCGGCCGATCATGATAATTCGACAACGATTGTCAATGAGCGATTATGCTACCTGAAAGGAGAAAAGGTATGCCGTCGTAATAACACCTGCGTGCCGCAATGAATTTCACGAGACGGAGGGCCCGATATTTTGGCAAGCGAGTCTCGACGTCACGCACGCGTATCTGCTCGAACCGCTTTAATTTGCGCTCGCGCCTACGAAGATCTGACGAGCGTTACCACCCTGGAGTATCAATGGAGAATAATGGTCGTAAATAATCAATGAAAAGAGCAGTGCGAGTATGATATGGCCATCTCCATAAGCAAACTGTCTCTCATAATATCTTAATAATAATTAACACTTCCCATCGCTAAATATTTTTTATATCAATATTTCGATCTCACGTCATACATTGATTTTATTAATTCGTCGTTATACAATCTTTTTGATTGTTTAATCAAAGCGATACCAATGTCGCAAAATATCGTTGCTCTTGGCGAAATAACCGACTATTATTGATATTTGTGATATTATGCGAAATTGGTGTTATCGAAGCTGTATTAAAAAGAAGTATCTCCAGTCAGCATCGTTGACGATGAGAATGACGACACGACGTCAAGCGAACGCTTACTATAATTACGTAAAGGACCGTGGATTGATAATTATGCGATGAGAAACGGTTGCGGATAAATCGCGATTACGCGCGATACGGCAAATCGATTACGGAGGATTCTCTCGATAAGAGCGTCGGGTGTCCCCCATCCGGCATCCCGGCCACGAGTCCAGCGCATTACGATGCCACGATCATTGGTTCGCGTGGCTCGAGCGAGAAAGACGAGAAAGACGTGTAAGTCGCGTAAGAAAATGTAGTACAAACTCACGCATTTTTTACTCGCTTCGCCTGATCGCGGATATATTGGCAAAGAGGACCGAAGGCACGCACGGTGGTCTCGCCTCGTGTGGTCCTCAGGTCGAGAGGAGTCCGCTGATAGCATTCTCACACACTCTCTCGTGGCTCTTTCTCCTTCCCTCTCCCCCCCCCCCCTCCTCCTCTCCTTCTTTTCCGTATCCTTCTTCTACCAAGGCGTCATCCCTCCCGCGCGTCCCTCCTCGTCCTCTCTCTCGCCGCTCTTCTCTCACCTCTCCCCCCCCCCCTCCTGCTTCCTTTCCCTCGCCACAACAACGTCGTCCAACGTCGGTCTTCCTCTTGTTCGTTTTCTTTCCCGACCATCACGAGATTCTTCTGCCTGTACCCGAATGAACCGCGATTTTTCGCAAGCTCTCCTCAAGCTCGTCCCTTCTCCCTCCCTCTCGTTCGCCTCTCTCCCTCTCTCGCTCGCGCTAGGCTCTCCTCTGCCCGGACGTATAACATACAATTACCTGAAGACCAGATTACACGGGGCATGGGAGAGGCTCTCCACGCTCGTTATGCCATCGCAAAGCCGCGTTCACATTGGCCCACTTGAGACCAGCTTCTCTCCGAGACCCGAAGCAGGAGAGATGCGCTCTCGGTAAGAGACGAAGGGCGCGGGAGGGAGAGGAGGGAAACAGACCGCGTTGCCTTATCGTTTCCTTCTTCGTCGGAATCGGTGCTCCGCGCCTATACTCTGGCCGTCGGGATTCGAGAGGGACGAACTCTTCATCTTTTCGGTAACGATCGACTCGATCGGATCGGATCGGCTGTCGGACGAATGCCGACAGGATCATATTTTCTTTCAGGAATGTTGGAAAAATGTCGATTGGGTCCACTCTTCGTATGCGTCGCGCACACACCGCGCGACACTGGATGAAAATTTTCGACGCAGAGACGAAGAAACGTACGCGCGCGGATTAAACGAGATCGCGTCTTTTTTCTGTCACGGAATAATTTTAAACCCTCACACGCGGCCGGATGTTGCCGTATATGGACTATAACGCGCTACTGCTCATCGGCCGAGTGCGGTACCGTATAGGGAACGGGTAACTTTTTTTTTTTTTTTTTTATTGCTCCTCGTTCCTTTGCTCCACAACCATGTGCGTGCACGCTTCCGATCCATAATGAACACTTGTTGTATGCGATAAAGGAGAGAAAACCACCACCCGCAATATTCGCGAAATTTATAGAGAGACATACGCACGCGTCACCGACAATGAGACGCGTGTAGAAAAGTCTTAAATAAGGTAATTTTAAACGTTATAACATTTTTATAATTTTATGACATTAGTAGTAAAAAGCTGGAGTATCAAAAACATAGATAATTATTGAGACATTTTTATTACAAAAATGTGAACGAATGAATTTTGTTTTTATTCGACGCAATGGAAATATTTTTACTGTATCTCGCTGGAGTTATCTCGACGTATCTCGACATCGACTTTTCATCAGAGATTTCGAAACTCTTCGATCTTTCGAAAACTCGTGTCGCATTCTCCACTCTGTCATCATCCGTCGCGTTAACAAGTTCGCGGTAACTCTCGAGCTCGCGTCGATTTGAAAGCGCCGCTGACACATCTGCCGACGATCGTCATCCTCCCTCGCTCATCTCGCTAGCTGAGCTACCACTTTACATCCTCGAGTGGCTGCCACCAATGAGACAACTTTCCACGATTAAGCCAAGTAACTTAATCTCGTACCGCGTTTCCAACGGCTGGCAACGCGTTAAAGGCATTCGACACCCTGTTAATGCGCCGCGTCGACAATTATGGACGCGTGTATCTGTGGAATGCATTCGACGTTCGAATTATAATCGCACACCAAGGCGGAGAAGATGAATCGTCGACGTCTCGAAGAGTGTAGCAACGCTAATTAACTCCTCTAGAGATACGAGAGATAGAAAGAGAGAGAGAGATAGAGAGAGAGAGAGAGAGAGATGGAGTGTCTGGTCAATAAACACTATCTTTACGTTGACCGGGGCGATGATAATACACGCGTGACAGCTACTTATTATTTTATTATTATTTGACTACAGTACGACTCTCTAGCGTATCTGTTCGCCATTTTTACGAACAACGAATGCCATTTTTGTAGGCGGTACCTATACAAGCTCGCTCGTCGGCAGCTAAATGATTTTAAGGCCGTCCATTATGCCTCTTTATGGGACGCTTGTATCTAGTTAACTGCGCTGTCTAACGCTTGTAAAGTCTAAATATACGATTCGTCCGTAATTCTCTCGGGGGCTTTGGTTTCCGGAAATAGCCAACTAAGAAGAGATCCCTTCGCATAGAGGCCTCCGTGCCCTTCGTCCTAAACAAGCAATAAGTATGCCGTCAGTCTACAAGGTCGACAGTGTAAATTTCATTGTTCGCGTTATTACTCCGAGAATTTGACTTTAGAAAACTTGTTGACGGAAAGAATCATTGACGAGGGTTTACCGAGGAGGTCTGGCAACGACTAATTTTTTCACCCGTACCTGCCCCTCCAGATGACAACCACCCGGAGTTTTCAAATGTCGGGATTGATTTGTGGAGGAGATTTATTGGGAGCGCAGAACGTTGTTTCGTGAAGAAGAGAAAAAGAAAATGTCAAGGTTTCCGCATTGCTCGCATTCTCCCCGGTAGGACGCTATTAATTTGCGCGCCGCAGGACACACGAAGGACACGTCGCTCACCGTTAACAAACTAATGCGGAGGAAGCGAGGAGGTGGGGCCCGCCGGGCTCCCGATCTTTCTCTCTCGAATGAAATATTAGGGTCGACGATGTAAGAAGCTACCGCGAATCGCCGATAACTATCTCGAGGAGCGCCGCGGCGTCTTACTACGTTAATAAATATTAATTAACCATCGCCCCACCTGTCCCCCCCTCGGTCCCCTCTTTCTTTACCTCGTCGGAGATTTAATAATTATATTTTCGCGAATAACCCTCCGGAACGTTGAATCTCTCCGCGCGTTCTCATGCAAAACCGCGCGCAAATTACAAACAACACCGCCGGAGAATCACGAAGAACGTTGACGGGTTAATCTCTCGGGCGCTTTACGGCTCTCTTTCCGACCGTCGCCGATTTACGAGTCCGCTCTGTCTCACGAAAACGCTTTCCTCCTAACGATAATTATTATAATCAACTGTCAGTAGCTTGTTAGCCGTGCCACGCGGACGCGAATGCGTTAAATTAAATTTAAATCCCGGATGGTGCGCCGGGCGAGTCGTGTCGCGGGTGGAGCACGCGGGTCGAGCGCGGAAAAAGGGATACTACGATCGAAGGGGAAGGAAGGAGAGAGAGAGAGAGAGAGAGAGAGAGAGAGAGAGAGAGAGAGAGAGAGAGAGAGAGAGACGCGGCACCGCCACACCAGCCTCACCATCGCCGTCGTCGTCATCAGGTAGGGCATCCAAAAACGAAAACGCGCGCTCGCGCACTTTTTTAAGTAGCCAACTTGGAAGAATTATATTCTAGAGACCCGGTGGTCCTACGGAGATTGGACGATAATTACCACGTGCTGTACCGCGCGCAAGATAAGTAGTATTAATGCTGCCCGTGGAAACGATCCCTGGACCCCGCTATTATTATATACGCCAGCCCCACTCTAGCGATCCGCCGCTGCGTGAGACTACCTAGCTTGTTAACCTCGGAAATACGATAGAAAAAAAGATAAGGGAGCGAGAGAGAGAGAGAGAGAGAAGGGAAAAGGAGCGAGTATCGCATAGTTTCGTCGTCGCGATAAATTGAGATTGGTAAATAAGTTTATTATACCTATATACGCAGGGAGATTCTCTCTTCTTCTTAATTGCGTGTTATTAATACAAATAAATTTCATTCCGTATCATTCTGTATGTGATCGAAAGCCGATCCGTATTTATAGGACACACTCGCTTTTTTTGAAAGATGAAATATCATGTATTTCTACTCTTATTATATGTACCTATATAATCGTGCATCAGTCTATGAATGAAAAATATTTTTGATTGTTTAATTACACGATAAAAATAGAATATTTCACGTTTATTTTTTTTTATTATTTATACATAATAATATAACAAGCTTTTAAAATCTTATGTTTAATTTTAAAATGTTGCCAGTAGATAGATTAATAGACGAGTATTTATACGACCAAACTGGCAATTTATTGTTTGATTGTTCTATCACGACGTTTCGATCATATGATTTTATGACCAAATGTCAAACTGACATTGTGTCAACCACTATGTTTGGGATACTGAGAACGACTAAACGACCTTTAATAATCTATTGTATATGTTGTTTAAATTCTCTGTGTCTTTTTACTATTGACTCTCAAAAAAACATAGAGAATTTAAACAACATATACGATAGGTAAATAAAGGTCGTTTAGTCGTTCTCAGGATCCCAAACATAGTGGTTGACATTTCAATTTTTCTCTTTCTACTTTTTAACTATAACGCAGTTCGCTTGATAAGAACCAAAACCATATGGTCATCAAAGTGATAGAACAATCGAACAATAAATTGCCAGTTTGTATAGACACTCATCTATTAAGCTTTTAAAAATTAGAGGATTCTAGATTCTGACAAATTTCTAAGCTCAAGATTCCAAAATCGGAAATCTTATTATCGTTGAACGAGGATGAGTTACTTAATCTTTTCAGCGACGCTCCGTGATAGTGATAGTGAATATTTTATGTAAAAACTATACGCAATGTATTATTTATGAACGCGCTTTATTTCTTCGAGCTTGAATTCATCTCATCATCAAGTCTCACTCTTTATCACAGTATCTTTCATCAATGTCTGTAAGTAATCCTTTAACGACTCACAAATTTCCCCGATCTAAAACCCGTGATTTTCCCGTTAAGTGCGCAAGATGATAGATGGATGCATCGGTTGTATACCCGGGGTAACGGCGGGTTAAAGTTAAAACGCGCCTTTCCAGAGAAAGTGTAATGTACGAGCACAAGAATAACTACTTCCTGGCGATCACGAGGGCTGATGGAGTAATCTGACGCGAGTGAAAGTGAATCAGTGAACGATCAACTGATCAATTTTTAATATATTTTATCGCCATATTTTGATAACCGTTGAAATCGAAAATCAATCAGCTGAGAAGTGAGATTTTTTTCTCTATCAGATAAATTAGATTTATTTCGAAAAAAAAAAAAAAAGTTAGAATTGATAGTCCATAAACATCTGATCACTTGAAAGTTCATCTAATGGAAACTCGAGGTACATTACTTTGAACATAATCGGTGGAAAAATCACGCATCACACAGAAAGGATATTTTATGTATTCCACGTTCATTAATAATAATCACCAGGCTATGTGTGTGTGTGTGCGAGAAGAAGGCGAGGAGGATGGATGCATCGCTTCTCAGAACTTTGATCCTTCTCTCATGTGCACGCGTACCCATCATCCGTCGCGAATAGCTAATCTATTTCGAGCCAACCTGTTAACCTTCCGCCAGGTATTCTCTAGTCCGACGTCGTCGCGCGTTACACATCTCTTCATTATCGTTGGCGCGCGTCTAATAGCGCGGCGAGACTAAAACCTAATCCGACGGGAATTATCCTCGTAAGGCGATATCGGCGCGCCGGTATTTCGCAGGAAGGTTTTTTTTTTCTTTTTCAGAAGTTCGATAAAGCGGAAGAGATCGGCGGCGGAGAGGCGCGACGGTATTATATCCGCATGAGCGACCTTGAACGATGAAGGGTCGACGTAAGAATTTAACTCCACCCTCTTCTACGCGGGAGGCTCGCAGGTTGTAAACGATCTCGCGTACGATCGTAAAACGGAATTAGGAAGAGAGGCCGGGATCATTTTTTTTTTTTTATTTTTTTCGGATCGCGTCCGACGCAACGGAAGCACCTGCTGTGTTTCACGGATAGCTCGCTTATAAATCCAGCACGCCATCTCAGGGTCACGGGCATCACGGTTAGATGCTTAGTGGTTTCGAGCCGTACGATCGAGGGAGAGAGAGAGAGAGAGAGAGGGGTTTCGCCCCGTGCTAGAGGAGAAGAAGACCTTAGAGAAACGGGGTTATTACCGTCTTGTTAGGAAGGCAGCTGCTGTTTCTCCATTTAAGTTCGAACAATTAAATTGTCCGATCTCCTGCGCGATCTCCGACTCCACGTTTCTCTCCTGCCCATACCTACTCATCTCCCTCGTCGCCTCCTGCTTAACGCGACGACAGTTCGGGGCGGCGATCGGGGGAGACGATGATGCGTGAGTTTTCGTGCATTCGCGGCAGATCGAGGAGGCCGTCGAGTCGCAATTAGCCGGACCGACGGAGGAGTCCTCCGGATCGCCCAGAGACCCGCCTCTCGATATTATCGGAAACATTGGCGATAGCATCGAGGGAGACGTCTCTCTAGAGAGAGATAGAGAGAGACAGAGCTAGAGAGATAAAACGATGAAAGTTTATTATCGTTCTAGGGCAAGAACTCCTCTAACAACATATTGACATTTTGAAAGAAAGAAAAAAAGAAAGAGAAAGAGAGAGAGAGAGAGACGTCTTGTAACTTTCCGTATCTTTATCATCGCGTTCGCGTTGCGTTTGGGAAGACCGAAAATCGTGCCGTGAGGCGTGACCGCGTGCGGGGCGAGGACCGGATGCGGACGGTTTCGGACGTGGCACGTTAACGCGTAACGAGGAGACGCGCCCAGAAGATGAAATTATTAGTTTCCTTTTTGGCGCGAGACTTTTTATTCCGTGCCCGCGCCCCGAGGGCTATTAAGCGAGCCGCGCGATTTCGCCGCGATCGAGCGAGCGATGGGTGCGGCGCGACGGACCGTCCCCGCATCATCGACCGACAATCTGTGACAGACAGGTCGCGTTTCCTCCCGGCACTCCGGCTCTCCCAGCCCCGTTAAAAGCTTCTTGAAAGCCGAACGGCCTTTTACTTGTCGACTTCTCGGACCAATTAGAGGCGCTCTCGAGGAATCCCGCAATATAAAGATGAATATATAAATATCAATCGATCGCGCGATAAAATTAAACTAACTTCTAAGCCGTATCGGACCGCTAAGTCGCAAAGTATTTGCTCGCTTGCGAAGCAGTAGACATTCTTTAAGATTAATAATTTATTAATAATAATTTTATTAATAATAATATTAATAATTTATTAATAATAATGTTTTATTATTTTTTAAGATTAATTTCGCGTCATTTTAACGCGAAAATTTTCGCCTTCCAGTGTGCGCAGCCGCAGCACGCGACGTCGATGCGCTCGAAATGATCGGCGCAACAGTTTACTTTGATTGGCTTTCGGACAGATCGCCATCCCGATTGCCCCTATAAATTTGCGCTCGCGCGTCTCGCGATGCACTTACGTACCGCACGTACGGCCCGTAAATTTTGCGACCGCTCCCGGGTGATCCGGTAGGATGCTGAGGGGATGGGGGGGGGGCATTTCGCGGTTCCCTTCACCGATTTCGCGACATTGATTCGCCCATTATTCATCCCTGACGTTCCCGATGATGGATCGCCGATGGTGTTGGTCGATCAGTCGAATGACGAAAACGCTTTGCTCGCGTATTCTGCGTAGATAGGTGCCAATACGTATTCGAATCATGTCCCGTCTCGTTTGTCCATCATTTTTATTTTGTTTTAACGAACCGATCGAGAGAATTCCGGAGTAGGGTAAGTTCGCGATTGCGTTCGATGACATCATTCTAAAGAATTCTTTCGATTAATAATAGGTTTTAAGAATGTTGAATGTTTATTATTTTGAAATAAAAAAAATATATGTTTTTAAAATTATTAATATTGTCACACACAATTCTGTTGCTTCAGAAATATAATAATGCATGATTAATGTGAAAAAAGATTTTGCAAAGAATTTTTACAGAATGATACATTCTTTCGTCACGCCCGGTAGTCCACAACAAAAGAAAGTTAGAGATAATGCTGACTTTCAAAAAAGGATTCTGCATTTTACCGCTAATGACTTTTTTAGGGCCCTTTGGCAGACATAAAGGAAAGGGTAAAGAGAAAATGTCCACTTTCCACGTCATACAACTTTAGAAAAACATCCGACAAATATTTCGGGAAAAAATGATTCTGTTCCCAAGGGTTCTTAGCGTATCCTTGAGATTTAAGTTTTGTTAGTTCTCTTATAAAGATTTTATATAGCCTTTGAAAATGAGGAGCGCTGCGGAAAGGAGAGAGTGTGCGCGATGAAGCAGAAAATCGAGCAGGATGCCTCATGCGAGAGTCGCCGCATCGAGCTGGCTCTCGTGATGCAGTATCCGAATATAATGACGGATTATCGTGGCATTAATACCTTGTTTAATCAACAAACAGGTTGGTTAAACCCCCACCTCGGGCATGCCGTTTAAGAAATAAAATATGACGACCGCGTGCCCCGAGGGGGCATGTCTTGCTCCTCTTTCCTCTCTCGCAGCGCCCCTTCAACATATTCTTTCGTACGTGGTAGTACGTTTAATGTCTGTTTCTCGAATCCGCGTGGCTCGATAATTTTGTACGTTTTGGGCGAACGTGCAGATTTATATCCCAAATGATTCATTTGCGACAAAAACAACGCTCGATGATAATAACGTGTCGCTCGAAACGCATATCGCGTTATACGCTCTGGAAAGACTGTCGCGGTATAATGAAAAAGAAAGAAAGAAAAAAAAAAAAAAAAAAACGTATAACGGAGATCGCTGAGGCGGAGAGAAAATGACCGGTGATCACCGTCTTCCCTTCCAAGTACCGACAATCCCTGAACATTATCTCTCGACTTCAGCCAAAGAGCCTTCAGTCGAGTATTTGGAAGCGCGGAAGAAAACGAAGCGATGCGATGCTCGAAAGAGAAAACGAAATTTTGCCGATTCAAAGATAGATCGATCGATTTTTGGAAATTCGTCCTCATCGATCGCTTCGCGTTAGTAATTAAAACAAGTTCTCTCTCTCTCGATAAATTCGTCGACGGTTCGAGAGGAGCGACGAATAACTTTTCCGACTCATCATCCGATTCCTTCCACTTTAAGTCACTCGCTTACGCCGCGTAATATAGATGTAGGTAGATATAAAGCACTCCGAGGGCTGCAGCTGCAGTTGCCCTCTCGGCGACGAGAGAGCAAAGAGTGAGTTCCGTTGAAAGCGAACAGGCTCGGGGGGGTTTCAAAGAGTGTTAATTAATTTTCTTTGCGCCTCGCGCCGTAGACTTTGACGTGCCGCGAGGTTTTTTTTTTCTTCCCTCTTCGATGGTTGCCGCGTCTCGCGGCAACTGCGACCCTTCATATTTCGCAATTTAAGTTGCTCGGCAAAGAAAGATACCATTGTTACTTCATGGAACAAGTCGATCCGCCAGAAACAGAATATCAGAATATCTCCGCGGGTCTCGCGACGACGGCAAACTGTTAAGGAAAATGTCCCGATAGTTACAAAGGGAACATGACGTCAAAGATTTCTTCCCATGGATCATTATCAAAGCCTCCTCTAACGATTTTGTTTAAATTAAAGAATTAGAGAAAGATATAGATAATATATTCGGGTAACTTTTTATTAATATCGGCTATATAAATATAATAATTTTTATCTATTTTATAACTCTTTATCTAGTTTGTCTTTTTATATGCAAAGAAACAGAAAAGAGACATTCGAATCAGTATACAGCTTTTGATACGCACAATTTCTTTGGTGTGAATTTCCTTCTCCCTTATCTCCCTTTACACCCACAATCCTCTATAACATACAATGGTGTCTGTTGTCGCAATGCACTCGAACTGAGCGCGGATGTAAATAACGCTCAACGCTTTTTACGTTTCCGTTCGTAACGGTGGAAGTTCGATCATTCCTTATAAAAGAAAAATGTCGCGGTTACGGACATACGTATAGACTTCGTATTTAGGCGGCTTAAACCACGCTATCTTCCGGACGGAAACCCGGGGGAAAGAGTCATTATACGCTAATCCGCTTTCTAATTGTAAGCGGCGGCGGTGACATGGCTTTACAGAAGGGTCCTTCTTCCCAGGAAAAGGCTCTTTGTGGTTAATGCCTTTTCGACTTTTACCGCGAACCTTCTCTTGCCGCCGACCACCCCCGAGGAGCATCGCTCCTCGAGCCGCTGCTTTGACTACGTGAATGGGATACGTGACGGGCTTAGATATTTTCCCTTTTCGATCCTAATTATTCCGCGTTGCTGTGCGCACGCGCGCCCAGTCATCTCAACCCCTTCGGAAGTCTCGACCACGTAATCAAAATTTATCACGCCACTGCTAGCTACTTGTTTAAATCTTAACAAAGGACGGCGGCGGAGGTCTCGGATGGCGTTCTTCACGAACTTTCTCCTACTATCGGGAATACTAACGAGATTAACGCGCAGCCCCGGTTTGTATAGTCGCGTATATGGAGGAGGGACGAATGTAAAGATAAAAAGAGAAAGAATCGTGCGATTGGTGGAAAAAATGGCCGTTGAAATTTGCCGCGTAAAAATATGTCCCTGTCGTTCGAAAAGGCTGGATACTAGATTAGGTTGCCCCCGAGAGAGTATCGCGGGCATGAAATATGTGATTACCGGATTTGTCAAAAACAGCTGTGCCATGGACATTTGTTGGCCCGGGCGTGAAATTAAACCCCACGAAACTGTAACGATCGAAATTATTCGAAACGCGTTACGATCTTACGTCACTTTATTCTCTTGTGGACGAATGGATGGTAGTCGAAATGTGCTTGGGTATAAAAAAATAGCAGGCAATTTCTGTGCACAGCTGTGACATTTTGCAAGGAATACAGAGAACGAACTCTCTTTTAATAAAAATGCAATTTCATAATTCTATGTAAATCATAATTGTTTAAATTATAATTTATATAAAAACATTATAATTAAAGCTCTTAAAGTAATTTAAGACTCAAGATTAAGATATCGCGTTTAAAAGCGATCATTTCCCGTTTGACTAATTTTTTGCCTCTCTTACTTATCGTTCTATGAAAGGACAATGGCGTATAATTAACTTCTAATGCGTAGACACGCGCATTATAATGCAAAGTTTGCATGAAATTATACGAAAGATCTTTTGGAACATCCCCTCCCCCTTCCCCCCCCCCCCCCACGGCAATTTTTTGCAAATGTGGCAGAGGCAACCGCGTGCGACGCCACACGCACCGGAAAGCACCGGAGCAAGGGGATAACGTCCATTTGTAAAGTCCGGTCGACTCATAAATCCGATGCGGCTTTGATCCGCAGGCCGCAAAAGGGGGGCAGTGGGCCGAGACCGGGTGGCGAGGAAACGCTCGCTCGGAGCGAAGAGGGAGGAGGAAAACGAAGGGGGGAAGGTAGCGGCGGAAGGTGAGAGAAGGCGGGAGGCAAAGAAAGGAAGGTGACGCAGGTTGCGTGCGGGTGGTCCCCTGCGGCATATACGTAGATCGCAGGTACGTCACGCGTTTTTACTCCGTACCTCGTAGGATGCCTCCTTTACTGGCTCTCTCTCGGCGTATATAAGACGCTGCGGAATTCGCGTCGTGCGAATAACAGGAATAGGCATCAGGGAAAAAGCATTAAAGCGCACGGTAGCGCCGAGATGTCGTCGCTTCAGGGGACGGGGATTATCTTATCGCGAAGAAGGCACTTCCTTGTCTTGCATTTTTCTTTTTCTACTATAGAAATTTCTATTAGGATGTTAGAAACATTTTTAACTACTTGTTCTCGATAATTTTACGAAATAATTAAAGTCACTATTTCTTAATTGATTTTACTAATTAAAATAGAAATACTTTATTTTACATATACGAAAAAAGATTAGAAAAACGATTGGAAAACATTTGGAAGAGTAAATTTGCTTGATACTCGTCGCAAAGAGAGAGAGAGAGGCAGCTAATTTATTTTTCAGAGAAACAATATGTCACTTTATTGCAACACGAGAATCTTTTTCTAGCTCTTTCGACACAATGAAGTGGCGCGGCGAGATCCCCGGAATCCCCAGTTAAGATTTCATCCGTTCCATCTCGCGCCCGCTCATTGGAGTACCGGATCCACCTACGCCTCGCGTCTGACAATGAGTCACGGATGGCGTCGTTCCGGGAACGTTGTTTCTGCGCTAGCGGTTTTTGTCAAGCCGATCGCGTCGCGGCTGTCATTCCTCAAACCGGAGACCGGAGAGAAGGACAGAGTAGCTCACCGAGACTTGCCAGAGCGCGCGATTCTGGTTTGTGTTTCGGCCCCTGTGATCGCGCCTTCGTCGGGTCGACGCGCCCTTTCTCGTCCCTTCCCCTTTCCATCCCACACGATCCAGCTGCGTGGCGTCACGCTTCCGGACTTTGCAGCGGACTTTGTTCCCCATCAGCGCGAATCTGCCTCGTTCAATCTTCCGCACTTTCGCCGACGAATTAATTCGCTTTTAGGTAGAGGCTCGTCGGATAATTTCTGTTTGTCCGGCGGGGATATTTTGTTTCGCCGGGTTAACGAGGGAGAGCGAGCATACGCCACTCGGACACTCGCTCTCGCACATAGCAGGATTTTTATAAATCCTTTTTGCAATAATTCCGAAACCACACGAGACAACAATCTTTGTCATTCGACGCGGCAGCCTCGTCGAGCTTCGCAGACCGTCACGCGTGTTTAGTTTCTTCAATCACAGCTTGCTTCTTTTTTCCGCTTTCCTCCTTTCTCGCAGCCCCATTGGGAGCCCTTAATCGTTACGGTTTTGAGGTACCTATACGGTACCATAACAGTCTGTGATTTGCTTCGCGCCTAACATAACGCACCGTCGGGCGTCTCTCAAACTTTCCGACGATGATCTTGCCAACCAAAACCTTTGTGCTAAGCCTCAATTCTTTCCGCAGACAATATCCATTTTCGAAATCTTGTAAAAATTTATGAAAAGCCATATTATATTATATTTTGCCACGTAAGTGACGGAATATTATTTATTTGACAAATAGATCTTTTGCAACTCTTTGTTGTAAAAAAGATAGCAGGTAAAAAAATAGAATTCTTTCTTCCACTTACTGTTTAAATTATTTATATTACAAGATAAAGAGGTATATACGTTTATAAATTCAATAATTTAATTGCATAAATGCTATACTGAATAACGTTTTCAAAATTTGTGTAACGTGACATTTGAATTATCATAAAAAAAAGTAATGTTTATTGATAATATTTATTTTTTTATGGGAGGGTGATTTAATTTAATGAGAATTTACGAATATATATATATATATATAACTTTAGTAATTGAATAATTATTGATGTGACATTAAGATGAATTATATTCTCAATTTATATAGCATTGCATTTTTATTATTACGAAATATCAAATTCTACTCGATGGAATATAAATCAATTAATTTTATAACGTTTACGAATTACGTGATAGAGAATAGATTCTCTACTCTAGAATATATCGAGTAATAATACGTCTGTTTTCTCTTCGTTGCATTCCGCATAATTTCTTTTCTCTAATTACTGTTGACGTATTATTATCTTATAAATCGTTATTTCTTTTGAATCAAGCATGAAATATGGACGTTGAGTTTTGCTCTTTCATCGTTTTTCGGACAAGTTTTTTTTCCATGCCTTTATTTTGCTACCACAGTAACGAGCAGATTGTCGTCTAACGTGAAAATCACCGGTGATTTAATCGCTGACAGTTTACGTCGGTCAAATGTGTATTATGATTGTTAATTGCATGATTGGCTTGATGCAGAATACTTAATTGTCAAATGGATTTATTGTCGCCGAATCAGCTGACAATAGTCATTAGATGCGAGAACGCGATTTCTCGGCTCATTTACGATATTTTTTATTACGTTTCATTTATGATTCACAATTCTCGACGTCCTCGCTGCCGATTCAAAATAGTTAAAAGTAGGAGGAAAATTTTGCTTACTTCTTACTCGGGGAAACAACGACGAAAAAGAACACGGAGAGAAGTGGACGCGTTGTCTCGTCTGTCATGCAAAGTATTTCTTTTTTTCTTCTTCTCATTGTACCGTAGCTCTTTTAATCCCGACTCCGCAATTACGTTTATCGGAATCACGATGGCGAGAAACTGGGAGAGACGCAGAAGGCGCGACAAAGAATTCTCCTTCGCGATCCCGCTTGAATTGCAGGAAAGGAGGCCACTCTACCGGCCATACGTCATAATTAAACAAAGTCCTGCGACAGGACCACCCAGCTAGCGGATCCACCCCTATCCATTAGCCTCTATTAAATCAAAGCCGCGGCGACGCAATAGTGGCTTGAGCGCGCGTTTATGAAATCAAACTTTATGACCCGACACTATCAAGAGAGGCGAATACACGTACACGTACCGTGTGGAATAATTCCAGTACACGCGCAGAAGCTTTCTTCTCACGCTCTCTACGATCGCGCGATTATTTCAATGCTCGCGAGCGTCAGTCATCGTCTCGAAGATAACATTGTCTGTCGCGCGAGAGCGCATTTGGAATTCATTATGCACTTCGCAGTAATGTGCGTTTAATGTTTAATGTTTTTCGAAAAACTTGAGAGTTAGTTTTCATAAAGGAACGTTAAATAGAAGATAAAACACGCGTACGGATTGTATCCATGAATCATTACGTAGCCGAGCTATCTAATCATTCTCTGTGCTTTTTAGAATATTTTTTTAATAAATATTATAATCGATAAAGTATTTCAACAATTTGACTTTAAATTAAAATTTTTTAAAAATTTAAACATTAATCATAAATAGGAATCGATAAAATATGACTTTTTATTTTTTCGTCAACGATCCTTTTATTAAGGAAGAAAAAAAAAATATTGTGAAGGAATGTGAATAAACGTTCTGACGAAAGGAAAAGGACGCGAGAGACGCCGCCAAGTCACGGTACACGAATTTTGAAGCGATTTTCTCGTCCGCGTAGATCTCTCGCCAACAATGATCCAGATGCACGCGTGCATCTGACGTTTCTTGACGGTTCGGCTGGTAGAGGGTGGTTCGTAGAAGACGGCCCCGTACGATCCCGCGGTATCCGGTTAAATTGGTCACGGACCGGAACACGTGTTAGCCGGTATCCCTGACGAATCGCGTCACGTTTTTCCCACACGGAGCGTCTCTTCGATCTCTCGCTCCGTCCACGCGGAAGTCACACACGAACTCGACGGATTATATTCGCCGGCGCGTTTCCTCGCATTTCCGAATTAAGTAAGCCGAGTAAATATCGCATGTTGGCTAAATATTTTGTAGATGTATAAGATCTTACGTTACCTTACGTTCTCTCTCTTTCCTCCCCTTTTCTCTCTCGAGGAAAAGGTGAAAAGGTTCGACTCGTGCTAACACGAGCGACGAGGGCGCGCGGTGCTCGAGACGGTTCCTCTCGAGCGTTCTCCTGTTTGCTCTTCGAATTTTTTGACAGTGAGTCGATTATCCGGACCTCTCTCGTAAGACTTTTCACGCCCTTGCCAAGCATATGTTCGGATAGCCGCGGCTATGTCGACTTATGCCATACGTATGTATGAATGTGTGTATTGGAGCCAAGATGTTTGCTCTCTTATCCTCTCAGGTGGTTATCGATCGCGCGCCGAGCACAAACCGTGCCGATGACAAAATTCATTCGCGCCCTCAGCTGACTCGTTTCTTTTTCTCATTAGCGATATTGAAGATAAAGGTTCGCCGTTAAGTACATGAAGGGGAGGAAGGGGAATATTACGTACGTCGGGGCGCTCGTTGGACGTCATCTTGTAAGAGAGCTCCTGTCAGTTGATATCGGAGAAAGCGCGGGAACGTGCGGCGGAATAAATTTTGCCGGAGGATTCGTTTTATAAGCGAACAACGTTATCCAGATGCCACACACCTCTTTTACGTAGGACGTTATAAAAAAGCTAGAGAATTAATCGAGCTGATAGTTTTTATGGAATTAGCAAAAAGGACGAGGAAAGAAGCTAATCTTATTATGAAATCAAATATGAATCTAGTTGAAAATAAAAATATATCTTCAACATTTATTTTATTTTACTACTCTTTATCTGAATGGTAAAAAAAAAAAGACCGATCACATCTCGTGTTATATCTCCTTCGATGTTCACGTAATTAAAGAAAAATATCGAAAAACAAATATTTGACGTCTCGGAGACGATAAGGTTCCGACGTCCATTTTGATTACTCGAGCGCATCGGAACATTTCTCGATGGAGCTCATCAATAAAATCAGCAGCTGCTGCTTTTTGTCGGCGGCGTGATTTCTCAGAACAGAATTCTCGGCATAAGGAATCGGCGATCGCATCGGGGAATCGATCGATCGAGCGGTATCTGTCTAAAGATCCGCGACCGATGGACGAGCGATCCTAGCGATCTGAGATGAGCAGGCAAGAGGACAAGCTTCATGGGAGATGGCCCGTGAGCGGGCGAGACGAACTCGGATTAGACACGGGTTATGGGGGACTGCGCGCCACCCGGCTTTTCGGCCTGGCCTGGGATTCTACTCGAGTGGATACACCGGCCGGTTTCTCTATCGAGAGGAACGTTCTGCTGAATAGATCTGATTCCAGTCAGACTTCCATTTTCCACTCGCGAAAAATGCGAAACTGCGGACAAGCGAAACGGTAATCTCCCCTTTCTTCGCGTCTGCATTTATTCTTGTAACATAAAAAGAAAAGCATGAGATCTTTCAAATTTTTTAAAATATTTTTAAAACTTTCCGCACACTTGTTGCGATTGCATAACTCGTGTTATATGAACTGCAGAAATTAAATATAACAAAATCAAATAGATTAATAAAAACATGTATAGATTAATTAAAACATAGATTAAAAAGTCGATGAAGATGATAATAAATTAGAATTTTATGAGAAGAATTTTTAAAAACTGCTTTAGTTTATTCATTAATATTATAACGGGTCTCTATTATTTTATTCTTTTTTTATCTCTATTATTATTTGTTATTAATGTTTGGTTCTATCTTCGCTTTCTCTCTCTCTCTCTCTCTCTTTCATTCTCTTTTTCCTTCCCGCGGTCGCGCGCGCGCCTAAATGGACTATATGACGGAAATGAAGGACACGTGTTCAGTCGCGAGGGTGGTCCAGATACCACCCAACTTTCCTTTTATTATTAGGTCAGGGCTTTTCAGGATGATGAGAAGAGCGTTCCCTTCGCGGGTGCTTTTCACGAGAGATTCATTTTACTCGTGAGAAATCCAGAATTTTTCGAGCGAAATTCTCACATGAAAACGCTAACTACTTTAATTTAGCTCCAATCTTACACTCGCTAAAAAAAATATCGCGATAAAAGAATTTTCATCTTTTTATAGACGGAACAAATTGAATGTCATGATTCGTTTAAAATTGCGGATCCATTCACAGATTTTCAACTCGCTTGAAATCGAATCGCCTCTCTCTCTCTCTCTCTCTCTCTCTCTCTTTCTCTGCAGAACAAAATATGTGGAAAACCTGTATACGATAGTACACAAAAACGATTAAAAAACAATGTTTTATTATCCAGCACACAATGCTCGATATGAACGGTTATATTTTTGTTTTTTAGTCTTGATTCTTTTTCCCCCACGCGTACTTGTCACTCATAAAATGTTCGAGCAAAGTGATAAAAAAAGAAAAAAAAAAAGTAGCGATTTCAATATTCAATTTTAATATGCGGTTGAGGCCATCACGTTTATATAAAGACAAAACAGTTAAATATAAAACATCGACTGTAAAAAATCGACGTTCTACATACTTTATTTGCCTAATCTGTATTCAAGATCGAAATCTTGTTCCATCGCGTATACGTGCATTATCAATAAAGCACTTTAATCGAAGACCCAGGATGACCTAGACTTCCTGTCACACGCTAGTTCATTTTACATTACGATCAATATACTTGTAAGAAGCCGATGGTCTTTGACAATAATGCGCGCGTGATTTCTACTTGATAAATCTATAACAGTTATCGACTCTAAATGATTTAATTAATTATTGATAATATTAATTTTTTTTTGGAAATGAACTTTTCAAGAATCTTATTAGAGAATTTTTTTCCTATATTTAAGTATTTATTTATCTATCGTTTATAAATACATAAATTTCAAAAATATTAACTGATTGATTTCGATTATAGAAGCGTTACGAAAATAAAATTTTAATTGAAAATCAATTGTAAAAGTATTTTAAATTTTAAATCTTAAATCTTGAGTAACGTTGAAAATGTTTAAAGGGAGATATACTCTCCCTAATGCACATGAAATTATTCGTAAATTATCCGTAAATAAATTTGAAATATGCATGCTTAACAAAACTAATTTTGCAGAAGTAACAGTTATAAAACATAATATTTATTATGCAATCGAAAATAATTATGTAAGTTTTTCAAAAATAATATATCAGTAATATATATATAACACATCACGCAATAAGTCTCCGGTCTAATTAAGAAAAACAAATTTTTTTTTAGAAATCACGTGAGTCTGTCAACAATGTTGCCATATATGTGTCAGACCGGGGACTTATTGAGTGCTATGTTATATATATATATATATATATATAATGTAAATTTATTTGCCGATTTCATTGCTTTTCAGCACAAAATTCCAAACATTTTTGCGCCATCTGTGGAAATAAATAAATATGATAAATAATAAAATAATTATTCGAGAATCGTGTCAGAATTTTGTAAATTTACAACAACAAAATTTGAGATACGAATTTAAGGTGCAGAGTTGACAATATTACCTCTGTCTGTATCAGACGTGTTTAAATCCCAGGGATGAAATTTGTCGTGTCGCGAGTAATTTCGAAGAATGTACACGCCGTTGGTAATATTTCTTGAATAAGTCGAGGCTGCCTGCAATAACACAACCGCGGGCAGAAACATAAGCCTCGGAAGTAAGTTTTGCTACGTTCCACACAACTCTGCTCTTCCCTCTTTTTCTCTCTCTCTCTCTCTCTCTCTCTCTCTCTCTTTCTCTTTCTCTCTTTCATGGGTGATGGAGAGCACTTGCACATTTACCCTTGGCCCGTGCCCTTACCCTCAGCTCTTGTCAAATGGACCGTTTTATTCAGGAAACATTCCGTCAGTCCTTCATTTTCCGATTCACCCTTTGCGCTCTTTTGTTTTTCACAATTGGCGCGATATCTCCTCCCCGCAACGATGCCCTTTGGAGCATCCTTGACTCGAATGTGTCTAGAGACGGCAGAGACAAGAGACTTTTTTATTTTTTGCGAATTAAACCTCGCCGTCACGTTCCGTTGTGCGATACAAGGAGCCTTTGCGCGCAAAGCTGACGCTGTCGCAAAATTACACCTTAATTCAATTTACGTGATACATTCGGCTCCCCCTTCGTCGATCTTCTGACGTTCCGCCATTTAATTAATAATCAATACGTAGACGTATTGGCAAAATATTTACATGGGGATAAATGAATTTGTTTTCGCGCAGATTGACTTCCACGAAAGTAACGATTGCTCGTGTTTCGTATTTAAACATAATTAAATTACTTGTACGAATATTGATGAAATATTCGCAGTGGACGATTTTTAGATCGATCGCGTGGTACATTTTCATTTAAACGTCACGCCTGATTTTTGAGGCGCTGTTAGTTAACCGCTTATAAATTTTTGAGCGAAAAAGTGAATGGCAGCTGCAAAAATTCGTCGGTGATTCTTTCTCTTTTTTTTTTTTTTTTTCTCCCGCCATTTTCCGTGCATTTTAACGGTGGGAAATGCAATGCGAACGCGCGCCATAATAATAAACAACCTCGGAACACTCAGTTTGATATCATTGCTCGTGTAAATGTTGCGCTCGCGCCATTAGCGTCCTTTATCTCCGACAAGTAAATTTCCCCGGGACATTTATCGTCAGTGCTTATGGTTAACGCACTCGCTGTGTATGGGCAGTACAAAGGTATCTTTTAAGCTAATACTAATTAAGCGTCGTCGCGCTCCTCTTTATTAGGGCTCGGCCATAGATACCCTACTTACGTTATGCGCCCCGATATATGCACGTTCCAACATATAATTCTGCGGCTTTATCCTTCTCGCTGCATTTAATCAGCCGGCCTTACCATCGAATTTCCAGGAATTACGACAAAAATATGATATGATTTTCCGCCGCAATGGCGATCCGCAGAAAGATTCGATTATATTCGAAAAAAAAAAAAAAAAAAAAAAAAAAAAAACGTCGATTATATTCTAAAGACGTAACATTTATTATAGACTTAAAAACATACTAATTTATACAGCCACTTAGTTTTATTACGAGCGCGTCTCTGTTGTTGACAGGCACGATTGACTTCCGTAACGATTCACGTTTATCGCTTGTTTATCTTTCAGCGTTGATTCTCCACATCACTCATCGTTCCCATTGCGAGGAACATTTTCGTGAGGGTCGCCCTGTATCTTCGATGACCCTAGCGCCCCTTATATTTTCCCGAATTCCAGCTGCACTGATAATAATTTATGTGCCAAGCGAAACGTATTCGATAAGTACATTGCGCAATGTAATCACGATAATTAAATGTTGCGGAAAATAATGCTCTTTTAGGGCCGCGTATTATTATTTATTTGCAGAAAATTAGAAAATAATAGCATTTACATTCACTTTGTATTTCATAAATGTTCTCGTAAATGGAGCGTCTCTTTGTTATATACATTAGCCTTGACACAGTGAGAATAATAAATTATATGTATATATTTTTTTTTTTTTTTTTTTTTTTGAAAACACGAGATATTTATACAAGTTTTGTAAAGTATTTTTCACATGATCGATCCTCCTCGAAATGTTGAACATATCGTGGCTAATCTACAGACTTCACCGCGTGTACATAACGAGAGAACTTTTTAGTTGCTACGTCAGCTACGTATTGTGTCATAATATTATCGGTGCTATCAATAATTATAGAAAATTTCAAACTTTTGCCACGAGGCAATTTCGTGGTAACGCGAGACACGCGTTACGACACACGAAAGGAACACGTTACGCCTCCTTCTCCGAGAAAACACGACGGCGCACGATAAGATCCTCTTTTTGGCGGCCGTCGTACAATGTATCCCTCTTCGTCCTGTCGGCATTTCGAAGTGACGGAGTCGTGCGCGCTCTTCTCTTTCTCTCGCTCTGACTCTCGATGCTTGATCGGCCCGTTGTGGTGCAATCAACTCGAATAAGGTAGGAAGAGAAAGAGAGAGAGAGAACGAATGCGATGTGGGAGGAAGAACGAGGGTCACTAGAATGGGCACTTAATACGGAATAACTCGTGTGATTCCGTGGCGTGATGCGACGATGACTGTCGAAAATATCGACGTGGCGGAGAGATCTCGCAGTGTAATTGCCACAGAAATTGACACAGGGTCGGCCGCGCGCGGACGGGCTCGTTTATACTTTTTAATCAAAGCAGAGGCTGTTGTGCATTCGCGACAAGACGATTATTATTTATTTTTTGCTCGTTATCGTCCATCGATGTTATTTAACGTTGCGTGTACCTTTAACGAGCACGATGACTTTCTCTCTTTCTTTCTTCTCCTTCTCTCTCTCTCTCTCTCTCTCTCGTCGTTATAAATCATCGAATATTATCTATGCGAACAGTTTTGTAGCCGGCTGGGCGCCAAAAAGTATCGCAAGAACGTAATAGACTTTCGGAACAAGAAGCCGATTTGACGGCGATTGTCGCGTTATCGGCGCGTAATTAATCCCGAGACGACGACCGCATTCTGCGAGACTAGTTCGCGATCAATTCTGACGCGGGTGAGTTCATTAATTTGCATCGAGAAATTCTATGTCGACGATTCAATGAATAGGCAAGGGATTTGAATAATCTGGAAAAAGTGATCGGCACGCGCGCGCCTTTTTATTCGATTCCCATAATATTTCAGACACGTCGTATGTGTCTTATCTTTCTCTTCGCTTTATCGACCTATTACGTTTCTCCCGGCAATAATTTTCATCCTTATTAAAATACTTTGCGATTCAATCGGGAATCAAAATGTTCCTTTTGGCGATCGAAGAGGAATTCAGCTGCTATCTGAGAAATTACTTATCGCGTTCAGTGAATTTATTTTGGAATTACGCTAACTGTCAGGAAAGGACGTTCCGTGCGTTAATCCGACCAGGCGATTTGCTCCTTTTATCACGGCCGGCGTTCCTCGTTTTCGATCCCGGAGCGAAGGAAAACTACTCACTTAAGATAAAGTATCTGCCTCGTACACAACCGAATCGAACCCGAGACCCGGGCTCCTATCGCGACCGAGTGCTTGTCGTCGTGAGCGAGCACGTCATCGTTCTAATTAATTCCAACGCCCCACGTTCGATTGATCAAGATATAGCGAACGCTGCAATTAGCGGCTCTTCCATCGAGGGCTGATTGATGCACCGGCGCCTCCGCTTGTTCCGTCGACGCGACGCAAAAAGGCGAAAACCGATAAGGCGCGCGTACTGACTTGTGCATTTTTGCGCCGTCCCGGAACGCTCCTTCGATCGTTCTTACAGTAACCGGTATCAGCCGTAGCAGAAGAGCGACCAATGCCATGTACCTATCGAAAAATGCGCAATAACTTTCATGTGAAAAAAAAAAAAAAAAAACAGGATGGAAATAAAGATCAATATGCGAGAGAGCGCATTGCTTTCTCATAATTTTATTTTGAACGCAAAACTTAAGTTCTTTAAAGTGATTTTTTTAAAATTTTGATTTCCTCGTAGAAGACATTTGCAAAATTTGCGAAAATTACAGCATGTCCAGACATTTCTTTAAAAAATCCAAATTTTATAAAAACTAAATCCTTTTATCCCGATCCTCACCAAATTCAATACCAATTATCCTTTAATGATACTATATTCATTAAAAAAAAAAAAAAATTAACTCGATATCTTAAAAATTGCGGAAATTAGAGAGATTTGTACAATACATACATAAAAACATTTTGAAAAATATGATTTTTCAATATATTGAAACATTTTGAATATATTGGCATAAAAATTCAAAAATTCAAAAAAAAAAAAAAAAAAATTATCACGAAAACAAAACTTCCTCAATGAGAAAGCAAAATATATATATAAAAAAATAAAATGTAATATAGTCGAGATAATTCACTTGAAAAGCAGCGAAAGAAAATTCTGAGGTTGTAGAAAGAAAAAAAAAATTTTTTTTTAATCTTTTTTCAGGCTAATCGATCATCATCGAGAGGAACTGTTCCTGGAAAGATTAGCTATAAAAATGCATTTTTTATTTTCGAAATTATCGCATGTGCGATTTCTTCCTTCATCTCGATAATTGATAGTCGCTACACGCGCGGGGAGGGGGGGGGCGGAGGGGCGGATTTATTTGCGCGCGAGGCAGCGGGGAACGGCCTCGTTCACACGGAGAACTGCTTAGCGCACAAATCTTTTTGATAAACCGACAAGTGGCGGATCATGTTTCGTGCGTGCTCAGACGCGAAGCTGCCTTCCCGCGTTAAGCCGCGCATACCGAAATGACTAGAGCGTTTCTACGCGCGAACCGCTCGTGTGTGCGCGAAAATATCCGATTCAGCACATGAATACGTACGTCAAAGAGATGAGAAGAGAGAAGTATAAGATATTTCTTACTTTAACGGCAAAAGTATACCGGTACTCGAGCGGCTACACGCGTCATTCTAGCATAAATTGAATTGTAAGTTAATTTTCAATTGGCCGATCGAGAGAGTATTATTCGATGGGGATTCTAAAGGATAGAGACGGATGGCAAATGCGCGCCCCTAATCTTTTAAATAGACGTCGCGAAAGAATTTCTAGGAATTAAATTCGCTTTAATGAAATTATTTTTTTTTTTTTTTTTTTAGGCAGAGGACCATGGATTTTGATACAACGGACAAAGGAGAGGAAGACTAATTTCGTTGTGACTTGAAATTTACTGATACGCCACAATGAACAAGCAGTATGTCAGACTATTATTGCAGCGCCAAGAGCCACATCTTCTAAGGTGTGGTCCTGTAGTTGCATTCGTAATCTGATAAAGATTCCCGAAGCTTCCGGGCCTAATGAATCCATGTTGTATGTTAATAAGCAACTGGCTTTAGACGGACGTCAAAGGGTTTAGAGGCAATTAAATTTATATATATGTATATATACACGGCTTATAATTTCCCTGTCGCATTTTGCTCAGCATCCCTAAGCATCATCACTGTATTCCTTGTTGCCTTCCTTTATCTCTCGCGTTCCGTTTCGAATGCAAAATGCACTTTCGACATTGATCCCGAACCCTCGTAGACTCTCGAATCAACTCGCGTTGTAATTGGAATTATATTCTCGGCGCACGAGCAACATCGGCGATTTGTCGCAGGTGTGCCGCCGCGTTTCCACGCACACGTGGCGTCTCTCTTAATTTAAGCTCGCGACGACTAAAAAAAGATCGCGGGCGTGACACGCTTATAAATAAAGCGGAGAAACTCTTTGAAAAAAAAAAAAAAAAAAAACGATCATCCCGTTGCGGAGAGATCGATGTGGAACATTTCAATATAAACGAAAAGTAATTGCAACGCTAAAAATTAATATCCTTCAACAAATTTTGACACGATCTCCCCTCTCCCAAATTCTCGATAAAGCGCGGATTCCAATTCCATCAGAAATTTGTGGACTGTCGAAAAATAGAGGAAAATCGAAAGAGAAGCTCACTCAATTATCCTCTCCACTTGGCGCGCCGCTACTTTAATTATCAAACGCATCTACGCGCCGCGTAATTTCATTCGATATCAGCGAATCGTATTATTATACCATTCTCTGTACCGCTCGCATCCTCGACTGCCCGCCCGCCTGGCGAATGTAATTTGCCCGAGAGCGTCCCAAAGTCGTAATGTCATTAGCCACGGTACGGCTCTTTTCTGGCATTCGTGGCCCACGGGCGTTCAAACATTCGAATCTTGTATATGTATACGTAGCGCGTGCACCCGCGCTTCCAGAAGGTTTAAGGGGGGGGGGAGGGGGGGGGGACCGCCTGGTTACATTGTATGTACATACGCATTTGCGATAACGCTTTTAGGCGCATTTAGGCGGCGCGAAAGACACGTGAACGCGCGGCGAGCTCGTGCGATTTCTCGTTCGCCTTCTCTCCTTCCCTCTTTCTTTCTCTTTTTAAAGAGGCAATTCGCTCCCGATGGCGAAGCTCTAACTTATGTATCACCGAGTTGCGTTTAAGCGCGTGACCTGGAACGGTAATGCGAGAAGCGGGAGGAAATCTCGAAGACTTTTTCTCAGCCGCGCACGAAAGCGATTCCGGCGGGGGCGCTGTTAATATTTTTCTCTCGCCGAGAGTATATATATATATATATATTTATACTTTCTCCTTCTTTCCCTCTCTCTCTTTCTCGGTGGTGTTTCGTTGCGGAAAAGGGAGGGGACAGTTGTCGCTATCGTTATCACGACCGCCGTGATGAAGGTGTTCTCGGCGCACGTACGCATCGTATTTAAGGATCGGCGATGCCTGTTCCAGATATCTCGATTTACGACATCACAAGTGAGAAACTACGAGGAATACGCGATCAATTGTTGTACCTGGCATCCGTTCTTACTATCGTAACCATATCATTTCTCTTTTACAAAGTAGATTTTTAAAACACGTGCCATCGTGTTACATTGTATTAACTGTTAAGGCATAAAATAATTCGAAATATAAATCGTTGTATATTACACACTAGCCATTTAAATTGACAATCGTAATATATTATAAATTTTACCTTCCACTTTCGCTGCCTCGGCCGTCATAATTCAAATTGCATGACATATGCGTCACCATTCCTGTTTTTCCGCGCGAAAGAAATTACGCGGTGAATCATTCCGCGTCGCGTATCTCTTCGCGTTCCCTTCTCTTTTTTTTTTTTTTTTTTGTCTTCCCCTCGAGTCGCCGTTGTCGTTACACAACGCCCGACCGCAATCGCAAGTCTGAGAAATAATCAGAAGGCGCGGCGAAGCACGTTTTTCACCGGAACACAAAACGAAATCGCGTCGACAAAAAAAGAATTGCGCTCCTTCCCTTCTCTCTTATTTCTTCGGGAAATATAAACTAAAGTTACACACAGCAGCGACACAAGGAGAGTCGACCGATGACCAATGTAAGGAAAATCCGAGAGAGATGTGGAACGTACACTTCTTTTCCCCGAATATCGCGCGTCGACAAATACATATGTATACTCTAATTGAATTTCAAATCTGCTCTACATGCATGCGTAATGTAGATTCGACAATCGTCGATACTCTATCGATCGGCAAGCAGACTGTATAAATTTTCGGGACGCGTTACTTCTTTATGTCAATAAAAGAGTCCTTCGCTAATATCTCCAATATCGAATAATATCGGGACTAAATATCGAAAACAGAAAATCTTTCATGTTAATATTAATTATACATGTCCAATGTGCTATGTCGCGTTAGCAACGTCGGACAAGATAATATTTATAATTTTATTTTTTACAATCGGAATCGGGAATCTTGTAGGATCGGTTGAAAACGCGATGACTCTTTTTTTTTTTTTTTTTTTATAAAACAAACGTGTTTATTTTCATGGTTCTTTGCTGAAATGGAAAGTTGCAATTAATTTAATACGTATTTAACAGGCTGTGAATATATAATGCGTGTGATTCCGATGAGCGTATTTACAACAATATAGTAGTAATTAGAATTATACACTCTTAAACGCGCGATTATAGCTCAGACATATCCACGACCAGTAACGTACGCAGCGCTGGTCTTCTGTGTATATGTATGTGTATGTGTTTACGTATGTGTATGTGTATGTGTGTGTGTGTGTGCTCGGAAATGTGCATGAGTATTTACAAAATTAGATACAATATTTACAGAGAGTTCACTTACTGACTAATAAGCGTTATGCGACCGTTACTTTATCAAGACAGTCGTGAATCTTTAGGAACAAACTGTCACGAGGCGTCTACCCCGCTTCCCTTCTGCCATTTGACATTTGACGATTCGCTGTCAACTCCGTAACGGGCGATCGACGAGACCAAACGACAAAGAGCGGCATACGGACGACGCACCTCGCGGCGGTTCCAAAGAAGTGTCAGTGTGCGCGAGGAACTTTATCGTAAAATTTTTGAATTCTATAATACGAGAGAAAATATATGTTTTCGTACACGTGCGCTATCGTCGCATTTCAATCGCTGGAAATTATTACTTCGACAATGTTTCACGTGCGTTTTCACGACTCGCAATCTCTACCATATAAACATGATTCCCTCGATACTTCGATGCCCGTTTCAAAAATCAAATGGACGTGAACTGAAAAGCGACGAAAAATAGAATATTCAATACAATATATGTGCACGTACGTATGTATCGCTTCGCTTCTCTCGCGCGTAATGTTATTCGAGCATCGACCAAAAAAAAAAAAAAAAAAAAAAGAATATAAACATTCGCAATTAAGTTGTCAAACGCATATAATACGATTGTATCGCTAATAAAGTAACAATATAAAGTATCACGTGTAGGATATAAAATAAATGCGTCCATCCAAGCGTATTTGAAATAAATATTTAGATAAAGAGAACATTTTTCACTCTTTTTTTTTTTTATGCTTTGTAATACCGTTCTGATTTTGTTGTTTTGTAATCGTTTCGCGTATGCTGTTTGTTATGAAAAAGATGCTTTAGGAACAAAAAGAAAATTATTAATATTCGCAAAACGATCGCGTTGTGTCAGCTGCCGGATGCACATTCACTCATCATCATTATCATCGTTATTCACAGGTGTATACGTAATTCATCGTATTTGTGCAAGCCGCAGCAAGTAATTCTATTGGTGAATTTGCTGACAGTTATGCGAATTAATGCAAATCGAAACAGCACGATTCTAAACGAAAGAACTTGCAAAAGGGATTGAATGGCAAAACGACTTTAAATTAGAAATCCATCGGGATCGCGATGGAACAAAATTCGCTCGATCGCGACGACCCACTTTCGGCTCTCAACCATTCATCGTATAGATTTGACGAAATAAATTAATCAACGAAGATAGGCGCGAAAAAGATTCGCGCGTGTTGATTTATTAGAGTGATAGAGATACGTATGTACAAAAGTAAATTAATAGTCGTACCTTAACTATACGCGCGAGATTATAAGGCTCGCTCGTTATAAGTAAAAAGAAAAACGCAATGTAGAATTCTAGATTCTCATCGATATCGCGTCATTATTTATAAGACTTAAACGAGAGGCAAGCAAACCACGAGTACCGCGAGCAAGAAGTTCGAAACGTGGTAAGTATTTGGTCGTGACTTGGAAGAACGTTGCGCAGCGATAAAGTAGATACCGCGAGAATGGAATGAAGAGCGACCATCGCGTCTCGTATCGTATTTTTGAAAAAGGAAAGATTACAAGCCTTTGTTAAACTCTACATGGTCTCGTTACATCGATAATAAGCGCAAGGCATCGAATCGATTTCGTTTACGTATATAATACTAGACGCGCGAGTCGCGCGCGTTTCGATCACCCGTTTGATCCCGGGAAATGCCGCTGTCAAACGGCGGCGTCGGGCCATTCACATTTCGATCGATTCGATCGAGATGCGGATGCGCCTCCTCAGCGTCAGCTGACCGAGTATATATATATGTATATATATACCGGAAATATGCTATACAAGTTCGGCCGTACATCCTGACGTGCTGAGAAATTTTTTACATCCCCGATTTCTTCGCGAGAACGAAAGAGAATTCGTCGCGACACGGCCGGGCGATCGCACCTCAGCGGCTACCGGAAACGAGATGACCGGAAGAATGGAAGATAGAGGGAGGGAGGGAGGGAGGGAGGGAGAGGGAGAGAGAGAGAGAGATTTGCGGTCTATCTCCTGCCGGATCGGAGCACGATCGCCGCCCTTCTGCGCTAGACGAAGTAAGTACGCGGATTGCCTGGATGCGCCGGGGCGAGGGCCTCCCCGGGAGGCGCGGTGGGCACTACCGGTGGTTCCGGTATCGTGCTGTAGAGATGACTGCCCCTGGAGAAGAGACTGGCCGGCCGGCCGTTACCGGCATGCAGCGTGCTATAGCCGTGCTGATGATGCGGATGATGCGGATGATGCTGATGCTCCGCGCCGCTATCCTCGTCCTCGGTGCGGCTGGACGCCGAGCTGACGTAGGTGGATTGCGTGGGCGTGGGCGTGGGCGCGTGATGCACCGGCGCGACCAGGACGCCATTGGGCTTGGTCCACACGTCCACGGCGACGGACGGCGCCGCGGTGTATCGTGTCGGCGTGCGATTGCGATCGTTGACCTTCTTGCTGTCGCGCTGCCGTTTGTCGACCGAGTCCGGCATGGCGAATCTGAGCTTCTCCCAGAACCTCTTCTCGCCCCAGACCACCACCGTGCACGTTTGCAGTAGCAGCTGCAGCTCCGGGTCCCGGGTAGGCGTCTCGGTGGCCAGCAGGATCAACACTCGGCGCTTTCGCGAGGCTGGCCTGATATTCTCTAGCGCGGTTCTCAAAGCGGCGCGAAACTCGACGTGCTGCCACTCGTTCGCCAGGAATACCGGCGAGAAGATGATGACGATGCGCCTGGCAGCGGCCGCGGCTGGCGGCAGTGCCTCCTGCGGTCTGGCCGGTGGCAGGTCACGCCAGTGTAAGCAAAGGGCCAGGCCGGCCTGCTCCAGCTCGGCCGCGAGAAATCTGGAGACAAAGTCCTCGTCGCGTTCGCTGTAGACGATGTAGCCGTCGTATAGTCGATCCCTCTCTTCGTCGGGTGGCGTCGCCATCTTGCCGAGCCGTAGACCGTAACGCGCGTGGGCCCAGAGCCGTACATCCTGACGAAAGACGAAGGCCAAGGCGACGAACAGACAAATGGCGATTACGGCTACCAGCGCGCCGGCGAGTAGCGGCACAAAGTTACTGCCTAGCAGCGGAATCTCCTGGATACCGCGACTCACGGCTTCCGTGGACGGGTCGCCGCATCGCACCATGGCCTGGGCGAGGGTCTCGACGCCGTCGCGGCAGTACATCTTATCCGGATCGCCGCGATGCTCCGCGAGCCAGGCGCGTAATCGGGCGGCGTTCCCGCACTCGCAACTCCAGGCGTTGCCCTCGAGCGCGACCTTGGTGCCGCCGCCGATGCTCGGCAAGGCCTCCCACGGCCGAAAATCGACGATGCGATTGCTGTCGAGTCGCAACGTCTTGAGATTATGCATCTTCTTAAAGGTCGTGTTACCCACTGTAGCTATGGCGTTGTGATCCAGATACAGCTCCGACATGTGATCGAGCTGATCGAACTCGAAGCCCCGGAGTTCCCGTAGCGCGTTATCCTCGAGATGGAGGACGCGTAACGCTTCGACGCCGTTGAACGTACGATTGTGTATGGCGGCGATGCCGCTGTTGTTGAGATACAATACCTCCAGACGACGTTTGCCTATGAAAACGTGGCTGCCGAGATCGCCGAGTTCGTTACCGTCCAGGTAGATCTCCGTCGCGTCCATGGGCAATCGCTCGGGCACGCGCTTGTATCCGGCATTGGAGCAATCGACAACGTTGCTGGACCAGCTGTGATCGTGGTAGCACGAACAATTGTCCGGACAGGTCATCTCGCAGTCGCACGCGTCGAAGTCGCAGCAGTGACAGAGGGCGAAGCAATGCGCGTCGTATCGGCAGAGAAAGTTTTTGGGTTTGAGGGAGAGCAACGGACGTCGTGGCGTGGCGCGTGCGTGCACCATGTCGCACGTGACAGCGTCGAGATCCATGACGCGCGGATGCTGCCGCGGCCGTGCCATCTCGTTGATCCGCGGCAACCATTCCATGGTGCAGTCACAAAGAATGGGATTGTTACCGATGTAAAACGCAGGGAGCTGCCGGTCATCCGGCACCGTTTGCAGGGTCAGGGCGCCGATCTCCAGATTCCTGATCTCATTGCCATAAAGCACCACCTTGTCGAGATTTGATTTCTGTTGAAACGTACCGGCCGCGACGCTACGTATTCGATTGTTGTTCAAAAATAGCGTTTCCACGCTGTCCGGCACGTTCGTCTCCGTGATAGAGGTGATGAGATTGTAACTGGCGTCCAACATTTTTATTCGCAACGTGTTGCGCAGCACGTAGTAATCACCCAGCTCGCTTATCTGATTGGCGTGTATGTCCAGCCATTCTATGCTAGTCGGTAGATGACTGTAGTCGAACCACAGCAACTTATTATCCGACACGTTCAGCCAGACAAGAGTGGAGAGGCTCGTGAAGGCGCCGCGAATCTCCGTTAATTTGTTTCCATCCAGTCTTATGGCGCGCAAGACCGTATTAGCGGAAAAGGCGCTCTGCTCTACGTGACGAATGATATTGTTTGCCAGATTGAGTACCTGCAACGCCGGCAACGACGCGAACGCCTCGCGCGACACATTCTCCAGTTTGTTGTCTACCAATCGCAATCCGTACAGCTCGTTCAAGCCGGCAAACGAGTCGTTGTCGATCCTCGATATGTAATTGTTGCCAAGATCGAGGGTCTTGAGCGATCTCAGCACACGAACCGCGTAGGGCACCTCCGCCAAGGCGTTCCCGCTCAGAGAAAGATCTTGAAGGTCCGTGAGATTGGCGAACACGTGTCTGTGCAGGCCGCGCAGCCTGTTGCTGTCTAGGAAGAGCTGCTGAAGCGCGCTGGGACCGATCGTGTGCGCCGGTTCGAATCTCACGATCTTGTTGTGAGACAATGTCAGCGTATGCAAGTTGACGAGCGAGGCGAAGCAGCCGTCGAGCAGCGTGTCGATATTGTTATGCTCGAGCTTCAGGATCTGCAGATTTGTCAGATGTTTGAAGACGTACGCGTCGATTCTCGTGAGGGCGTTGAACGACAGATCGAGATTAGCGAGACGAATCAGTCGCGAGAAGGTTCCTCGTTTCACCCAGTGGCTCGTCAGTTCGTTGCCGCTGAGATCCAAATCGTGGAGTTGCTCGAGACTGTCGAGCAACTCGGGCGCCAATACCGCGAGGGAATTGTTGCTGAGTATCAGTTCTCTCAGTTCTTTCGTCTCGGCAAACAATTCGGGTGGCAATGCGACCAGTCGATTGCTCGACATGTTGAGGACACGTAGGGACTCGAGACCGGCCAGAGCGTGATCGCCCACGGCGGCGATCGCGTTCTCCTGTACCTTCAGCACGCTCAGGCTATGCAGGCTGCTGAGCGCGCCGTCCAGCAAGGCACTGAGGTCGTTATTACTGATATCGAGGACCTCGAGTAGGATCGCGCAGGACTTGGACAGTTGAGAGAAGTTGAGGGACCTAATATCCTGTAACTTGTTGCGCGTTAGATTCAGCCACGCGAGACTCTGCTGGACCGGGCAGAGCAGCTCCGACGGCAGCGTCCACAGATTGTTGTCGGCGAGATCGAGATGCTGCAGGCTTGTCAGGCCGCGGAGAGCGTCGCCATTCAAATCCAGGGTCATGGTCGACAGATCGCCGTTGCGCGTCCGCAGAGATAAACCGCGTAGATTGTGCACCGAGGCGAACACGCCGCCCGGCAGATACCGGATCTTGCAATAATCGACGCGCAGCTTGGCGAGATGCGGCAACGGCGGCAGGAGGCCGTCGAGCTGGCCCTCGTACAGCGTCTCGTCGCTGCATTCTAATCCCAGGGACGTCACCGAGTCCGCTTGTATCGTCGAGAGATTGCCGATGAGACCTGGCACGTCCGCGATCGTTTTCACTCTACACACTAGTTCCTGCTCCCCGTCCTCGCCCTCGTCCTTCCTCCACTCGCAACCGCTCGGTGCCTCGAGACTCGTGATGCTGCGCCCGTGCACCGTATCCAGCAGCGCGACGACCACGACGACGACGACGACGACGATTGTCGACGTCACGACGCGACGTCTATCCATCCCGGAACGATCGCTACGTCGTCTCGCTGATCGCGCACCTCTGGCCGGAAGATAGTCGCGCGGGTGCTCGAGTATAGACGCTCGCACCGTCACGCACTCATAGTCACCAGCACTCGGTACGTTTTAATCGCTCTTTTTAAAACACTCTCCGCACGTTGAAACAACGCGATGATCGCGAATAGAAAAATAAAATGAGAGAGGAAAACCAAGCGGATTCTCTCCCTCGCCGTCGGCCAAACACACCGCTCACACCAACGACGCGACGATCCACGATCTCGTCGTCGTCTCGCGCCAATCCACCGGCCACCGATCGCTCATTCCTCCATGCGATGAACGTACGACGAGCGCGATTATCCTTGTATCAATTTGGTGCGATTACGTGCGACGACCCGGACGACGACGACGACGACAACGACGACGGCGACGACTACTACTGCTACAGTCCGGAGGGAACGACATTCCACCGCGGCGGTCCGAGTGCAACTGAGTTCGAACCGGAGTTCTATCGACGATCACGGAGTATCCCGCGTAACTAGCGGCATGCGGTTCCCTTCCACCGATCCCTTACCTCCCACCATTCGCCTGCGTGCCCCCTCCACGCTTCTCTTCAATCGGCACCGAGACACAGTGACGCGCGGCGCTCCTCTCGGCGAACGTTGGATGCCACAGGCGGTTGCCTGCCTGCCTGCCTGCCTGCCTGCCTGCCTGCTTGCTTGCCTGCTTGCCTGCTTGCCTGCCTGCCTGACCCGAAGATGCAACAAACCAGCTGACTGACAACGCTACTTACTAGGTAAACACTAAACTAGTTCCTAGACGCACACCGGCACGCATCTATCAAATGGCTCTCTTCCTCCCTCTCTCTTCTTTCACCTTCTCTTCCCTCACCCCTGAACGAATATTTTCTCCTCCCCGAGCGAGGATTTTTCGAACCCTCGGGCCGTGCACCGTCCTCTCGATCTAATAGGCGAGCGGTCCCACGGCAACTGTAGGCAAACTTTTTACAGAATAAACACTCGCTTTTCCCGCGAGTGATGATTCGTTATTTTTTTTTTTTTTTTTTTAACAGTTTCGTAGTTTGAATCTTCAGTCGGTTTGTTTTCGCGAGAACGCTCCCGCGAGCATTCAAGGCTGCCACGACGTTGCACGGTGGAGAAGGATTTGTTGCATTCCCGTTGCGAACGTGAGCGGGTTACCCGCGAGAAAGTTTCGCAACAGATATTTGGATATTTTGCAAGTTCGAGTTTAGGCGCTGCGCGTTAGCTCGTTTTAATCACGACGACACCGCTCGTGATTATACATGCCACGCTCGCGAGGATCGATAATATCGGCTCGCTGAAAGCGCGTCCATATCGAATTTGCTTTATAAATTACTAATTTTAATTAGTATATTCGCGAGACGGACGAATCCAATAAATCGATATCGGCCAATCGTGTTTCAGAACTAACGTTTCATTATTCACTACATTTTCCCTCCCTTAAAGTTTACCCAAAGCTGCTTTAAGAATAATAGCCTTGTAACTTTACGTGGTGTTTGAAAAAAATGAGAAACGAAAAAGCACAGTTGCGCTTGTATACGGAAACACTCGGCTTTTTACCAAAGGGGTAGCTACCCTAAAAAGTGAATGAGACTTTTGCCGCCATCTGCGTTTTGGCTAGTGAACTGAAACAAGGCGGCTTTTAGATAATGAAAGTACTTTTATCTACGCTTTACGCAGGCCGTTTTGATGTTTTGAAGACTACATGTTATATAAAATGTGTGAGAGAGAGAGAGAGATTTTTTTATAATTCCTAGAATTATAAAATTTTTATTTTTCAAATTTTTGATCTCTGCATCAAATCTGTCACATTAACGTTATATCTTGTATTTTTTAATAAATTTAAATATTTGAACTTTGAAATATTACCGAGAAAACTACAAGTCGATATATTTTTTGTATATACATATATAATATATATAACGATATATATAACTGTGGGAGAAGCAATTAATATAAATATTAATATCCGGGAGTGAAGATTGAGCTAATTAAGAGCCAAGCGCGGTAAACAATGTATCATACGATTATAATTGTTAAAGGATGATGGATCCGAATCCAGGACCGAAACGTCTAAATATTCTTCAACAATTATAATACCTCGCGCATTGTTTACCGCGCTCGACTTTTAATTAGCCCAATCTTACTTGCATAATTCCACAATTATCCCGCAAATAATACATTATTTTCCTCCTCATAAAAGAAAATCATCAATTTATGGATCCCGATAACAACGTTTTATCTGGATTAGAAATCGATGTGCTTGTAAATGAAAAAGAAATCGCTAATTATGGGATTAATATTCACGCGCGAGCGTGAATATTAAATGCACATTCCCCTGAACGTCTAACTTTTCCTCGAACTTATATCCTGAGCGACGGCTCTTCATCTGTCGCGGTGTAATAGGTGTAATACGAGATGATGAATCATCGCGAGTATGCTAGATGCGAACGTACGGGATTATAAATTCGAAGTCGTACAGCGTGCGCGCGCGCGCGCGTACTCGCGATGACGGATGGAGGCATTCATGGATTTAAACATACGGGGTTTCCACACTTCATTATGTATTTACGGCTTGTCAGCGTGATATCATTCCCTCGTCACTCCCACCGAGAGGACTGAAACCGCGCGTCGCAATTGGAATATTTTATCAATGTGACTAACGGTTTTTTTTTTTTTTTTTCTCAAGTCCCGTTCACAATTACGTGCGTATTTTTATTTAGCGTAATTTAGGTACGTGCGGTTCCTTTGAATCGCATTGGAATTTTTGTAACGTGATTTGCGAAATTAATTATTTTTTTTTTTTTTTTTTAAATAAAGTGGCAATATCCGTAAAATTAAAAGCGCAACATCTGAACTAGCGTAGGCAACGATGTAACGATGAAAGGAAAAATTCATAGTCGTGTAAATGAGTATCTCGGTCCTGCTTTTTCTTCTCATGGAAATATGGGAGAAATAATTTAGGCGATAGATGACAAAAGTCTTTGAGTTATTCGCGAGAGAATGAAAGATCTAAATAACCGTGCAGGCGTTGGTAGAATTCGGGAGAGGAGTCTTTTTCTTTTCGCTCCAGCAACATGCGTGTACTATCTGTTGAAATTTATGCCCGCGTTAGAATTCTTCATGTGCACGAGGAGCGGCTCTTTGAATGAGCCGTTCTCTTATTTGAATAAGCATTTTTTTTTTCTTCCCGCGAGCGAGTATCCATTTCACAGGATGTGGCATCGCTATTCAATGACTGGAAAGTCGATTTTCAGCGAAAAACCCGCATTCAGGAGCTGTCGGTGATGAACACTGCATATTGCCTATTAAAATACATAAATTATTATTTTTTACCGCACCATCTTGCGGAGATGAAAAATATATTATACGGTAATACAATGTAGGTCAGCGTAAGGAAATTAACTTTGCGCGAATACAAGTTTCGTGCGTAATTTATTTAATACGTGAAAATTGGGGTCGAACGAGAAATTTTTCCTCCGTGAAAGGAAACTTCGCTTTGATCGTCCGACTGGGATCTTGCAAAACGGACGTCTAAACAGCGAGATACGGCCTATTCACGGAATCTCCATTTTTTTCCTCGAAACATTTTTTTTTTACAAAGATTTTTCCAAAAACTCTCTCTTGCAAGTTAGCCGCGAGAAAGAGCGGAAGAGAAAAAAGAAATGGCGGACGTCCCTCGTAAAACCGATAATCGAATCCGTAAGATCGAGAATGTATCCTTCAGAGGTGGAAAGAGCGCTTAGGACGACATCGCTCGTAAAAATTTCCGTTTCGGGTGGCATCGATCCGCCCGGACGTCGCGTCGCCCGCACTTTCACTCGAGGAGGTCGGCCGGGGTTAACGACGGAAAGTGTATCGCGTCACGAAACGCCGTCGGGCATTAGCATATATATGTACACTCGAAGGGCGCGTCGGACCGGACGTACGTATAAAACGGACGGACGGACGGACGGAGAGGCGTGCGGAGAGGCGCCTTTCCTCGAAGAAGTTGACGTTTCTCGTGCATGCACCGTAGGCCGGCTGTATATTCCGCAGGCGGAGCTTTTGCACTGGAAAGACCGCCTGTAGACCGCCCCTGTGTGCGTTCCGTTTCATCATCAATGTGGCGTGTACAGGAGAGTCTGCGAATAAACGCGTTCCCGTGTATGGCGGTGTTTGACAGTTATTATGCCGGTCGCGGATCGCGACGCAGCATCCGTCCGCTCTCGGCATCCGGAAAACGTCAATTTCTCGACGCCGATTTTCCGGATGAAACCTGGATGCATCCATCCCTCGCCCGTGCGAGACATTATTTCTACGTGCAAGATTTGTTGAAATTAATGTCGCGAGAAAATACGCTATTAGTAACAATAAAGATTTTTCGAATGTTCGAGTCGCGACTGGCGCTGCTCCAAGAATACCAATGCTCCGAGATATTGGGATATCCGTGAAAGGAGAGCGGTTGAAAATATCGTACAATTTAGAAAGCGTGTAACACATCATTCGATAAGTCTCCGGTCTACTGTTTGAAGGTTAGTACCCAGAAATCACGTGGGTCTGTCAACAATGTCATATATGTGTTAGACCGGGGACTTATTGAGTGATATGTGCTATATGTGGTAACCAAATTGTCGAGCGAGAGAATGTCCCGATGGTATAATTTTACAGGAAAGAGATGGAAGAGCATTTAATTTTCTTGATTAATTGTCATTAATCGTTTCCAATATTTTGATGTTCTCCGATCAATTTTATTTCGGATGTATTGATTCGTCTGTTCTTTTAATTTGATTAATTATCTAAAAACGAGTATCATTATTACAGTTTTTGTGCATTTTATGTACCGATACTTGAATTATTCGTATTAAGTTATTTACATAAATCATTCACGCATTGACACGCGCAAAGAGACGCGAATTTCAATTTCAAGTAATGTTTATAAAATCAGTTTATGGGTTTAATTATTATTACATATGAAAAGATGTGTAAGCAGAGAGATAAATTATTATTACTAATTGTATTCTTGATTTATGAACTTCATAATCAATCAATCAATTATGTCACGTGAAAATCAATGTAAATGCACCGTAAATGCATGATGTATGAAGTATTTTTTGCACAACAAGTCGCCCGAGTCATTTTCCAGACTCGGTTCTCATTTCGTTGCATAATCCATCGTTCTAGACATTATCTCGATGAAACTCTCGTGTCCGTTCTCTTTCTCTTTCTCTCTTCTCGCTTGTGTTTTCTCCTCCGGTCTTATTATGACACGCGGATCACAATGTAGTCTTACGCAATGAATGTGAAATACCGCCAACCGAGACACGTTGGAATGTTCGATTGGGAAACCAGCTGCAAATATAAGATCTCTCTCCGAGGCGAGCAAAGTTATAGCCGGATATTGGTAACTGAATCTTCTCCAGCGCTATAATGAGATCGCAGCCACAGGACGCGGAGGTATCTCGAAGGTATTATGAATTGATTTTGAAGACCGCCCACGGCGACTTTCCGCCAATCGATTGCAAGATTCGCCGCGAGTTTCGGAATGTTCCGGGATATTTGAAAATTTCAGACAATCTCGGAAATTCTTGGCGTGCTCGATAAGTAAATTTCCTATCGCGGATAGTCGCCAATAGCTGTCCCGGAGAATGTCCGAGATGTCTTGGAGTTAACGATCCAAGGACACGAGATATATCTTCCTCTCGCAATGTTTACTTTTTATAAAATATGGTCGCATGTTCAGAGATCAGATAATTCTCTCAATCATTCGAAAAATAAAATATGTATCTACACAACGAAGATGTAATAATTATAATATAATATATTAATAATAATATATAATATCTAACATATTAATAATATAATATCAATAATTTTTATTCAATCAAATTGTTTTCCCGCTTTTCATATTATATGCCGAATAATTATTGTTATTTATTTATACATATAACACATCACTCAATAAGTCCCCGGTCTGACACATTATGGCAACCTTGTTGACAGATCCACGTGATTTCCAAAAAAAAAAAAAAAAAATTGTTTTTCTTTAGTTAGACCGGAGACTTATTGAGTCATGTGTTATATCTCTCGTGCACGTGCTCTATTTTAGATATCTCTACGATAGCTTTAACTACCAATTTCTGCGAACGCTCCAGACCCCCGCGAGATATTCAAAGATACCGTAACCATTTGACAAGCTACGAGTCGATCAGATATTCGACGACCTCAGTGCCATATCGTGGACACCCAACTCGGAACGATCCATGTCGATATATACTGGATTGTGGAATGTAATCGCGACGAGGCGAGCCCCGGAATAGGCGTTTTCACGATCGGCAAAAGGGAGGGAGATCTTTGAATCCTCTCCGCCGATGTAGATTTGTACGTACACGCGCGTGGATCTCGAGGGGACGTATCGATGCTCTCGGCGAATCGAAAAATCAGGGTAGGAGGGGAGGGGGGGGGGAGAGAGGAGGGTCGTCCGTTCTCGCATCCCTCGAGATAATTCACAGGGTGAATAACTCGCAGATTCCGAACGAACGTTACGATCCCCCGTCGGGAAGCCATTAATCCGACACCCGGTATGGCGTGTCTCGCAAAATCCGGCCCGTCGACGACGATGTAACGTTTGTCGATTCGCGTATCTCTTTCCATCCGGTCCATCAGATACGCGATATTGTTTTTGGCAGCTACGCGGGACGTCCGAGGTATTTGACTGAATTTCTTGTTTGATATACAAAGTCGCTGAATTTGCGTAAATACACGGGATGATAGAGTGATCGATCGGGCGATCGCGAAGCTTAATTTGCATAATGGACTGTATCTTGCGCACTTTGCGATATACACGTTTCACATAAGAAAAAAGCCAATATTTTTTTCTATTCTTTTGTAAAAAAAAAAAAAAACAATCCTTAAAGTCGACTCCGCGCGAGCTAGAATGTCGAATTAATTAATTAATTAAATTTGTTTAATTGATAAATTTATTACGCAGGTCGATAAAAAAAATCTTTTGTCAAGTAAGTCTAATCAGAATAGGTGTTCCTTGTAGATTTTCGATAACAAAAAAAAAAAGAAAAACAAACCAAATGCTCCATCACATCAAATTTTAGTTATTTTTAATTTTAAGACGAGAAATCAGCGATTTTTCATCTACTGATTAGGGTTACTCGACGAAAATTTTTTTTTGTTGACCTGTGTTATTCGCGAGACGTGATTTCGCGCGATTTTAAAGATTGATACTGTTATGCATTTCAGAAATATAAGAGACGAAATCGATAGCTTGTGCCGGAACACGTTTCGTAAATCGCGCGTAATTGTTGCCTGCGAAATGCAAATTTCTCGATGACGGCCGAGCGAGCGGAATTATATTCCGGGATATCGCACGCGCCGTGAACGAGCGCGCACGTTCGCGATACGATAATTAAAGCGATGGCGGAATGATTATGAAAATAATTGTGACGATCCCGCGCGGTGAGATTTTAATTAAGCTTAATCCACAAATTCACATTACAATGACAAAGGCTTGTTAGTGGCCGCCTATAAAATGTATTAACGAGCTAATAATACATCCGCGAATGGGGGACGCGGCCGTAATTAAGATAAAAAGCAACCTAAATGCAGCATAATCGATAGCGTATACGTCACGATATTTTCCATCAAGTATGTTATCCACCCGCGTAATAATGCCATGATACGGGCATTACCCCGTAAGATGCGGTCCATTATACAAATTAAGTTTTACGATCGTTCGAGCGATCGCTCTATCATCGTGAATTCGCTCACGGTAGTTTCAGACACGCTCGCAGAAGAGAGAGAGAGAGAGAGAGAGTGAGAGCGCGGAAGGGGGTGGGGAAGAGGGGACACATTTTACGGACACATCGTTTGCGTGGCAATTTAAAATAATTTAATTAATAAAATTGTTGGCACGATATATCGTTTTCAACAACGGCACGGCTCAACTTTTTCATTAAAAAATTTAAAATTTTTTTAATATTTCGCCTGTATATGTAATTAATTGCGTTCACTTATAATGAGAAATTTATAAGCATTTCCACAACTTTCAGCAGGCCTTTATATTTTTAATCGAATTAATTGCAAACTCATATTATACACTCGGCGCCTGTTTCTCCCTCGAAAAAACCATTTGTATCTATTCAAACGGCCAATTCTAGCGACGATCAGATCGCAATATTTATTCAGCGATAAAAATCTCCCCACCCCTCCTCCCCCCCAGAAAAAATCCTCCTCACATCGCACGGTACTACAATACGCGCCCGTATCGATCCCTGGCCCGATCCATCACGAAACGTCGAATCGGGCGAATCGCAGTCACGTCGTATATAACATATACGTATGTAGCTAACAGTAGTTTGGAAGTGTTCCGAAAGTTGTTTCGGTCAAGAGATAGAAAGCGGAAAGCCGATGTTATACGCCGCGGGATACGCCGACATCCCGCAGCTCTTTAAGACGAAGCCCGACAACGGCAGCCGCGGCGGGGAACGTGTCAAAGTAGGTGCAGGACGAGTCCTCGTCGCGTCTTGTCCTCCCTCGCCCGACGGCGAGAGCTCTTGACGTCCCCCTTTCGGGGATGCGCGAACCTTTCCCCCTTCCCTTCCCCTCCCGTCTGAAGCAGCAGCAGCTTTTCCTTCGCGTGGTGTCCCAATTTAATGCGCCGCACGTGTGTAGGGGGAGAGACGGTTTCTATTGCATTTTCTAGAATACATTACCATTTTTTTATCCTGCACTCGAGAATCCTATCGCCGGGATATTGCAATTTGGAGGGCGGAGGGCGTCTCCCGACGCCGATAATAAAGTCGAATTCAGAAGGACACACCGGGATATGAGCGCGCACACGTGTTTACCTGGCGGATCGATCCTCTCTCGAATCCGGCTCTCGTGTAGTAATAAACTCGCAAAACGCAACTATTTTCAGATGGGGGGGGCTAAAGACGACGGCTGTTGCACGTGGAAATGCACTCTCGCCCCGCAGATGTGGGCCACCGAACTCCTCTCTTTGATTGCCCTCAGGAATGCATTACCATCTTTTTTTCTTTTTTTTTTTTTTATTTGTAAAAATCGAGCTCCGAGAAGACATCGTACGTGTTTCAAAAGTAAACAGGGTTTGCGTTTCGTCATCATTTCGCGAAATAAGTAATTACAAGCGTCAAGAAAAAACATCAAATATAATAGGGAGATATTGAAATAAATTTACAATTTCGATTACTTTATTGTCGCTGCGATGTCTCGTTAATTTGATTCATAATAAATGATCAAGTACCGTGTTCGTGTATGTTTTTACAATTTCAAGTTCGTCGTGTACCGTTTCGACTCTTCTAGGTGCACGGGGATGTATATCTAACATCAACATTCCGAAACTACGTTCCATAAAAGTTAATGGTCGTAATGGGGGAGAGGCAAATATGAAATGTGAAATAAATTTTACCTTCTTTTTTCTTTTTTTTTTTTTTTATCTACCATCATCGTGTACCACTGTCACAATAAAGGACCCTGGCGGTGACTGATCGATACACGACAATGGCAATGACCGGTAGTCAAAATGATCGATCTGCGATTTTTACCAGACGCTATGCGAAAGCTTACAATCGAGATAAAAGTCAGTTTCAAGTATCGCGTTCAATCGTTCACGATAAAACGTCTCGATGTTGAAACTTCAAGTCTCGTCATTCCCTCGAACTTACGCATTTCTCTCGGAGATATCTCAATTTTCCTCAATTATTGTGTAATAAAAGCGAGCGATTTTTTTTAATATCGCGAAATGAAAAAAGAACAAAATAATAATTTATGAAGGAATTATCATTTTCGCCGGCGCATGTTTTTTTTTTTTTTTTCTTCTTTCGCGTACACGGTAACATCTTCATAGACGTCTGCGATTCATCGATCACGATCAAGTTATAGGCGGGCTACTCCTTCACACGAGGTAAAGTCCCGTGTAAACTCATTATTCCGATCAGAGACGCCGGAATGATTAAAGGATAGCTTTATCTGAAGCGTCCGGGAAGACAAATCGAATTCAATCGTCCGGCGGTCGATAGTCGTTAATCATCGAAAAAAACTGCCACAGTCATCTCCGTCATTATCACCGGACGGTGTCTGGACGCATCGAATGGACCCGATAGGCGCGTCGATTTTCAACACTGCGTTCTCTGCCGAATTCAATATTCGGCCATGGGTTCAATCAAGGTTGAATAAAAGCGCTCGTCAAGATTCTCATCATTATGCGTCTCATTCAACACGCCGTAATCTCGAGTTTTTGAATACTCAATGATATCGTGAATGAGAATTTGAAAATAATCCGCGCCTTTAACTGGATCTTTTACCCACTTAGCCGGGTATCGCTAACACGTCACTCAATAAGTCCCCGGTCTGACACATTACGGCAACATTGTTGACAGACCCATGTGATTTCTAAAAAAAAAATTGTTTTTCTTAGTTAGACCGGAGACTTATTGAGTGTTATTATATCTTTTATAAAAATTACAGGTTTTGAAATGTGCAATCCTTATTTTGTTATTCCATTATGAAACTGATATCTTCTCCCTTTAAAGAGGTCAGAAAGAAATTCATTGCCATTTTACAAAGACGATAAAGATGCAATGCAAGTGATGTAAGAGATTCTCACGAATTCGTAAAATCAATAATTGTCCGGTGATTGTTCTATGCGGTTTACTTTATTTTTCGCACTTTAATTACCTAAAAGCAAGAGTATTTTTAGAATTAAATAAGACGGGTAACGATAGACGGGCAATTTAAATATGCAGTGCATTTATTTCCCGGAAATTTCTAGGACACAGCGAAAATCCATTATCGAAGTGAGGCAAGTTTTATCGAAGTACTAGCACTCTGCCGAGTTCCTTGCACTACTTTTGCGCGCGAAGGGCATTAGGAGAACCCTTTTGGCTCGTCGCCAACATGGCGATTTTGAGATGACACAGACAAGGGAGAGAGGAGGAGAGACTTGAAGAATTTGGGATATACATACACACCATATACACGTGCCAAGAAAACGATCAAATTTTCTCGTATCGGCAAAGGATTGGATTACCGGAATGCCACGAGGGATAATTTATATCACTGCTATTTCGCACATTACATACGTTATCGACGCGCCCGATTAGAAGGAGGGCCCGCGGTCGTCTCTCCATCGCAAAATTTTCAAGCTGACAAACGCGAACGCGAGTCGTGTGACAAGGGATGATAAACCTAACGGAGAAGACAGGTGAGCGCATATGCCGGGTTTCCGTGTTTATTCGCGATGGTGATAACTCGCAGTGATATAAAAAGCGAAGGAGAGACGAGGAAGCGATTCGCACTCGGTATGCGCGTCATATCTGTGTTTTGTGTGCCGTTAATAATATCTCCAGCGTCCTACAATGGCCACCATGTGGCAGGTTGTTTCGCGGTAGACCGAATGAAGCTGATTAAATTGAAGGGTCGAGGAAAAGAAGGGAGCCACCGCGTGGTTGGAGATGATGTGGAAGAGGGGGCGGGGAGGGGGGGAGGAGAGGGATGGGTGAAGGGAGGCTCGGGCTACGTATCGAAGGGTTGATACTTGTTCAATGTTGCGTGTGCACCGCATGCGGCCGGGAGCGTGTATCATCGACCTTATGCCACGCAACGGAAATTAGCCGAACATTTGTCCGCTCTTCGTAGATATTCATATTGTATCGCATTAGAATATCTAATCGGCGAACAATGGACCGCATTGTTGGCTATCGAATTATCTCGATTATCATCATTACGCGTATAATTTCTAAAATATTTGCAAATTTCTATCATTCTGTATTATTCAATATGATTAGTACATAGATATATAATTGAATCACATAATTGAAATAAACGAATGCAGAGCGTGTAATCTCGTTCGCATAAATCGCGATATATATATATATATATATATATATATATATATATATATATACACACACGCATTTATTATTTATTATTTGGCCATTACAACAATTATCAACAATATCGGCGCTCATTAGAGTCGCGCTGCGCGAATATCCCTCGAATTTCCAAGAATCTCGCATTACGCTTTACAATATCCCGGGGACAAGCGGGATCGTCGAGGGCATCATAGGTGCCGCGGTATCGCGACAGGTCGCGGGAGTCATTAGTCTTTCGTTACGCCGAGATTAACCGTAACACTGTCACACCGCGGCCTGTCACCGTGTTACATCATCCGGCTGCATCTTCTCGGGACAAAGGACACACACAGTTCCGTAATACGGAGACGAATCGTTACGCTACGCTCGCTCGTCGCTACAATCATTCGTTATCGCCGTGCGCGTATGTGTCTTTGATAAGTAGACCGAGTGATTGAGCGACCGGCGCGCGGGCGCCCACACGCATACACGCGCACGCGGTGAGAACATCTCGAAAGATAAAGGCTGGTCCCGCGCGAGCGCGGAATGCCCATTGTGAATATTCTTTTGAGAAGAGGAGGGCCGTCACGACTCGTTTGCCACGAATATGTCGCCCAAATGTTCCTGCGTGACAAAACGCGTAGACTTTCTCGAGTCCGCGCACGTTTTGTCACGCTTCGTACGTATCTCCGATGAACAAAGGGAGACCGCGGAATACACATATCCGCGGGCGCATGTGTGCAACGACTTTTATCGAGGAAATACTTTTATGTTCGTCACACATACCGCGCGTACGTCTGTGCCTGAATAAAGGGTGGCATCCCGAAGAGAAAGGAAGGACAAATATTTTAGCCTATTTCGAACGGATTTTCCGGTCGGCTCTGCGAGTCCTTCTAAAGTAGGACGATGCTTTACATTTTTTTTTTCGACCGCGCCAGAATTTTAAATAACGTTTCTTGTCTCGCATTCAATAAGTAAAGAATACGGGACGCCAAGTACCCGCGGCAATTATACTTTCGACATAAGCGCGTGATGCTGAGTTTGTCACGCGGTGCTCGAGAGAGAGAGAGAGAGAGAGAGAGAGAGAGGGAAATTTAAAGGGCGGCAGATGGATCTTATGTATCCGCCGTATGTCAGATGTTGATGCAGATGAGAAAGAGCGACTTTTAATACAGACGATGATACTCTTCGACAAAATCGTATTATATGAGTCCATATGATCGTCGCGATGCTAAAGGCTCTCCCAAAGCCAATTATACGGTTCGTCGCTCATTAATACCTCGGGCCGGAAGTGTCGGGTTTGGTGGATATATCGTGAGACGAGCCGCAGGAGTCTGCGTGTTGAGCGTGCATCAGAGATCGTAATCCGATGCGACGGCGCGCCGATTGCGCGATCGAAAATAATTTCATGATTATTAAATCCGAAGTGGCGTCTCGCGAGGCAGCCACGGCCTGGTCGGGGCGAGATTACCTTTCATAATTAAGACGTTTCGCGCGTAAGCGGGATGAGGTGGCTCGACGCTTCCGAGACGTCGTCAGGGGCTTCCGAAATTTCTGGAGGGAGAGGCGCGCGTATGAAGTCGCACTAAAAACAGGTTTGTATATCCTCTTGAGAGAATCTCCGGCCCCTGCGAAGCCTGTATGATACGTAATACGGGGTTACTTTGCCCCGTGTAAGCTTCGCGACACCTATAACACATCACTCAATAAGTCCCCGGTCTGACACATTGTGGCAACATTGTTGACAGACCCACGTGATTTCTAAAAAAAAAAATTTGTTTTTCTTAGTTAGACCGGAGACTTATTGAGCGATGTGTTATATGCTGTAATGAAATAAAATGTGTGGCCTAATAAAAAGATTTGTACGCGCGATCATAGGATCTGTAGTGAATATTGAAACAATTCTTACCTGGACGTTTTTTTTACTCGCAAATTTTCAAAAGCTTATCTCGAGATAATATCAACACATCGAATGTAATATAGAAAACAAAAGTTTATTATATATATTTTTACAGAAAAATATAACAAAACTGCATCTCCAGATGAATGATTCTATATTCGGATTTTTATATTTTGAATACTCGAATCACACTTTATTCACGGATACAATTTTTCAATGACGCACGTTACCCGTTTTCTCGTATCGCGAATCGCTCGTACACGTACGCATTAAATTCGCACAAAGAAGGGGAAATGCGAGATAATCTCTCGCCGAGGGATGTGCACGAGGCGCGGATAGCGCTTTTGCAATGAATATCCGTTAAAAACGAGTGAGTTAGGTCCGTGCGTAAAAAGTGGGAGCCGCGCGGCGAGATAGCTCGCGGATAAAGAGAACGGACGTCCAATTTTCGTCATAAATCGTTCGCCGCCGCAGATGCGCATCATAATTCGCGGAGTAATTGATGCGCGTGATTATCCCGCGTACGCTCGAGGAATGTCTATTCTAGATAGAGTAAGCACTCTCTCGTCGACGAGCGGATTTTTTTTTTTTTTTTTTTTTTTTTCAAAACCATCCTTACCGCGTCGCGGTTAGATTACGGTCGGTAGTTTGCGGTTTGCCGGAGGACGTTTCTGCTCAACGATCGACGAGATAAGCGATTCTACGCTTCCTCTTTTAATGCGAAACGACGCTGTCTCGTCTCTTCGAATTCTCGGGAATCTCGATGAAGGTGAAGATACAACGAGACCAATAAGTGATGGAATGATCGATGCGTGATTCGGCAGCTTTTTCTCGATCGTTTAAAGTATTGTACGTATAGATTTTTATTAGCACATTTTTTTTATTATTCAATTTGGAGAGGAAAAGGTACGACGCATTTAAAAATGTCCAATATATTTTTTTCATATACATAATACTTTTATTTGGTTTTGTGTAAGAGGATCCTTTTTTTATTTTTCTTACAAATTAAACGAAAGTATATTCGCAATTGTTTGTGCCTGGGATACATAGGTGTTAAATAAATATAACGTTGCGTTTGTGATTGATAAACCGTATTCCTGTGGCGAGGTACAATCCATCGGTCAATAAAACAGGAATATTTACAATAGACATCAAAGCTTTTGGAAGAGAATATTGATGATTATCTTGAGCGCAAAAGCAACGCCACCGTGTTGACGGAATAAAAATTTTGTAAATATTCAATGTTTACATATATTGGTTCAGGACGATATAAATCGCCTTGCTTTGTAAATTTTGATCTCCGCGTTGTTTTACGAATTTGTTTGTATTAATATCTTTTATTTTCTACATACGCGTGTGTAGATTTTTTCAAATAGAGTATATTCCACAGATTTTGCTTATTTAAAAAGAAAATATTTTTTTCTCTATTACATTCCCGATACGATTCAATCTAAATCGAAAGATTCCGGTAAAATTTCAATTTCGCGCGTAATGAAATTTGACCGATTTTAATATTGCATCTTGAAAATATCTTTTTGAGAGTTATACAAGATATATGCAAATTTTAAGAAACTTTATATACTTATGGAAAAAATTTCGTGGAAAAGAAAAAATGTATATATTTTTTTGCCATGAAAAAAAATTGATATTTTCGAGAAACCATCTGCAATTGCGGCTTTTACAAAGTGTGCAAGATTATAACATGCGTTATCTCAATTCTTTCCCCCCCCCCTCTCCCCCCAACGCTTATATTCTCATATTCGCGTAATATTGACTCTTTATCGCGAGCGAACAACGGTATCTCGAGTTACCGGGGCTGTAAGGTCGACGATACTCGCGCGCGAGATAGAGAGAGAAAGAGAGAGAGAGAGTAGCGTCGACGGGATAAAAGAAAAGTCACGTGCCTTTGGCTACGCAATGCGGTAGGAGATATATACCGGGAGACCGCAGACCGCGATGTGTGTGAGCGACCGGTCCCGTAAGAAGATACTCGGAAAATTGCGGCGCGGCGGGTCCCGCGCCCCCTTTTTTCTCTCCTCCTCTCGCGGCTTTGGAAAAAGTCAGCCCGGGGCATGAGGCCGGGGGAGGGGAGAGGGAGGAGGGGGGGGGGAGACACAATGGACCGCGCGATTCGATCGCCGCCAATATTTTGACAATGCATCGACCATTGACTAGTGCATGGGGTGCCGCGGGTATAGATGGTAGAGGATCCTCCCGAGGGGCAGCGACGGGGGCTCCCCCGGGTAATGGGATGCCCTGTTGAGGGGAAACGCCGTGTCGCCGCTGCTCGAATGAAAGCAACCGCGGAGAATCGGCCGTCAACGACAACGCGCGTCTCAGTGTGGTGGTAGCGATTTTATTGTCCGAAATCCACAAAGTATCAGCTCAATACGGGATGCAATCTGGCGAGTGTCTCCTGGCCAACTGCACCTCCGGTCCGATACCTAAGGCGATCGTCTTCTCCCTCCCTCCCTCCCTACCTACCTACCTACCTACCTACCTACCTACCTACCTATCTACCTACCTATCTAGCTTTCTACCCACCTACCTACCTACCTACCTATCTACCTGGCCACAATACCTTGTTGCCGTTGTTTATGTAATCCTATTATTCCGTATTGTGCCGTTCAAGAAACATTCCCAGGGATGCTCATTCTAGCGGTGGAGACGACGAGCGGCTTTTCCTTAAAATACTTGGCAATGCGATCGCGTACCCGCATAATTAATGCATTCTTGAAAATTTAACTCGGATCTATTTATAAATTGAAACTTGCCGTCGAAAGGCAACTTAAATTCGGATTAAAAGTAATTTTAAATAATGTAATATTATTTTATACATAAATTTAGAATTTAAAAATTATTATAAAAAGAGATCCATATATTGATCATTATATATGTTATATTATATTACGATTCATTTATTAATTTTTTAAAATAATTTTTTATGTGCGTTATGTGTATGAAATATTTCTTCACACATCTTTATAATATATACAAAATATTATATTAATAATTCTTTCTTTTCTTAAAAGATAAAAATTCAACACGTCGAGTTTTTGCTTTAAAATGATTTCCTTAACGCACATCCATTGGCAGCGAAATCGCGATATTTTATACAGCCCGGGTTCCGTTGTAAAGATGCATCTTCACGTTTCGTGAAATATGTACGTAGAGAGAGTTATGGCTTTTCTCACCGGAGTCGAGTGGTGATTTGAGCTTGAGAAACTCTGACCGCATCGAGTCAGGTATGTTAGGAAAAATATATAAATGGGGGTTGCCCACAAAACGGAGAAGTCTGGCGGTTGACAGGCAGCGGGGTGCACGATACTTCATTGTTAGCTCATTGTTGGCGATTCCTTCTCCTTTATGCACTCGTATCTCCTATCTTCTCCGTCTCCGAATCGCTATGGACGTCGCAAGGGGAACGACGTTGAATTTAGCATTCATTGTGAACGGAACAGGCCGACACCCCCATTGCGATGGAAATTCTCGCGACGTAAAAAAAATTAGTTAAAGGTGGGAGAAACGTGACACCTACGACTTAAAAAAAAAAAAAAAAAAAAAAGAAGAAAAGAAAACCCTTCCGCGCCTTTCAAAGCGTCGTCTTAAAGTGGCGTATCTGCGACGAATCGGTCAGCGGTTTGTCAGTGGAGAAGAAGGAAGCAATACTTATATTGCATTTATATCCCACTGTGTTACGATCAAAAACGTGCTCTTAATATCAAGCTTATTGTATCGAGGAGTTGAGAAAAAGAATTTGTATCTCGTGAGAATTTAATTATAAATTTAAAAAACCTTACCGATCGATAAACTTATTATTCTGAAATATTAACATAATAGATATCTTTTAATCTATTTGATAATGAAATTGATTTTACCAACAACTTGCGTTACGAAAAGTGACAGCGTACTGTCAAAAGTCGCTTTATGTATAAAACATAGAAAAAAAATACTAATAACAAGGAAACTTAATATCGATTAATTTAATCTTTCAGCAGCCTCTCTCTCGAAAGGAACGAAGCAGGAGGGGGAGAGAGATTCCTCAATCGCGGAAGAAATCTCTCGCGATGAAAAAATCCGCGATCATTCGATAATTCATCCGCCGCGGATTCAGCCGCAACTGCTCATTACGGTATCTCGCGAGTATATGCGAGGCCCCCTGCATCGAGCTTGCGATAAAGCTCGATCGCGTGTGCAATTTCGACGTAGCGGGGCTAAGTAATACGTCACTGATTACAGGTTGCCACGCTGTCTCTTACGGTCTGTCTCTCGATCGGATGTAAATAATAATAACGAGCGCTTCCCACGGGAGGGAATACGTAGCTCGTCTCCGAGGCTCGATTCCCGTGCGCGGATTCGTTCTCTTCGTTGGAATTTGAATTTCATAAAAGCCGAGCGATCCAGCAGCGACCGCAGCGGTGTTTGGAGATATTTTGCGATCCCCTAATCGACGTATCGTATCTCCGCGCGAAGAGTCGCCGCTCATCGTTAATTCATTGTGTCGTAAAATCGTGTTGCGAAACGACCGAGACTCCTTGCTATTTTCTATCGCGATGTCCCATCATAAATGCACTTCTCTTAGCCGTTACGTTGGAGCTCAATTATCGTCGTATTTAATTCGTTTTCGATTAATTCAGTTGCTCTATATTTATTTATTAATAATTGAATCACGATTGATTTGAGAGAAATTTCGAATTTATTAACTAATTCTTTGAGAAAAAAAAAATATATATATATATATATATCCGCTTTTGAAGTTATCGATTGAATTCAATATATTCGGTTTCGTTGACAAAGGGTCCGGAGGACGGAGCGGAAGCGTTTGTTCGACGTTACGAGATCGGGCCTGGCGTTCAAAGACCCGCGATGATGGCACACGTTCGCGGCTACACAATGCTCTCCACGGCATTCTTGCCGGCACGTAATCCTATGGGCCCACCCAAGGGGACTCGGAGACACCCGTTTAAGCAAGGGCCCGTCGTTTCTGTGACAGCGCGGGCTACAGTTATAGTATTACTTAAGACGCGGCGAGCGCGGAGTAAACAAAATATCCGGCGAGGATAGCCCGCCAGAGATCCTGCCTGTCAACGTCGGATGTTCTAACAAGGCCGATTTTTAAATACAAGCGATAATAATAGCTATGATCTATTCTCGCCTTGTGACGAGAAAAAGAAAGAGAGAAAGAGAGAGAGAGGGAGAGAGGGAGAAAGAGATGAATCGCAAAACTAGGCTAGAGAAATATCGATATTAAAACCTTTAATTAAGTTCCTGTCCTTCTTTCGCGAAATAACCGAGTAAAAAAAAAAAAAATTTAGCCAGATACGTTATGATCGATATCCGCCAGATCGCAAAGTCACGTCAGGTTACGGAGGTTAATTACCCGACAGGTACTCGAGGCGGTGAGGATGCTCGCCGTCAGTGGGCCGTCAATACCTCCGAAATCTCTGGCTTACGGATAATACGGATTTCCATGCGAATGGATTGTTAAGGATTGCCGTTACGCGTCTCGATAAAAACCGGTTCCCCTCGAATCGCGCGAATCTAACCGGATTTCTCGCGGCAAACGTGACTCGCCGGTGTTACTTCGGCCTCGAATTCGGCCGTTCGACGGCTGTACGCTTTATCCGGCGTCCGATCTGACGTTTCTTATAAACCCGTTTTATAGAGAGGACCGAAATTTCGGCGCGCGTCCATAAACATTTCATTTTCCCAAGCGAAAGGTTATCGGTCTAGGCTTGTTAATTTTAAAGCGTCTAATTTATTCTCACGGCCGTCTCTCGAGCACCGACGCGAGCCGCGTGAAATAAAATCCTCGACTCGCCAGGCGAGTAAATTATCCTCTATTGGGCTCTTAACGCCAACGCCAATTTATACACAGCGTGTCTCTATTTTGGCGCATAATTAGGGAAGTTAGTCGGTATAACCGACGTTACTTACAACGTCTTTATTTATAAACAATGAATTTATAAGCGCTCGTTCGCTTTATTATTTACCGCTATAAGCCGCTGCTGCCGCTCTTCTCGCGACGCAAAAAGAAATTTAAATCGGTCAAGCCACGTTGGTAAAGGAGTGTCTATGCATAATATATGATGTAGCTTGTGAGATTTGCAACTTTCTGGAAAAATTGTCGAAATAAATCTCTAAAGTCACATTATAATGAAAAATGTGAGGGAATAAAACAATTATTATTATTTGCTTCTATCTCATTTGTCGCAGTCGCTTACTCGAATACTCGGTGCCGTTTCGGCTTTATTTTAAATTCAAATTTAGTTTGCGGATCCTCTCTCGTCCTCCTACTAATTATGCCACTAGCAGCATCGTCAATATTAAGATTTACGAAATTCGCGCGAACTATTAAAATGGCCACGCAAAAATTCTACCGAGTCCTAGCGAGTCCTTTTCGATGGCATAGTGGAATGTGAGCCGGTCCACCGGTTAATTTAGGCCCACGTTAAGCCGGAACGTTTAAAAAGCACGGCGATCGATCGGAAAGGCATTCGCGTAAAAGGAATTCGAGGTAAATTTGCAGACACGTATCAGGTAAACGGGGGCAAACGCGGGTACGAAAATATTTTCGTGGCAATTTATTCGCGGCACGTTATTCCGTAATGCACCTTTTTGCTCGATAAACATTGGATCGGTGTATAAACGCCCGGGCTTGAAATGAAACATACCATTTCGACAAATCTTCGCCGTTAAACGAGACGCCGTCCGTATTTTTCTAGGTTCGCGAGAGGGCCGAGGGGGAGGGGCAGGGAGGGAGGGGGAGGGAGGGGGGGGAGAATGTTATACGTATAAACTGCATGTATAATAGTCGCGGCGCGTATACGTACGCCGTGTAACCGCAGAAATGTCGAATATGCATATATAACGTGTGAGAGAGGAGTCCCGGTTCAAAGCTCGCATATTCAAATAATGTATGACGTATTCGCATATGCGCTCTCCAAACTGCATATAGAATATGCATATTCGCCCGCGCAATTTCGAGCTATATTACGCGCATATTTTTTGTTTTTTTTTTCTTTTTCTTTCTTTTTTTTTTCTTTTTCTTTTTTTTTTTTTTTTAATTTTTTGAGTAAACTCTTAACCGACGATGTACGCTATCTCTCTCTCTCTTTCGCTGCGTGATCTACAAATATTCATACAACCTTGTTCGCTTGATGAACTATTTTCATAATGCGTTCAAATGACATCGTGTGTGTATCAGTCATTTTCGAGCAAAGTAATTTGCTCTTTAAATTATCTTGAAAATTTACCACAAAATCGCTAGAAAAGAGATAAGAAACGTATTTAGATTAACGTTTACTTTACTAATTAAAAATAAAACGTAAGAGCCGCATGTCACTCCGCATTATTAATCAATCGAGTTGAACAAAAAATCCGCTTTTTCATTTCAAGACATTTTATGCAATTGCTCAAAAGTGGGTTAAATTATAATATTTAAAATGGAAGAATAAAAATATTTTTCCTACACTGAGTGATACAAAACGGCACCAAAGTGAAATACAAATAATTTAATTATTTGTATCAACTAAAATCTATTTGTGAAATATTTAATTAATTTTGCACAGATTAGAAATAAATATTTTAGATACGTAATTTTCGTTAGGATTTTTAGTAATCATTTGAAATAATCATTCCTCCTTTCACGAATGAGCAAAAACATTTAAATACTACTATCATTGAGAATTTGCATTTTATTCTAATAACAAATATATACTTCAGAGTATTTTTGATGATTTCTTTTTAATTTTTATTTTAAATAATAATTCTATTTATTGCATATTTCGAATAAATATTTTTTTTTCTCACAGAGAAAAGTTTTTTTTTTTAATAATAATTTATTTGAATAAAATAAAATTTAAAAACTTATTTCCTATATTCTATGCGCGCCAATCACGGTATATAACAATTTCGCCTTCTAAACCTTTCATTATATTCGTAGCTTTTTGAATGTAACTTTGGCCGATTAATTCGCCACGGATCGGCACTCATGGTGCATCGGCTGTTCGCATCACGAAGAAATATCGCAAGGTAGCTAGTAGTAGCCCGAGTAAATATTCCGCACCCCAAAAATTAACTATCGGTGGATGGGTTTAGGGGAGGTCAGTCGCTACGGCTGTTTGCTCTGTCTGGGAAATGACAGCTGACCCGCAATCCTAGTCCTCAGAACTGCTCCAGCGAGAGAGACTGGCGGAAAATGAGAGAAAGAGAGAGAGAGAGAGAGAGGGAGAGGGTGAGGGTGAGGGAGAGACGAGGGCTCCCTCCGAGTCAATATAACCAGACGCAGAGTTTCTTTTGCGCACATCTAGAATCGCAGAATGACTCGCGTTCTCGCTCAACAAAAGAGCGTATTTCCGAGAGTCGCGAAGAGCCTCCGGGTGGACGCTTTAAGATCTACAAAGATTTCTGCTCCTCTCCCCGCGCGGAAAATATTCTTTGATACTCTCTGCGGTGTATGTATGCGCGCGCGCTTGTGCGTATGGGAAGGATTAATATTTACAATTCCAAAATTTTTGGAGACCGGGAATTTGGAGTACTCCGTGGGGATTAAACGGGATTCACAAAGTAAAACTGCGTGTACACCTCGTCTCGAGAAATTTTCTACGCTTATTTTTCCACAAATATCCGCCGTTTTCATACAGTTTGCAAACGTTTCTATTGTACGTGCAGATGGTGTTGCAAGATTGCATTTAAGCTTTTGTTTTGGATTTTTGACATATATCGGCGGTTATCAAAATTGCCATTATAATTTTTATTCATGTTCCTGACTTTATAAATTTACATTTTTCTTTTAACATTATTATTATTATTATTATTATTATTATCATCATCATCATCATCATTAATCGCAATTGTCTCATGTATGCATAAAGAATTAATTTTAATTTTTGTTTTTAATATAAACGCTTTTTTCTGAAATATTAATCTCGGTCTCGCCTCTTCTCGTCTCCCCTTGCAATTATCTGGCATAAACGGTATCTAAATCGGAGGCGACGACGAGATAAAAAAAACGTTATTTTGGCGAAACGAACGCGATCGGGGCCGGACAGTGGGCTCGTTACGGGCGAGTTATCGGCAAAAATCGAAGTTATTCGACACGGCTACGCGGCAAGGATCCAATTAGGTATACGGCGCGAATTTATTTACCGCCGCATAAATCTTGACAGTTGTAATATTTCGCAACGCCTCTTCTTTTTTTCCTCTCTCTCTCTCTCTCTTTCAAATATTCTTGTCGACTATGTTATACGACGGCGTCCCAGTGACTTCCCCCTGCGCGCGCGATTTTTTCTATCTCTCCTCTTGTCGAGAGAAAGAGAGAGAGAGAGAGAGAGGGAGAGAGAAATGAGATGCGCCACATATTGCACATAAATTTCGCTCATAAAAGATCCGTAGCGTCACTGTACATTATATCGTCATAACGGTGACCGAGGCGGGCGTGCGTGTTTCTTCCGCTTTTCTCTCTCTGTCTTTTTTCCGCTATCAGGCGGAAAAATAAGATTCATTCTTTTTTCTCGCGGCCGACAACGAAGCGAGGACGTAAGCGCGATTTTATACGCGACCGGATGAGTAAATAATCCACACAGGCGGATTGTCTCGGCTATTTTTTTTTTATTACGATCTCAATTTTACTCGCTCACACAAGACGCTCTGATGATGGCCGATCGCATCTTTGCCGTCTTCGTCCTCGAATTGTTATTTCGGTTGAACGATAAATAGATGCACGCGTGTTCTTGCTCGGTTCGAGAACGTATCGATCCAAAGTCGCGAGGGAGACGCTGGAATAATAATAATGCGGCCATGGCACACGCGTAATATATGTATGTGTAGCAAATATTTGATGACGCGCTGACAGGCAGGAAGCCGCGAAGAATGTGACAATTTTAGCGCTATACTAATTAAATGTGCACGATAGTCGTAGGGGTGATGTTATAATTATTTTAATTCGGTCGCGCAAAGCGAGAAGTGGGTTTAAAGAGTTTTTCAACTGCTGTATATACTGTATATATATATATATATATATATATATATATATATATATATATATTACAATTATTTATAAAAAGTTGAAGATGGAAGTAATGAGGATAATTTTGTCATATATTAGTTAACAATGACAGTAAACTAGGTAATAAAAGTGCGGCCATTGGTAAATTTGATCTATATATTCATCATTAACAAGATAACTTTACGCTTCCGTTTCAATGACGTGACAATTTAACGATGGAAATAGCCGTATTTTTTTTTCTTTTTTTATTTTAATTCTTAATAGTCACGCAACCGTTATAAAATACCGAGACTTCCGTCAATTTTATCGAAGCCCAGATAAGCGTTGGATAAGCACAGAGAGACGGAAGACGACGGGTCGACTGTGGCACGAAACTGTTCATTTGGAAGGTCACTTAACTCGCGAGTGACGTATCGATAATCGGACGGGGAGAAGTACAGTCGGAGAGAGAAGGAGAGAGAGAGAGAGAGAGAGAGGAAGTGACGCGTGTGTGGTGCGTGCGGCCGCGCTTTACACACGTTCAACCATATAATGAAATCGAAGCCCTGTTTCATCTATGACGATCGGAAGCATTGGTATCCTCCCCCTCCCCCCTCCCCACCCTCGCTCCTCCCGATCCCGCAACGACCGCCTTGGATTGATCCGATCGATAGCCGGGTATTTGGAAGATCGGACCGATCGATAATCGATCCGACGATGCCATCTTTTTCTTCCAGGGACTTCCTGAAAAATTCTAGAGCTGCTCTAGAATTTTTTTCCGTATACTCTTAAGGGGAATCGAGGCGGAGGAAACGAGATGAGAGGAATCGTCGAAGGCGCGATTGGTCCAGCGAGATTGCACCTTCCTAAATGAACCGTGCGTGCCTCGGATTGCGCGGACTTCTCTTTCTCTCGTCCATCGGCCTTTTTTTTTGGGGGGGGGGGCGGGGGGAGGGGGAACAGATGCCGCCGGATTTTTTAGATCGTAGCTGATAAGGTAATAAAGGCGAATGGGTAAGAACCACCGCGTCTGCGTGAGAGCGCTGAATTTTATAATTAGCCGGCTGGTAGGATTTCCGGCCTCTGCGTTATAATGTTTGGAAACTAATCTTGCATCTTTGGGTGTGTCTATAATTAATTTTGTGATTTGAAAATATGAATTCACAGGATAAGAGCACGTATATAGCGCATCGTGCACTCTCTGATTAAAATGTTATCTTATCAAGGTCGCTATCAGCTTTTCCCTCGCCCGGAAATTTTGTAATATCCCCAGGAATTTATACTCCGTGTATAGCAGCGTTTTAATCTGTTGCATGACGATGTCAGGCTCCGCGTATCATCGGACACGTCATTGTGCCGTTGTGAAGTTACAATATTGACAAGCAATTACGTGGGCGTTTAACGTGGCTTACAGATTCTTCAGGCGTTCTTCGGCAAAGAATATTTTATATGTAGAAAGGAGAATCTTATACATTAAATATTAAAAATTCTTATTCAATAATATATAACTATGCATGTTAACAAAAAAAAAAAAAAAAAAAAAAATACAAGCTCTCTGCGCGGACAATAAAAAAGTAGAATAATATATATTCGTTAATATTGATCGACAAAGAATTATAAAATCAACATTTTCCGCAGGATGTTCCAGATGCGTCGGAGAATTTAGAGCGAATTGAATTTCGATTTCCTTCGACAAATCTCATTTTCATTGCGTTGCAATTAATTAATCGCGTGTTTAGCATTAAATATTAATTCGAAATTTCATTGTGAAAATATTTTAATTTAGGTTTGAGCATAAATTCTGAGTGACAGATACGTGAGTGGCACTTTAGATATATATAACACATCGCTCAATAAGTCTCCGGTCTAACTAAGAAAAACAAATTTTTTTTTTTAGAAATCACGTGGGTCTGTCAACAATGTTGCCATATATGTGTCAGACCGGGGACTTATTGAGTGATGTGTTATATACATAATTTACATATTTATATATCTAAAATACCAGATTATATCGCTCAATCTTAATTTCAGACATTTTCAATCAGATTATCTCGATTTGTCCGCGTAGATCACGAGCAGATATATTTAAACGCGCGCACAAATTGCACGGCTGCCGCTTCTATGAAATTCTCTAGATCCGCTGACAATATGTCCGTAATCAAGTACTCGTTTGTCTCGTGTCGGACGATAATAAATGCCTCTCTATCTCTCCCTCCGTCCTTTTGCTCCTTCCCTGGGTGGTCGTCGCAAACTTTTGTCGGACGATAAATACCGAGCCACCGTAAACATGCAAATGAAAAGATTCGCGCCGGCTTTCGGTTAGATCCCGCGTTAGGCTGCGACTAATGGGCCCCCACTTCGTCATCCGTATGAATTTATATCTGCCTCGGGAATATAAGCCGCTGATACCTTCCGCATCCGCATAAGCCGTGCGCAAGAGCCGGCGATAGTTTGAGCGGCGCGCAAACTTCGCTCTTCCCCGGGAGAAATAAAAACGTACCCCCTTAATATGTCTCACGAAACATTGTCAAAATTTCTGTTCATTATTCTCGACCCCGTAGATGTTGTTTAAGATTTTATCACGATATCTCTATCAAAAGGATATCCTCTATGCCGTAACGAGAGATTTCGCGATCAACATGTCGCTACATTTTTAAAGACAGCTGAGTATGTACATGTTATATATTTATATCGTCTTGATTCTTAATAATTTAGTCCGCTTTTATGTTCAACGAGTCATCAAAGCACGCTATTCCAAATATCGCGAGAGAAATTATTCAATTTTTCTTTATTGATAAGATTAGAAAGATTTCTATAAATAAAATGGTTACTTTTCACATATCTAGATAATTAATCTCATTGTAATGTTAATCTATGATTTAATTCAATAAAAGCTAAACGAGACAAATTGTTGTCGTAAACGTGAAGATTAATAGTGTTTCGCTACTTTCGAATATTGTGTGGGAAAATATATGTAAATACCGAGAGAAAGAGAGAGAGAGAGAGATAGAGAAATTGACCAGAACTGTATAAAAGAATTTTAAGATGCGAGTTCTCTCTCCATGCACAGAGCGACACGAATATCTGCTCGTTAGAGAATAGAGCGCTCGTAATTTGTGTCGAATCATCTCGATTCGATTTATCGTCCGATAAGGTTTTCCCGAGAACGATGAGACCGTGCGGCATTGTTCGACTATTGGTGTTTCTTCGGAGAGTTTGGAACGCTTCCTTTTGAGATGCATAAAATGCATTATCGAGGCAGACGAGCGTCTAGATTGTTTCCCCCCGTTTCGTTTCAATTTCTATGTTACGGACGAAATAATGTTACGCAAATTTCCATATTTTTATAATGAAAAATATTCTAATATCGAAGTTGTCTTCCGAAAAATACGGTGGTGTTAAATTTACCCGCCATAAATATATTCTATATTCAATATCGCAAAAGTATTCTTATTTCTCAACGACAAATGTTTTAATAATTAATATTGAAACTCAATTAAAAACGAGATTTTGGAATTAAATTTAATTTCGATTTATGTGTGTCGACATTTTCAAAATTTTTTCTTCTTTTATCTTCAATCGTCAATAATTCAAAAATATCGTTGCTTCGTTAAAATAATCGCCATTTCTTAAAATTATTCTATTATTTCTATTCAATTATCTCGCACTAAATGTATCAGTAACCGAAGCGTCTCGTACAATTATTACTACAAATTGTCAGTTCAGCGACAAGGATGCTTCAGCTCAGATCAGACAATGATTGGAAGAATCCATTGGTCGCTTTCTTCGATCGTGAGACCGCACACCGGTCTCCCCCGTTTGCGAAAATCCTTTCCATTCTTCTGAAATGAGCTCGCGTGCGATCTTTCGACGCGGCCGATTACTCTCGTTTCAGATTCCGGATAAATAATGCATCGTTCGATCTACGGTCCTGCGGATGCTGTGAACGAAGGGAGGAGGAAAAAGCTCGCGGACGTGTATCATCGAGAAGTCGAGGGCGTAAAGGGGGGTGGGGAGGGGGTGGGGGGAGGGGTATGGGGGCGGCTGCCTTATCTTACGGGGAAGAGATTCGCGCAGGATGCTACTATTAGAAATAAATGATGCTTTCTGTACGCGATCGCGGTTCGAAGAGGCCGACAATGCGTTCCGTGTTATTATTGCTATTATTCTCCCTTTCGATCGTGTTCTCATTTCGCGGCAGCGAAAACACTCGATTTATATAAACACACGCACGTACACATACTATTCCTTTTATTTAACATTTGATGGATTTTTATGCTTGCAAAATCTGCTTGATATTACGACTTTTGAACTCTCCATCTTGTACATCTGCCTGAATAACACGAGGCATTTGAATAATTTTTTCGAATTTTATTTTAATTTATATTATAATAATTTTCTTACTTATTAAACGTTGTATTTGTATACAAAAATTATTTTTTATATCAAGGATATTATTTTCATTATTTTTCATTAACAAAAACGTAGCGCCCACGCTTAATTTTGTCTTGTAACGAACTGCATAATGTAAAGTAGATTTGGAACAATATTTCTCCCTATTATTTTTTGCTTTACGCACAAAATATATTACCTTTGCCATTCTACGCTTTGTTAAACTCGTTCTCTTTTTTTTTTTTTTTTTCTTCTCTTTCAAATCAGTCGTTGATAAATAATAATCCGCAACCTTCTCGTCGCGTGTAATATACGCCGTTATCGAGAAGGGAGGGCGGCTTTAAAGATTTTTTTTTTTTTTTTTTTTTTGCCCGGGCACGGAAATTCGCACGCAAGGGGATCGAGTTTCCAAGCTATCTTATCCCTTTACCGTTTCCGTCTCGTCGCCGAGAGATCTTCGACGATCGCGCAGCCCTTCTCGCGTGACTCACGCCGCGTGCGGAGGGGGGGGGGGGAGGGGGGAGGGGGGGTTGGCGAGGGTGTATGTACGGGCAAGTTCGCCCCCTTTGAAAAACAGAGCGCGCCCGCGCTTACTTCGACGCCCGATATTTCGACTCTCTATCTGAGCGCCCCACGAGAAGGGTGCGGGGGGGGGGGGTGGAGGCGGAGGGGTGGTGGCGTGGGATTAGAAATACCCTCGCGGCCCCGGCCGGCATGCATTATAGATACTCGCGCCTTAGATTAGAGGGGGCGGTGGTGGTGATGGTGGTGGTGGGTCGAGGCAACGCGGCGCCCGGCAAAAATAGTCCACTCGTAAAGGGCAATAGCTTTCACGGCACTCTGTATTTTAAGCGGGCCGATGCGATGCATGCGCGGGATAGCAGTGATGCTTAGCGATTCGTTCGCTCGAGACTTTTACAAAATTATTAGAGAAAGCGAGATACGTTTAGTATATTTTATATTGCCTCGTTTATACATATAACACATCGCTCAATAAGTCCCCGGTCTGACACACATATGTCAACATTGTTGACAGATCCACGTGATTTCCGGATAGTACTAACTTTTTCTTAGTTAGACCGGAGACTTATCGAGTGATGTGTTATATTATATCTCGCAACTTGTAAAGAACTCGATTATACTCTCGATATCCCGATTGACACTTTCTTATTATCTTTTAAGACGCAGGCGGCCTAAGATAAGATGTATGTTCTACCGCTGAGTGAAAATATCTGATTACAGTGATGTCAGGCATTTGTTATAATTTATGCGATGTTTTGCATGGTATAGAATATAATATTATTGATGTGAAATTTTAACACGAGCGATTTTATTACAAAAGAAAGTTCTAAAGATATCGCCCAATTTTGACATTGTTAGATAAACAATTAATTAAACGCGATTCATTAAAAAGGCTACAAAATCCGCATTACAATCTGCTATTTCAAGATTAAATGCTTATGGTAAGACATTATATTATGCTCATCCTTTTAAAATACATTAGTTAAAAATCTCTTTCACCAGCGTTTATTAGCACTATCGCATGAGCAAAATTTCTACCTATATTATAATATAACCGTAAAGAGATTAGAGAGGAACTACAGTTAGCTGCACAAGCTTTTGATGCAATTGACCCTGAGGCATTACTGTTACGCAAACGGTTGTATACCGGCACATTACCTTCATACCTGGTGTTTCAATAACCGGGTATTCGATTTCCTAGAAACTCTCATCGAAATGACTCGAAACTTTTTTTCCACATTCTATTTATATCTGAATAATGAATAGATTATAAAATTACTTGCATAATGTTTGTTATTGAAATTATTTTTCATTAGCATTCAAAGGAGTATCTTGGAAACTCCTGTGTGTCGGGGAATTTTGAAAAATATTTTAAAACGAGCTACATCGATAAAGGAGATATTTAGAGAGAGATATGGAGAGATGATTATTTGCACATTATTAAGACGTTTGCGGCCGGAACAGCGAATACTAAATTAATAGCCATCCATTTGCGATGAGCAATTATAAAGACGTGGCGTCTAACGGGCTGCGGAAGGAAGAAGGAGAAAAAAAGGAACGAAGGAAGAGGCTCGTTAAACACTTTGAGTCCATATCATCTCTACATGGCGTGCGTATGGAGCGTGAAATGCTAACAAGCGGTCATCATCAAACAATGGAAACTGGAACGAAGAGAGAACACGTACTGGCATTAGCGATCAAAGCCTCTTAACTGTCTCAGTATCACAATAAGCTGGTCAATTAAACATTTTATAATTTAGCATAGGAGAACTCGTCTATTATAATGCGCGGTCGGAATAATAAAAGTAAAAGCTGAAATAATTATGCTTTCACATTTTGCTATCGATCTTTTAAATTATTGATGAAAAAAAGAAAAACTATGTTACTTTTTTTCGCGTATAAAAATCGCGGTTATTCTATAAACGTAAATATTTTAAGAAATCAAATGATCATTCTGTCTTGAAATAATAAAAGCTAGTCATAGGAGAAAGATACATACCGAAAAGATTTCAATTTTTCAATTAAGATTCTATTATAATTAGAATCTAATCGATGTAATAAGTAATAATTTTATCATTATGTTTAAGGCGTTGTAATGTAAATTTGCTGAATCTAAAATATTATATGACGCTGATGCATATTTAAGAGTGCAAAAATATAAGGAGGAAATTTTATGTTAACAGAAATAGAAGGAAAAGCCGCTACGCGATAAGTTCCACTGTAAGTGGCATTAAAAATTCTAGCCACGCAACCGCGACGAACAGAAATTCTCATTTCGCGCGACGATAAGGCGAGAGCCACTTTCTAAATCCCGCGTCCTGTCTCCTGTACCCGACCCTGATAATAACAATAATGGATGCCTTCATCTGCAATTACAATAAGCAGTTAGCGGGCAATAAATCACGCGAAGCAAAGTCCGCCCGCGATGAAATCTTTCTTTCCGCACATCGCGAGATAAGGAAACTTCCTTCGCATTCCGACAATTCCGGAGCACATTCTCTTATTCTGGAAGTTAAAGTGAGGAGAGAGAGAGAGAGAGAGAGAGAGAGAGAGAGAGAGAGAGAGAGAGGGAGAGGGAGAAGTTGTGCATCCCGAGGACTGGCTATTTAATTAGCGGCCGTACTGATGACTCCGCCGCGAAAAGAATCTTTGTCGCGGATGACAATTCATCTCCGATGTTAATGCGCAAGATGAATCTCGATAATAATAAGTTTTCATAAGAAATGGCCAGACTGCAAGTTTGGGCTAAAGAAGAGCACGATCCGAGAATAATGGATCGCCCACGCTTCGCGAAACTTCAGTACAGTTGTTCGATCGCGATTGCACTCAGTCATAATTTGATAAATAAATCCGATATCGGATGCTCGTTATCGGATGTATTTATCAAGTAGTAGGTTACTTCGGCGGTTCGCAGAACCGAGAAATTCGATTTCGCCTGAGGTCACCCCGGTTCTTTGAATTTTTCATTCGACAAGGTAGGATGCAGCATTCGATATTATTAAATGTGTTCACGTATCTTGCCTCGCGATTATAGGATTATATGTAAAAGGCAATTGTTTCTTAAAATAAGAATCAATCGATTAATAAGGATTGCATAGCTTTTATAATTTACGTGAATTATAATGCTTGCATCTCTCATGTATATGTCATTATTAAACAGCTGATACAGCTTTGCGGAACATTGTCATTTAAATGTGCTTCTGAATTATACATCACTCAATAAGTCTCCGGTCTAGCTAAGAAAAACAAATTTTTTTTTTTAGAAATCACGTGGGCCTGTCAACAATGTTGCCATAATGTGTCAGACCGGGGACTTATTGAGTGATGTGTTATATAGCGCGAGTTTGAAAAAATTGCTGAGCACAAATTGACCTAATTTCTGAAATTAAAGTAGCGTAACACAAATTGCTTCTTCGATCTTTGTAAATGTCTGATTCACCTAAAACGACACACATATATATACCTTCATCTATCAAATAAGAATATTATACTTTAATAAGACCGCTAATAAAGTCGTTTCTTTATGCGGTAGCTTGCATGTCATAAAAAAAAAAAAAAAAATATTTGATTCGAGAAACTTATATTCTGTTTTTACCGCAAGATGTCTGTATCATTACGTTTCTTCGATGCTCGATGATGTAGTGAAACGGGTTGCTCTTCAACAGGAAATCTTCTACGATTATTCCGTGCGCTTGTTATACATTTTTATTATCATTTTTTCTGATAGTCTACGTATCTTTAAATTAACGATAGTTAATTTGTGCAATCTCGAATGATATGATAATATTTAACAACAATTAGCGATCGATAGTTGATATTATAAGAATATTTTTTAAATCTTCGGTCTCTCAATCTATTAGTTATCAATATAAAATTTTGATGGCTTTAAAAACAAAATGTTTCAGACATATTTTTATATATGTTTAAAGAAGATTAAATAACACTTAATCCAATATAACTGAAAATCGGATTTGCCAAAATCGATCTGTCAAGCATTGAGATAAATGGAAATAATTCCGTGGAAATTGATTTATTAAGTCTTTATACAGGATATCAATTTTCGTTAAGTAACTGTGTAATAAAAAAAAAAATATTAATTTATACATATCTACGAACGTTAATGGATAACAAAAAATATTCGTTATAAGCTCGAGTTATTACATGAGATAAAATATAGGAGCTCCTTTTTTTAAGCGCGGTTAAAATTTTAATTATAACAACAAGAGAGATATTATATATAATATTTAATATTACATTGATTGTATGTATGTAACAAATATATATATACTATTTTTTTTCTTCACTATCGCAAATAATATTTCTTCTCGCATAATTGATATTACCTATAATTAATTAATCGTATGACTTCTACTCGGATTGCGTGCGAATAATTATGAGGGATAAATATAGCACCTGTGCATTTTGAAAATTACGACTTGAAAATGCATCAGTTTAAAAATAAAAAAAAAAAAAAAAACGATACCGAGCAAAATAAATAATTAAATACGACAAAAAGTAAGGATATATTCGAAAAGAACGAAAGAATAGACTCCGTGCAAAAATAATTGGATTCTTTTAAGCATGTAAGCTCAGTTGATGACATTTCTTCAAATCGTAATGATCGTATACGTATATTATATATACAAAAGCATCTTTCTCGTACGTGAAATATATTATATTTGCTTATATATTATCTGATCTATATAAACGTCACGCATGAAATAATCTGAGTCCGCGATTAAGGATAATAATAGTACTGAGAATAAAGTATATGTACTATAATAGTTATAGAGTAGGATAAATATATCGGTGTAAAGAGAGCTTTATAGTGGAAATTGTTTACGAGAGGAAATCGCAGATCGTAATAATTTATTTGATTACACGTTACGTAAGAAGAGGGGGGGGGGAGAGGGAAGGGGGGGGGGAGAGGATCATTATATACGGAAATATCGACTTGGTAGATGATACAAGCACGATCGTTTCGCGTTCCAGAAATACCGGGTGTTGAGAAAATTGCATAGATCGCTTAGATACAAGGATATTCTTCAAGGGCTCTCGAGGGCTCTTTCGAAAGAAAGACGTCTTCCGCGTCTTCGAGGAGACACTGCTGCGTATTTAATTTTACATTAAACGTTTATCTCCAAGTCGTAAGCCTATTGTTAGACTCGAGGTAGCGTGTCAGCTTGGAATCGCATGCCGTGTCGTCTTTATCCGCGCGCGATACCTAAAAGTAGTCCTTAAGGACTTGACGTGAAACGTCACTGTGCTCTTTGCCCACCATTGCCTCTTCGTCCTGCCGCGCTTTTCTTTTCCCTTTTTCGGTTCATGACATAGCGTCGATAGTGGATCGTTAATGACCGAATATACTTCCCGTGATCGTCGACAAGTTATTTTGTAAGGACAAGACGAGCTGTCGATATGACGAAACGAGCGGGACTCTTGAAATCGTAAAACTTATTGACATCGTCTCATCGCGCGATAACGTTCACCTTGTCCGCGACTACTTCAACGTCTCCTGGCTTCGTCTTAACGAACGTCTGAAACTTCCCCGATCCTTGTAACGATTCTACGACTGGCGGAAATTTCCGGATAAAGCCGAGACGACTGAACGTTTCAAGAGCGCGGAATATCCGCTCTCAATTCCTCTTGCTGGAGTTGATGAGATATTTGCAGCAGTGCGTGAGGAGATGCTTCTCGCCGGTGACGTCATGCTGAGCGACGGGCGAGGCCGTGGATTCCCTGGTGTAAACGTCCAGACCGTATTGGCCCTCCTCGGGGAAGCTTATGGAGAAGGTGACCACGTCGTCGTCGGCGATGGAATGCGTCACGTACTTTGACAGACGTTTTTCCTCGATGCCGTTCTTGTGCAGGGTCGCCATAAAGTCCGTCAACGGCCTCGACATGCGAAATTGAATCTCAAGCTCGCGCCCGGCGAACACTAGAGCTTCCTGAAATCAATAGATCGTAAAGCGTACGTAAACGTACCTGGCAGACGCGATAAGATCGCAAGATTCTTTTCTTCGTTGATTTTTCTTGACTTGAATTTTTTTTTTTTTTTCTTTCAACTCTTTCCGAAAGAATAAGAAAATGTTACAGAGCTCTTGCCATAAAATACGTAACAAATTATTTTAAAAGATGCATAGAATTTTTTTAAAGTTAGTTTTATTCTCGTTTCATTTTTCAAGACATAAAAAAATATTTTTTATGAAATTGCTATACTATTGTAGCACATTGATAGAAACTTACAAGATGGAAATTTAAAAATATCTTTGCGCCACCTTGTATCTTCTACCGTTGATATTGATTTTGCTTTAAATTAATTACATAAGCAAATCGATTTAACTAGACATATATATATATAAATATATATATACCTGATGAGTGATAGGTATAAGCCCAAATAATCTAGTGGCTTTGGTGGGACCCCATTCGCCACTGGCGCAATCCGGTAACGGTACCATCACCGTTTGCAGTTCCTCGCACGCAATTTTGAATTTGCAGACGCTCTTAAACTTCATCGGCTCTCCTGTCAAGTACTCCTTCGGCGTTACCGCGTTGGCAAATATATCCAAAAGGAAGGCCCCGGAACAGGGTGCGTGAACTCGAAACGCAACTATATTTCCCACCACCGACTGTAGAAATTTGAATTTTCAAGATTTATTTAGAAATGAAAAATGCGCTGCATTATTTTCTTATCTTATTGTTATATAAACGCGAATATAACACATATTTTCGTATTATATTATTAAATATACAATGGTATTATTATTATTATTAGTATGCGATAGTCATATTATTATTGGTATAAAAATGATAAGAAATTTCCAAAATAATATTAAAATACAAAAAACATATGATGATTTTATATAATTACTTATATATACTAAAAAAAGATTCTAAAACTGAATAAGTCAAGATTAATATTTTTTTTTTTTTCAAAATTATAAGTATTCAGATTTAAAAATACATTTTATTAATGAATCGTTATTTCACTTTATAGAAATATGAGTTGTTTTATAAAAATTAATTGTCTTACGATTTTTAAGCGATGCCGCTTAAAGCGCGCGAGATAAATTACGAAGCAGATGCGGGAGGAGTCGCGGACTCTTTTACCTGCATGACAAAACGCTTGAGCGACACGCCATCGTAGCCATCACCGTCGTTGTCATAAAACTTGAGATTGTAATGAAAGATAAGGGATGATTGCATATGCGCCGGCATCGCTATCCTCACGGTCGCAGCGCCGGTGGAATCCGTGTACATAACGGCATTCGTATTTGTATCCGGAAAATAGAGGCCGTACCTGTAGGCGCAGAATTTATGCGAACGGTATTCTCTCTCTTTCTCACTTATAAGCATTGTTAACAGAAACCTGTCTCGCGAAATCATTGTAATTTAATTGCGCATTCTAACGGCTTTTACGCGCGCTTTAAGAAGGATTTAATGTTGTCAAGATGTTGCTGCATTCGATAATATATTATAATTAATGAAGAGGATTTATAATCAACGTGACATTGGACACGTAAGTTACGTAAGAACATGAGTTTTTTTTTTTTTTTTTTTTTTTTTTTTTTAAATAAAGACGTTTTCTCACCTGAAGAATAGGGACCGTACGAAAGGCAGTTCCTCAAAGTCCTTGAGCGAAATCGGTTGTTTGAGCAACTGCCAGTCCTCTTGCAACGGAAAGAACTCGTATATGAATTCACGGGGATCCGTCAGGAAGTAATGATCGTCGTACTCGTATCTAAATAAAATTATCCTCTCCGTAATTAAATTAATCGTTTCATTTTTGTCGCGCGGCACAACATGTAATTGTTATATGCGGATGAAGGAAATTTTTTTGGCCTACCTGAGGCTGTCGTTCTTGGCTTTCGCTTGGCCGGGACGTGGCACCTCTTTGGCATTGACGAGATGTCGCGCCCCCCAATTACACTGGACAAATCGCCACGCACCTGCTACGTACACGGCGTTCCAGCTGTTACGGAATCGATTGTCCTCGAAGCAAACGCCCGGTTGATAGCCCGCCGACTTGCTATAACCCTTGATGACCACGCAGTGTAGGCCCGCATAACTGTATTCAAACACACCACAATTTATATCGTTCCTCTTTTTACGGGCTTACAAAATAAATATATACGCGTATAAAAATATTGAACGCTCTATATATATATATAAAACACACTCAATAAGTCCCCGGTCTGACACATAATGACAACATTGTTGACAGACCCACGTGATTTCTAAAAAAAAATTTGTTTTTCTTAGACCGGAGACTTATTGAGTGATGTGTTATATATATATTCATCGATTTATTTCTATAAACGTTTTGTACCGCGCATTTTTTACGAATCGCGTTAAACTGACGCGATATAAGTAAAAATAAAAATAAATCCTGCACATATCAGCTTCCATTTATTTATTGCATCGACGTGACATTTTTAGATTTTCCTCTCTCTCTCTTTCTCTCTCTTCGGAAAAAGATCTGCTATAAAATTTTTATTTTCATGAAAAAAAAGTATCCAGATTTTATATTAAATATTTTCACAGTTTCCTCCGTTCGTCGTATTTATGGACTTACTCTCCATTAAAAATAACTGACATGTTAAATATGCAAAATTGAACGAGTATTGTATTTTTGATACTTTCGCAAGGTGACGCTTCTAAGCGTCTCTGTTCCATTACATGTAAAAATCACATTCGTCATCTGTTACCTGCACAATCGTTTGAATAGAACGTGATAGCTTTCCGTGCCGTGTTTGATACCCCTCAACAGACCCATGGGAGTGTCGCCTCGTAAGTTCTCGTCGAACTGCATAGTGTTGAGATTCTTCACGGTGATCCACCGGAATATTGTCCTCGCCTTTTCTATGTCCGATCCGCATCTGCTCACCAACTGTCGCACTAGATCGGTGAACGTTTTCTGATCTTCTTGCGCTACCTAAGAATAACATTGATATCGTAAATCTGCGAGTATCAGTGAACAAGCATTTCTTTCTCTCTCTTACGAAAGCGGATCGTAAAAATGGATGGACGGTCCGGCATAATATTTTCTCATTCGCAAAAGCATCGTGAGAAATCAAAAATATTAAAAAGGGAATATTAATTACAATTATATAAACTTGTAAATCAAAATAAATCTACTCATTTTCACGTGCAACAACATTAAAATAAAAACAATTTTCTCTAAAGTGTAAAATGAAAAGAAGCGTAAAACTCGATGCGAACAACGATGGAGAATCTTGAGGGAGAGAAGAAAGGCTGAAAGAGCGCTAAAGAATTGCGCAGCGAGAGCTTACCGAAATAGCTATCTGATCCATGTCAGCGAACTCTAGAGGATCATTGTAAATGTGATACTTGGCAAGGGCCGGTGGCTGCGGGGGTGGCGCGCGCGACGGATAAGGCGGGGGTGGCGCTTCCTGGATATAACCGTCCCCTTCGTCAAGATATAAACTCTCCTGGAGCATGTACTCGCTTCTCGCCTCGTTGATCAGCTCCAGCATCTCCGAGCTCTGTTTCTCCACCAGCGCGGCGGTCGCCGCTCTGTAAATTCATCAGGAGTAACCAACAGCTTTTGTCGCGTACGCGCGGAAGCCCGGCTTCCTCGTGCGCGAGCTTGTTTATCGTTTCCCGAAAAAAAGGAAGCCGCAACTATACTTGGTAACGGCACTTAACGTGCGACGTTAAACGCGATTTCTTTCGTAAATTCTTCCGTAGTGAAAGATGCATAGCATCGATATTAACGCAATCCCGTTTGAAAGATTATTTAGATTGTATTAATGGCGTGATAAATTTTTAAAACATTTTTCCGGATTATTTCATAAAATATTGAAAAATTGTGTGGCGTTATAAAACTAAAATAAACTTTTATATAATAATTATATATTAATTCTTCATTTTATACATCGTTACTGTCATTACTTCAATTTATACAGTTTCAACATTGCCCTTTTTTTATAAATTTTATTCATTTCAAACATATATTATTTTTATTTACATTTATAATAAATTTATTCACTTATTTGCTTTCTCGAGAGAAAAATTTTCTGTTACACTTTTATTCGAAAAGCTTGAAAAAAAAAAAATTATACATATTGTCTATCAAAAACGAGACGTATACTGTCGCAATTAATTACCGTTCGTGCTCCAACATCTTGCGCGTGAGACTTTCCTTCTTCTTGTCCCTGCGTAGAGTCATGTTCTTCTCCAAGTCTTCCTTCTCCTGCTGAAATTGTTGGGTCCGAACTCTTCCGCCTTTTTCCCGTTCCCATCTCGCCGACAATTGTTCCAGCTCCTTCTCCCACTCGTCCTTTTTAAATTATATATAATACATTGAAACAATTTTTCCACATAGACACGTACATTACATCCTTGTAAATAAAAGATGTATAAAAAAAAATTGTACATTGTGTATAATTATGAAGAAAATGCGCGAATAATAAATCGCGTTATTTTTCTTAGAATTCAATTCATTACATACTCGGAATTCCTCGCGAATTCGTCTGTCTTCTTCCTCGCGATGGTGGGCAAACTTTCGATATAAATCATCCTCTTCTTTCCGGTGCTTCATCTCGAGACGTGTCTGCTCATCGCGATCCTGGTAAAAGCAGGGCGTAAAGAAACATTCGATTCTTTTTGTTTATTTAAGTTTGTTCAACTTTTAATTGATATAACGCAAATTGAATAATTGAGCGTAACCGATCACATTCTTATTTTAAAAAGTATTGTCGCAGTTGTATAAAATGTTGAGAATATTATTGCAATATATATGACATAATTTTGTGATATAACAATAATTTTATTATAAAATTAAATTGAATTATATAGAAAATATATACAACATTAAAAAAAATATATTATATATATTTTTTTTTTACTCATAAAAATCTAAAAGTAATTGAACTTTTGTGTCATTTCGTTTGTAATTTCGAAAAATAAACATGCGATTGCCGATTATGGATTAAAACTGTCGTTACGTGTTGAGAAACATTGCGCTAATAGCGGAAGGCGCTGTTTGTGGATAGAATTGGACGCAATGAAACGTTTCTAGTTCTTAAAACGCCCGCAGCAAAACGTTCTAGAGCCAGAGCGTAGGTAGGCAGGTAGGCAGGTAGGTAGGTAGGTAGGTAGGTAGGTACTCTACTTTTTGTATAATTTACTTTCACGTCGCGTTTCTGCTTTCATTCGCTTCCAACAGAGTCTCCTCGGGGGAACGACAATTCGCCACTCGTCGACAAAAGCGAACTAATCCTCTCCCGGTGTATTTAAAAAAAAAAAAAAAAAAAAAAAAAAAATGACACGTTGTAACCCACAACCGGAAATATTGATACAATGAAAATATGAGCGTGTACGGCCAATGCGTCGTTGAATGATACGGACATGCTCCTTTGGAATCATGCGGAGAAATTTCTCCAGTTCAATTTCTCTGCGTTAGAAATTTGGAGCAACGCTTTGCGTCGAAATACATAAACAGTTCGCCACGAATAATGGAAATGCGATTGGACGAATATTGGGTTGACCTTTGAGAAATCTATCTCGTGAGTAAGCTCTAAGCACGCGTTACATAATTTTTCTCGGTAAGGACGTGGCAGCGTGGGCCACGCCGTAGTCATGTCATAACGAACTATCTAATTTGATGAAAAAGAAGTAATTTGCATACTCGTTGAAAAGATAATTTTATCGTTAAACATAATTTTTGGGTGTATAAATGTGTTAACAGATTTAATGCTAATTGCGCAGAAAAATTACTCTTACGAAGAGCATAAAAAAGTGTGTACGAGACTTTCTCACGTGCAATTTTTATGACGAGGAGACCTGCCTGTGACACGATTCAGAATGGCCAACGAAACACCCAAGTTCATTCCCTGACGTAATTCAAGGCTATTTTTCTTGAATTTCGTTGTTTCCACGTATTATGTTAGAAACAGAGATGGAAGTCGCGCGTGTAACACGTTACTAAGGATAAACTCACAGGCAGGGGGAACAAATATTACGCAGATATGCATTTTGATTCGCTGCGAGAGATCCGTTTGCCGAGCTCGAGTTTGTTCTCGGAAACGGGACAACAGCCTTTAATGGATTAATTTTCCCCTAAGCGTTTACGCGCGGAGGCGCGTGAGAGACGCGCGAATACACGCGCTATCCCCGCCGGCACTTTCCGCGGGCCCGCCAACGATTCCTCTAATTAGCCATCAAGTGCAGGAGTACCGCAAGCGGAAATAATTCTGCTTCCAGCCCTCTCGCGCCGCCGCGCCGTTTCGCCAACGCTTTCCTTCGCGTGCACGTCCTGCCCGTACGAGGGAAAATAAGACGACGGTGTATACGCGTTCTTCCGTGGCAACGATTTCAATAATCGCGAACGATGAGTCGCATTATTTCCGCGTTCAGAGGAAATCGCGAATTATCGACCGCATCGCACTTTCATCAATCGAATAATCGTCCTTCTCACTTTTTAATCGGTCGATTAAATCTTCCTCAGATTCTATTAGATTGTTATCAAGAGTTTTTAGATTTTTAATTTTTTATTCCTCATTTATACTTTATACTATTTCGATTGTTAAACCTATAAATATAACTTTAAAGGAAATTATCTCGCACGTTAAATCTTTATTTAAAGATAATTTCTTTCTATAAAACTCCGCGCTTTTGATTATTAAACAAGCGCGATATCTTAACGAGAATCCCGCTTATTCTCAATGTCCACGTGACTCTTGTTTGCTCTTATTTGCTCGATTTTGGAAAAAGGCTCATGACATATCGGAGTAATTCCGGTCATTCGATCATAGTCACGCGCGGCAATCCGTTATGCGGTCCCGGGATTCCTGGGATCCCGCTGTTCCGCCAATTAAACGTAATGCCGGTGATCGTCGCGATGCCGATCGGCGTGAGAAGGGGGACCATCCGCGTACGCGATTATCTGATCATCGGCAGCGCGTGTGGGCAGGACGCCTCTTGTCCAGGGTACGTTCGGCTGTCACCGACCGTGTGCGAGCGCGTAGGAGGAGCCCCCGCCGTACGAAAATACCGGATAAATCACGCCGGCGGATTATTCCGCCCCGGGGAGAGAAAAATCGCGATTGTCTCGTGGCTCAACAAAAGCTCCCTTCGTCCCGGATGTGAGCCGCTACCGCGTGAATTATCATTGGGGGTCGCGTTGAAGAAAAGTAAAAAAAAAAAAAAAAAAAAAAAAAAATATATATATATATATATTTCGTCGACCGATGCGCCCACGTTTCGCCGCTTTCGTTCGCTCGAGCAAAAACGTACGTAGCCCCCCCCCCTCCTCCCTCCCCCTTGAGATAACTAGTTACTAGATAACTACATAAATAAGGATCGATCGCGCGGACAGACGACAGGACTGCGCGAAAGCGCATCGGGAGAAAACGCGGATAGCGGAGCGACTAGCGGCTCGGCCTTATTACGCGTCGAATGGGAAAAGCGGTAATCTCATTTTCATGTAGCGTCCGTTCACGATTGCTCGCCTGCATTCTTGCGTTCGCGTCCGCTCGTACGAACGATTCGCGTTCGCGGCACGGAAGTCACGCAGACGGCAAGAATCCGCATATTATACGTCAGATCACATTGCCGAGCAAATCCGGAAAATCCGTTGATTTTGGGAATCTTTGTGGATTTCGTCGAATCGAGATCGTCGCGAAGAGGCAAAGTTCACGTCGCCATAAAGTTTGTCGCGCGCGATTAGTTCGCAGCGATTTAATGTTGTTTTTAATTCATTTACGACGGAGAGATATCTCTTTTTTTTTTTTTTTTTAATTTACCGATGCAATGCGATTATTATACAATTATTTATTATATAGTGATGTTTATTCTTCTTTCATTGAAAATGTAACGTTTACATTTATTTCACTTGATTGTGAATGATTGATCTATTAGCAATAGCGGGTCAAATTACTTGAATGTCTTTATATTAATTGATCGATTCTTTATCAGATGAAATATCTTTTATAAATAAAATGTAAAAAAAAAAATATATATATATAACATAAAAGTTAAACCGCAATTAAAAATTAGTGTTAAAACGCAAATTAAAGAGAGAAAAGACGCTCGCTGGCGATATTGGCCGAACATTGGAATTTTGCAAATTTCGCGAGAAGTGGGAAGAGGAGTTATGTATCTCTCTATACACACCATTGATCTGGATTTTATTACTACGGAAGTACTTGGGGCAGCCTATTGTGCGTATTTTCGCTCATGCACACAATGCATTCTCCCCACTACCTGTTTCAGGAAGAAGCTAATAATCAGCGGACGGTATACCCGCGCAAAAAAGTCGATTATCACATCGCCATTGTTCGCTTTTTCTACGCACTTCGAAATTATCATTGCTAATTCGCGTTATTAATTAATAATTATTTTTGCAGGCTTCTCCTGGAAGCGAGGAACAATGGCTGCCGCGAAAATGGCTGTTGCAGCGAGCAGCAGCAACTTCAAATAAAATGTATCATTTTTATTTTATTTTTTAGAATTTTAACAGCTGTTATTTATACAACTTAAATTATGTTAGAATTTTCTGAAATAAAGTTTAAAGTCCTTTTTGTTTAATCGCTTCTTTCAGTTTGGAAAGTATGTATTTAAGTACAGAGGTTAGAAATGTAATTAGAGGTTAGAAATGTAATTAGAAGGAGTCGATGTTGTAGTTAGAAGGGGTAGATATTTTGCGCTCTTTGATAATCGTAATTTCTTTCGCATTTATATTTTATTTCAGAATCTTTAAATTTGTTAGTTACGAGAAAAGTGACTTTGAAACTTTGTAATGCGTTACAGCAATTCTTATACATTTTTTGTCATCTAATTTTTTATTGCTGCTTTCATATCAATTTTCTCAGGATTTGACATTTCTCCCGTTTTTTTTATTTTTTTTTTATTTTGAAGCATTATAATCTCTTATTAATAAGCAAAGAAAAGATAAAAATAAAAGTATATCTAAAGATATTTAAAGTAAGATTACAGAAAATCTCATCAATTTACTTCAACTTTTTATAAATTTATAAAAAATACATCAAAATAAAAAAATAATGGAAGAAATTAAAAAAATAAATCTCCTTTTAGATAAAAATTCAATAATTGATCGAAATACAGTTACTCAGATTAGAAAGAGATAATGGTTAGGCAATTTGAAAAGTCTTACTGTCATTAGAAAGACAATTAGTCTGTTTTTTAGAGTACAAAATGTATTTCCAGGCACCAGAACCTGCCGTATCTTCTTTACAGACAACGAACCGCAATCTCTTTTCCACAGAGGAAAAGCTTTTTCCTGTTCTCCGCGGAAATTGCGTGTGTCAGCCGACGCGCGGTGTCGGAGAGCAGTAACGCTCTCGTCCTTATACGGCGACGGCCATGACGAGAGAGGAGGAAGGATTACATCAATCGACCGCCAACGTGACTCACCAGATAATAATCGATGGGTTTCTCGCGGGCCTTGCTGTAGCCCTTTTGTAGCTCGGTCTGCTTGAGCGCATGGGCGATGTGAAGGGCGCTCGCGTCGAACCTGCCGTACTGATAGCTGCCATCCCCGGAATAATTGTGATTGTACGGCGAGGATGCGCCGCCGGTGCCGCCGGTGCCGCCGTGGATGCCATCGCGCTGGGACGACGAATTCGTCGCCGGCGGCGAGCCGTGCCCGTTCAGGTGCCTGGCATAATTAGGCGAGTCTACATTATCGTAACTGCAACAGAAGCGTGCACACGGGTCTTCAGGGGATTGCGAGGGGAATTCAAGCGGGAGTGCGAGAGCGTCGCACCTCGGCGAGGTCGCCAGGGATCGAGAGAATAAACGATGATACACATTGACTCTTTCTCGGGACGAACGAGAGAAAGCACGTTTTCCATCCCGGAAGTCATATGTGTTCTCTGATCTTGGATAAATAATTTTCATACAATTTTCGTATAATAAACGATAACAAGATCATTTAGAGAAGCTGGAATTCCTCCACCATTAATAAATTATTAGAATTTTATGAAAATTTAACTTAGATTAAACAAATTTAATTTAAATTTGAATTTAACAGAATTCATATAAGACTGCGAATTAATAATAATTAAATTAATAATATTCAAGAAAATGTGGAAAAAGAAAATTTTGATTGTTGAAGAATTTTTTTCAATTAACGAAAAGTCTCCCGATAGTGATCTTCATGCAACTCGAATTAGTACATAGCGCCTGTCATTTCCCAAACTCTAAAGTTTCAATCGCATACGTTTTCGAAAAATTCTCGAGTATTAATATCATATTATAAAAGTAAAGATTTCGCATCACGTTTTTATTTAAACATTAAAGATATTCCGAGAGGATTGGTGATATTAATATCAACGATAACGGAATAAAAGCGAATACTCGCGGGTGTCCTTGATACGGCCACTAACGTCGCTCGTTACACGACGTTGCCGGAAAAGAATCCGGGTCGATGCCGTCGTCCGTGGATTATGTTAACCCACATATCCATGCAACACAATCGCCATCTCTCTCCCCCGCCCACCTCCCTCATTCAGCGCGCGAGCTTGACCCATAATTCCGGATAACTATAATGGACGCAATTACTCACCGAGAGTAGAGTTGCAATTAGCGTCGCGGTTAAGTTCAACGGGTTGCAATAAGAATCTCTCACACCACTGGCGCGATAGCCTCGCGCTGTTTGTGAGAATTTAGTGTATCGTTTAAATGAATGTGCGTTACATCTCTCGCTCGTTCTCTCCCGGGTTCATTCACTCACGCAACGGAGCCTACGCTCGTCTCTCTTTCCTTTCCCCTTCTCTTTCTCCATCTCTGCTCTTTTAACGCGCGTGATCATCGAGCCGCGAAAGGTAAGTATAAGAAACAACATTAGATTCGCTAAATCAGCGGATCAGTAATCGAGCAAGAGCCTGGAGGAAGATCTCTAGGTAGCCTTTTTCGATATAAACGTAGAGAACAATGTGTAGAAATAAAAATGCATAAATGCGTATAATAATGAAAGAAATAAAAAAAACTGCATATATTTCTTTCGCTGCAGTTGCAAGCGACTTGTACGTTACTTTAAAAAATACAAAATAAAGAAAAATAAAAAAATATATAAATGTGTATAACAATGAAAGAAATAAAAACTGCGTAAAGTATTCCTCCAAAAATTCTGTAAAATCTTGTTTCAAGCGTCTGCAAGCTACTTTCAAACATCGCACTTTAATAATATTTTTATATAAAATTCAAAGAATCATTAACATCTCTTAACATTAATCAAAATAATTTGCACGTTGATAAAAATGATCTAAATAAGAAAAAAAAAAGAAAAAAAAACAAGCAGGAAAATTTGAAAGCAGGAAATAAAGAGAAGCCGAAGGAAAGCCACGTAGACGCCAACAAGAGAAAAATTCCTCGCGTAAACGCACACGTGCGCATGTAGGCGCGACTTTTACGAAGCGCCGTGGCCATAAAAAGGCATATACAAAAGACACGCGTGCGCGTCACGCGAATGTGTTGCATTGAAAGGTGTTAAAACGGGCGACAGACAAACGAGGGTGATCGAGATACCGATGACTCTTCAAGAGAGATCCCAGTGATGCGCGACTGCGACGGTCTTTATACGGTGGTGAGCACACACGTAAGGCATACACTGTATATAAATGCGAGAATAAGATGCGCAATAATGCACACGACGGGCTTACGCGAGACGGTAGAGTGCAGCGCACTTCTTGCAACACCGCGACTTTACTTAATCAAGTTATCGAACCTCGCGATCGCGATTTCTATTTAACACATCGCTCAATAAGTCTCCGGTCTAACTAAGAAAAACAAATTTTTTTTTTTTAAATCACGTGGGTCCGTCAACAATGTTGCCATAATGTGTCAGACCGGGGATTTATTGAGTGATGTGTTATATTATACTGTCACACTGCGATCGGATTATCGAATTTCCCGATAACGTAAATGTATAAGTAAGATTTTCGATTTCTTTGAAGAAATTTTCTATATTTGAAATTATTCTACGCGATAGATCAAATTTTTTTTTTTTTTAACATTTTTTTGTTGTTTTCTTAAATTAATGCAAAGATTTTTTATTCTGATAGCTCCTCGTAATGACTTTCTCTTTCTCTCTCTCTCTCTCTCTCTCTCTCTCTCTCTCTCAACAATATAATATGTTTTATTTATAACAAATTTATATGTACACAATTTTTATTTTTCTTATGTAAAAATAATTTTAAAAAAATTTCTTATTTTTTAATTCTGATTTCTTTCATTAATAATAATGTTCTTATAAATACAAAATCTAATAAAATTTTTATGATTGTTCAACACAGAAATGAGCTCACTGGCATTCAATTCAAATTAAAGAACGAATGATGGAGCATTCGGTCAACTACTGAGGCTATTATTCGCTAAGATTTTATCGGATTAAGGCCAACGTAATTTCCTTACATAACACGAGTGAGGTGTCTAAAGTAAAAAAAAAAAAAAAAAAATTCATAAGATGATATAAAGCCAAAGAATGCACGTACATGACTAATCATTTTCGCGAAACTGTGCTGGCGTCAAGCGATTGATTTACTCGCTGACAATAAAACATAGCAAGAAACAAAATAATCTTATTGAAATCTTACTGTAAATTCATAACTAAAAATATATAAATATCAAACTTATTTCATGAATATAAAGGAATATTTGAATATATCATGCTATTTCAAAAAAATGTGAGTATCCGATTAAAATTTCATCTCAAGTTTTATAAAATATAATTTTCTATCGATCAAAAAAAAAAAAAAAAAAAAGTACGTATATTGTATCAAGATGATGAATAAAACAGGATTTCGATGAAAAACGTGTTGGTTACAGTCGTACGTATTTCGTGCTTCGCACGATTTCGAGACATCGTGCAATTATTTCCAGCAGCGTTCGATCTCGATCAGACTCGACGAAGGGAAAGTGGAGAAATTTAGAGGTAAGTTCTGTCAAGCGTGCCCTCGGTATTGTATATCCCTAATATCGAAACATCAACATTAAAATTGCGTTCGATGTACGTTCGCGTTTTTTTTTTTTTTTTACGTGAAAGTAAACTCGGCGAGGAAAAGTTAAAAGATCCACGAAATGTTGAGAGAAAGGCCGACGTTTTTACGCGTGATTATGATTCTCTGAACGTCATCGGAAATTGGGATACGGTGATGCAAGAATGTGCGTTGCAAAATATCGCATTGTTCCTTAAATGTAGGAAATTGGGGTGAAGAGTCTAGCTTCTCGCGTTCATTTACGATTCAAATGAGCCCATCTTTGAAGGAGCATTACGTATTTAAATCTATGCAGCGTCCTACAAAATTGAATGACTCGAGTGTATTATTTGTCAAAAGAAAACAGATGCGTTCTCGCGACCGGCATTTATTAAAGAGCTATTACGCTGACATTTGTTATCTTAGGATAGCACCGAAATTACTTTTAACATTCCCACGAAGACAATAGGTCTTATAGATATATACTGTTATCTTAAATTTCAGATAATAACGGTGATTTGTGCTGAAGGGAAATACGCGGCCTTTCAACTTGAGCTCATTAAAACATTTAATTTCTCTAAAGCAATTAATAATATCGAGTATCCTGATCATTTTTGTCATGTTTTCATTAATTCTTCTTCTTTTAGCGTGAATCAGATAAGAGAAAAGATATTGTATTCTATAATCGTGATTGAAGAGAATATAAAACCCAAACAAATGAGATGACGTTGAATTTTAATTAAATCTCTAATTATTCAAGACTCTCGATTGGAGAGACGAGATAACGCGGAATTTTTCGCCAATTAATATCTAATATTATCGTAATGCAGGAATATTATGACTCTCCTGGAATTTAAGAAGATGAAAGATGAAGGAGAGACTCCGTGCATGCAGAGTTAATACACTATGATCAAAAAATACACAACTCACCAAGGTGGGTAGACGCCGCGCGGCGAAGCACCTCCTGCCCTGATCTGCTCGTTGACGTAACCGCTTCTAGGTACGTTAAGGGCGCTCCTGATACCCACACTGGATCCGTCCAGGGTGCCGGGCCCTGGTTTGGGCACGTGGCTGCTACAGTATACCTCCTTGTCGTTGATTGTGTGCTGGTTGTTGTAGTACGTCTTGAGGGTGAGCTTGGTGCCGCAGATCGCGCACTTGAAGCAACCCGCGTGGAAGAAGGTGAAGTCCTTGAGGGGACCCACTCTGTCCACCTGATAGACGGTCTGAGCGCATCTCAAACACGTGCTTTCGTAAAAGTTCGGCCGATACATGGTAACCTGTTTGTCGAAGGACCACTCTGTTGACGCACACTCCGTGTACCTTGTACGGTTCCGTCGTCCTGATCACCACTCGCTACGATCTCGCACGTCGCAGTGTTTCGCTCTCGATGCGTGCGACCTTGGAAATTAAAGGCCTCGATCAGGGAATAGAGAAATTACCTCTCACCACCGAGATAAATACAAGGCGACGCCGGCGCGAGACGAATAACCGGGCATTACATGTTGTTTAGAGATCGGCGCATGACTCACCTAGCCTAACCATTCTTTTCTAATTTCTCTTTGACTTTTCTTCAAAAGAAAGCTTCGTAAGCCAATCCCTTTCTGATTTACAATTTGCAAAATTTAATTTATATTTATTATCATGAGTTTTAATGTATCAAGAAGGAGAAAATCATAGAGAAAGATTACTTTCACTATCGTAAAACATGATTAAAATAAAGAAGAATTTTTATATATCTTTAGATATTAAACATCACAGAGAAATAATAAATATAATATAAAGTTTATAAAATAATGCTTACAATTTTTTATACTTATACACTTTTGAACCTGTTCATTTTTATCCTTACATTATTTATGGCACAAGACAATTTTTATTAAATCGTCCCCATATATAGAATCAATGACTTTTTCTAAAACAGGATATGAATGTGCGTGATGCCGAAGGTAGGAATTAAACGCAAAAAATGTGAAAAAAATTTTACGTAAGAATCAGTTTGAAACTATTAATTATAGTAGATTTCTCAGCAGTTGAAACACGCAAACTTAGCAATTGGAACTCGCATTCGCTGCAATTCGACAATATATCGAGTTTCTGATCGAGTCGCACATTGTTTATCGCATCCATTTATTGTAAAATTTTTTAACATTATTGGCAATTATTTTTAGTCAAATGTAAAATAATTAATTATTCGTCCCATTAATCAATTTTATAACGTCGTTTGATGCCTCGGGGTCTCCTTGCTTTCTTCGTCCTTTACTACTCTTTCATGACATTTACATGATACTCACTCGCGAAAACACTTTATTTAGGATCGCGCTGCACTTTACATATTACTCCCCATATTAATATCATACACATGGCGCGCACTTTTATTCTATGTTACAAAGGGAAAAAATCACGAAGTTATATTAATCTACAATAACGACTTATCAATTAAACGCGACGCTTGAGTCAATTTAATTTTCCTGTACCAGCGATGTATTAATGATAACTGAAAATTTCTCGAAAATTATTATTTCAACCTTACACTGATACTGCGCGATACTATCATTAATTACTACTCAAGATGCGAGTTAATTACTAGTTAAAACGCGGTAATCGCGAGAATTAATTACCCGCACTGTTTGACAATCTTGAATCGTATGCAGGAAATGATAATTTATCATTTCCCAGTGCTGGTCGCGTAATCGATCTTGAGAAATAATACATCGACTCTGATTCCGTTTAATACAGCTTCATGATTTATGCGTGATTTTTGTGTTCTTCAGTCGTAATATAAAAACCACGTGCGAACACGTTTTTCTCGATTAATGTCGGGAGTTGTTGTAAATAAAGTATCGCGCGATCATGATTAATATTTTTTGTGATTGAGAGTTATAAAGAATCAACAAAGGACAAATCAGAGAGAGAGAGAGAAGGAAAGAGCGCGGCAGAAATCGGATAATGGCGAAACATTATGCGAGAATTTTATAATTTTCTGCTATTTGATATGTTCAATAAATTTGTGAAATTAGAATAACAAATGAGCAAAAGATAAGCTCATAATTATATATTTGAATTTGATTTCTTGCGGCGGGGAAGGGGACGAAGTCAGGTTAATATGATTCATTTCTATTTGAGAATGAAGGAGGCGAGCCTGAACCGCCGACACTTTCCTGCGAAATTTTGCAACAAATCATTACCAATACCTCTCGTGGTGGGCGACTAAGCAGATAAAATTGCAACACCTTTTAACGACCGCGATATGCCTACGGTAACGGAGAGATTTTCCCACGTATCATTCAACTTGCGAACACTTAATAGATTTTTCACTACGAAATTCTCAATACGAATACATCTGCGAATCAGTTAATCTATCATTTAGCTTGTTTTTTTCCTCTATATTAGCGAGATGATTATATATTATCAATATACTTATAGAAGCATAAAAAGTTATAACTGCGTTAATAAATGGAAAGCGAATATTGCACGAAATGTCGATATATTTTCCGCTTTAGAAAGAAATAATTTCTACTGTAGAAATTATTCTTTTTCAAACATTATTTATTTTCAAGGAGGTTCTCATCGTCAGTTGTCATTTATCTATGAAAACAGTGTACTGTTTAAATTAGTTTAAACGCACTACTTCTTATATCAATCTGCCCGCAATGCATTGTAAATCCTTATAATAGAATATTATTCGTATTGTGCTATTAGCAATCAAATAACGCATCACTCAATAAGTCCCCGGTCTGACACATATATGGCAACATTGTTGACAGATCCACGTGATTTCTAAAAAAAATTTGTTTTTCTTAGACCGGAGACTTATTGAGTGATGTGTTAAATGTGATTTAAGATTTTGGATCTAAAAATATGTCTGCACTTTTTCTCATCAATAAAAAATATTGTAAGCTAATAATAATAATCTTGAAATAATTAAAATTTTTAATTTAAAAATCAAAAGTCTTTCAATATTTTTGTAATTTTCTAAAAATTATTTATAATTAGTTCTTCATGTAGAGATAAGAAAGAAAAATGGGCATAAAAAATTATATATTTACAATGGAAAATAAAAATATTTATATAAGCTATTTTTTATATTTTATAATTTATAAATAAATTATAAATAATTTATATTAAATAAAATAATTTATTTGTATTATATTAATTAAAATTCCGTTTGGAAAATTTAGTTGCTTTTATACATCAGCAGTAAATATTAAAAATGTACAAAATATAATAAAAATATTTCTCTCATTACAGATTTTAAATAATCCATTAAAAACATTATTCCTTTCTTTCATTGCATGGACAACAAAATATTTGAATTATATTATTTTCATAAATTTGCTCTCGCTCTATTTATTTTTCTTTTACGATTTACGTTTTGCATATCCATTTTTATTCATGTTTCGTTAAATCAATTTGAAAAAATAAAAAAATATAAGAAATAATATTTGAAAAGGTTAATGCAAGTTTAAAAAACTTTAAATATTATTTAAAATTTCCAATAATTCTCTCAAAATTATTATTTCAATGAATTTAATTTTTGCGTTTAAAATAAATATTTTTCATATATTTTTCTATATATATGTATCTGTGTGCGTGACTCTATGAATTTTATGAAGATAAGTGTGCGCGTGGGTTTTCAAATAATTGTCAAATAATTGAGTTAAGTAATTTGACCAAAACTATTTAAATAGCTACATGTAACGGCCTGCACTTGAAACGTGTCCACTATAGATCATAAACAATTGGAACAACAACACTTGCGACACGCTATTAGCAATGCATTCATCAAACACGTGCCTAGCCTCTAGTTTTCCTTCTCCCTCTCATGGAACAGCAAATTGGAATTTTTCGCAGCCAATTTAACGAAGAGTCGCTCCCTTTTGTAGTTTTAACAAATTCCTGTTGCGATGAAATCGATACACAGGTCGCAGCTGATCGCGATCTCACGATGGCGCGCGCCATACCAATGGAACGTATCGGAAAGTTCCTCTTCCGAAGAGCGAGGTGCACGCACCGCCATATCGGGAGAAAGGATTTTGTACACGTCGCGGCGCGTATGAGCTAATTCTTTGTCTAAATGAGGCCACGGTGTGCATGACCTGCTCTCGCCACTACAAGATATGATAGTTTCCCATCTCGCACACAGACAACAGTGTACAAAATCTAGAAGCGTATTAAAAAAAAAAAATCTTCTTTTCCTGCTATTATTTTTATTTAGAAATAATAAGAAATTAAGAATAAAAGATCTAAATTTCTATATCAAGATATAAATATATATATATATATATTTTTTTTTTAATGCAATTAATATATTATTACTAATTAGCAGTATTTTCAATTATAACTGCAAGTGAAATCCTATTGAGGAGAACCATTTGACAGTAATGACTGTTTGAATCAGTAATATTTTTAAGTGACCGTTTTTTTTTTTTTATATATATATTATAATATTTATTTATAATATATATAATTAATTTTTTATGGAATATATGTGTGCGAGATAAATTCATATATATTTTGTTAAAGAAATATCTGAGTTTGATTGAAAATCTTGTTTATTTTTTTGTGAATTTGTCACATCTTAAAAATAAACAAGTATAATATAATTTTGAATTTGAATATTAAGACTGAGCATAGCGTGAACGCTTTTATTGAAGATTAAATCCTCATCAATCTTGGATGAAACCATGTCGCTGCTTTAATTAGTGACATTTTCACCGATTCGATTGAAGAGAGTATTTCCGCTGGCGCAGAAGGAAACGAGGTGATCGACATTGATTGATTTGCCTACTTTTGCGTTTTGCTATTTTCGCGTTATTGAATTTCTCATTATAATACAACGCATAAGTAGATACGGTCATTATCATCCGGCTCGAAATACACCGCTTCATCAACGAGAGCTAATGTTTATACTTGTTATACCGCCGCCGTGTATAAGCCCAGTATCTATGCCGGTAACTGCTAGCGATGGAACTAATAATGCGTAATATTGATTATGACGTAACTGTGTGCCAGATAACAACGTCTCGCATCGAGTTACCGATGCATCCGCGATATTCGCGCAGACAGGTACGAGTCCTGTTATGCTCGCTAACAGAATGTGATAAATTGAATGCGTCGCGGTTCGCACGATTCTTTCGTAATCTATCTCGCGCAACAAATATATTTCAGTCGATAAATTTTCATAATGAAATGCTATCCGATTAACGAGCCGGATCGATCTGCCCGATCGAGAGAGAGCGGACGGGCGCTCTTATTACGGAAATAACACGTGTCATTAAACTATGCGTTTATTTTGCACGTGGCGACTGATGGAACGCGGAAATCGTAAGATGCTCGTCAAACTTGATCAATGATTTTTGCACGAGCGGTCGCGGGATGGTGAGATTCTTGATAAGCTGATAATAATAAGTCGACGAATAAATTCTTTTCAAGAAAAGATAACAATAATCATATTTTCCGTATACATAGTTTTTTTTTGAATACAATTTTACATTACCAACATTTTTTTTATTAAGTCGGTATCAGTTTCTGAACGAGACTTAATTTTAAACGGAATAAAACTTTTTTAGCACAAGAACAGTACGTTAAATTGCATTAAAAGCTTCTTTTCACATCTTTGAACATTTTTAATTTGGGACGTGATGAAGCACATTTCTGAGACTATCGATCAAACTACATTCTAATTATCTTTTTTTTTCAATTTTTTAATTAAAATACAAAGAAATTTCAGAGGCTCGAAAAGGAAGATGCATATTAAAAGAAACGAGTATCTCTAAACCTGGACCTACTTGACAGGCGCCAAGATTATTCTTCGCCTCCAAGATCTATCGACAACTGGGAGAAACTTTCAGGCTCAAGTTTCATTACTTTCCATTCACCTAGATCCGTCCCTGGTCGACGACCATCCGCGCCTTTTGCGTACGCCGAGAACGGCGACTCTCCGTGGAATGCGATCGGAGCGGCATGATTATGGCGAGTTGCATAACTCCGGTGTGAGAAACGGGCAAGTGCGATTCGTCGCACAATACGATCTCCTTTATAAAATCGCGCCCGTCTTCCGGCGATCATTTATCGCTCGTTAAAAGAGAAAAAAAAAAAAAAAAAAAAGAAACAGATTCGCGAAATAATGAATAATTCGCGTCTCGGACGAGGGAAGAATCGCGCGGGAGCGAAAGAGAAGGCTGTTACTTCTCTCGGGAAGTAAGATGGAAAGCGAGACGCGTCTCGCGAGCGCGAAAATTATTTACGCGCATTCTTCGCGCGCGATAATGCCCATTCGAATGCCCACCGTGTCCCCATTCTCTGGCCCACCTTCTCCTAGGCATTTCACGCCCGTCGTCGCCCGTCGATCGCACGCGCGCCCGGTCCTCCATCAACGGAATGCGCGTATACCTCGTCGTGCCACGCACGCCAGCTTTATTACGAGGTAAATCACGGGGAATGCGACCGCGATTCGGATATACGCGCGGGGAGCCCTGTTATTTCGCCGAGACAACGAAATAACGGGATGCGTGGCGCGAATAAAAAAAGAAATTATTATATGACGTCATTAATTTGATAACAGCTCGCGTAGATTTATCGAATTTTTCGAGCGATTTATCAAGCGTAATAAAAAAACGTAAAAAGAACATTCTATATATTTATTATATTTATTATATTTTCAAAGAGTACGCGTTGTATGAGTTAATATCACATTAATAATTAATAATCAATTAATAATTTAATTTACTTTAATGTATATTATATATTTAATATATTAATATAATTACGTAGCATGAAGGAATCTGTTGTAAAAAGGATTCATGAAAATAATTCGCCATTCGTGTCGTTCTAATTGACGCAACATAAATTTAACGAGCGATTTAACATCGATATACCTCATCGGTATCCTCCGCGATCAGGATATTAAAAGTATTTCCGTTTTGATAATAAACTTTAATTGCAGCTTTGATTAACGAGGTAAAAAAGTCAATTAAACCGTGTAAAACCGGTAAATAACGGTCTCTTAATTTCTTACTTAATTATGAAGATGGAACATATTATTATTCCGATGACTCTGATAAGATCCTTCAACTTCTCATCACAAAAATTTACGAGATTTGAAATACCAACGATATACGCCGTTTAGAGTACTTAAAATTTGTAGCGCGATACATCCATTGACGCTTCAGTGTCCTAATTTTAGGTTTTTTTCTACCACAGGTTTCACACACATGCGTCGTAGATGAGTAATGAGCAAATCTTAATGAATACTCTCTAGAAAATTTCTCCGATCATTCATAGAGATCTGCGAATAGATTTAATCTCGATAATTTGCGAAGCTTATTAAGTACAAGTGACGGAGAATCATATAGGTAAACGTGACATTGCGAAAATTTTCAGAATCGATGTATTGTCATCGTCGAAGGATAAGGGAAACAGATGATTCATAGACAACTACGGATAATCGACGCCCGCGTACGCACGTTTACCTGAATTCCGCTGCGCGGTCGATTATCGAAAATCGCTCCGGGTAAAAAAGTGGAGCAAACGTTGCTCCATTCGAAAATGCGAATGTATCTTGCGCCAATACGTACGTCCTCATAATCTTCGCTTCGTCCGCGAGCGATCTTGATGACTGGTTCCGTGACTGCCAGGCATGTCTCTCTCTTTCTCTCTCTCTCTCTCTCCCTTTCTCTCTCGCTCTTTCCTTCTCCACTCGTCTGGTCCTACGGAATCTGGCCCCCTGGTCACCTCTATTCCAGGTAAAAGATCGCAGACGACGACGAGCCTCCAGCACCGAGTAAAGACGACCGCGCGCGCGATATCCTCGCGGTCCCCCTCGATCCACCGATTATCTCCGCACCGCGCATCGAAATCACCAGCGAGCGCCTCGCTCCGTTTCGCGGGTCGCGGTCACCAGGAAAAGATTAAGAAGGAGAGGAACAGAGGGTACCGCCGAGATATTCCACCTGTTTCGATCAACGATCTTCGTACTTGGCGATATCGTCCGCATCGATGGAACGCACGCGTCGAGATGAGTCCGCGTTTCCTTGCGTCTGCCGCGGATCACGCACAACGACGACCACTTTCGACCTTCCAAACGAACGTATCTCTGACACGCTTTCGGCTTGTCCGCCGCCTGGAATGAGGCCTCGGCACTTGAGACGAGACGGCCTCGCGAGTCGGATCGGGCCTGAATATCGCCACCTGCCTCCGACGACGTTCCGAGAAGGTCTGAGGTGAGAGAAACGGCCATTTTGAGGCACCGTCGACGGATCGCGCAGGTGGCGCTAGAAGGTTGGAGAACCGATCTGCCGTGTTCTACCTGCGTTTTACCTGCGTAACGGTCATTCTCACGCGCGCGCTCACCTGACGAGGATCTGGGCGCGGATCCGAACGTGTACTCTCTTCTTCTCTCTCTCTCTCTCTCTCTCTCACTCTCTCTTCATAACATGAATCTTTTTCCTTCGAACAAAATAGTGATAAAATATTTTCAAATCTATAGATTTTTCATATGTCATATGTTTTATCATATTTGAATATCTTTAATAATTTTTGCTTCTTCCATAAACAAACAATCCAATTACGGCAACAAGAGATAATCAAGATATTATATAAGAAACTACATCTGAAAAAAATAAAACGATAAGAGATAAATTTATATGTGTTAAATTATCGCATATCTGAGTGATTTGATTGCAACAATCTATTTTAATCACAAAATTTTATTAATTTATGAAATGGATCTTTTACGTTAGATTTCCAATTAGATTGCGACAACACAATTTCTTATTTATATGCAAAATATAAATCAAGCGCAAATTGCGATCGAAGTTCCAAACAATTGAAGTTATGTAATGACTTAATACTTAATGTAATGACGTAGCGTAGTGATTCAACAGATGTTAGAATAGATAGGCGCAAGGACGGATTACATGTAGTTAACAAAACTGCTGACAGAGTTCAATATAGCGGACCATACTGGCTATGGTAGTTCCGACTTATGATAGTTCCGAATCATGAATCTGCAAAATTTACATTAAATCCTCGTTGAATGCTACTTATCCTTAAAACGACTTGCTCGCCTCCTCCGAGCCATCATTTCTAGGCAGAAAACGCAAGCGCGCAAAAGCGCGTGTGTGCGCCTACACGCGTGAATATTTCACATACGTGCGTGGGAAGCGATTTTACAATCAGTGATGTAATAAGGAGGTAACGCCAGATTACATATTACTCCAATGTTACTGAGAAATTTATACGAACTCCGTTCGTTACACCCCATTTGATTCTAATATTTGTGGGAGTTCATCTTTGTTTTGTAAAAAAAAAAGAAAGGAAAATAATAAATAATAGATAGGCAGAATTTTTTTTTTTTCCCACAAATGAAACAACCAATGATGATGTAGCTTGACAGACTCGTCTAATAACGTTACTGTATTTGCTTTAATTGGGACGTGATAGGCAAATAATATTTTTTGTGTGAGTAAATTTTCACGATGACATAGTCAAGGCGTGCCAACAAATTTACCATGTAAATTTGCGGATTTGACATAAATCAGCTGTGCGAACGGTCAACTTTGCGCCGGCATTCCGTTAGCATATGCCCACACGATTTGCATAATTACAGATTTCTTGGTGTTACGTATCAAAAGATGTATAGTTTTTTTGTTTTTTTTTTACCTTCCTCAAAATTCTTTCTAAATTTTAGGGATAATAACTTACTTTTAAATTAATTTTAAAAAGATTTTTCAGAATTCAAATTTGAATTTGACGACTAAAATTTTAATCTGAGTTTAATGACTAGAACACTATCTCTTTCGCAATATTGATTTGAGCGTAAAAATGTTAAATTAAATTATTAAATATTAATGTTCTTTTTATATTTCATGTTACCCAGAAATTTCTGAACAAAAAATCCGAATAAATCTCTGAATAAAAAATCGGAAATGCAAAAAAATCCATCTCTCAGAATACTTGGATATATCTTTATACGGTGTACAAAAAAAATTATGCAAAACTGTCATGCAAAATTTTTGTGGAAACCGCCTTCAAACTCTATATCGCGATAGAAACGTCCGACGGCGTTTATCAACGGTTTTCGAGAAAAGTATCGAAATAAGCCCTAAACTACCGTAGAGCTTCTAAAGCGACGTCTGTTCTAACAAATCCAAACTACACGACAGATATATTTACGCGAACGGGGAGACTCGCGCCGACAAGGAACGGTGGCAGCGATCCAGCGATCGTGGCGTTACGGAAATAGATTTTCGGCGGCGAGATGCAACGCCCGCTAGGCGAATCGGAGAGGCCAGTACCGCGGCGACCAGTTCCCGAGGAAAACCGGAAGACTCGAAGCGTGGTGTCCGAGGTGTCCCACATGAACGTGAGTGCCGATATCCGTCCCACGAGAGTGCAACCCTCGCGGTGCTACACTACCTCTTGCATCGTTTCTTCGATTCAATCTATTTGCGATTCCCGCTAACAATCGGGAGAGTCTCCGTAACGGTTTTTCCGTATTGTTGTGTTATCGCCATTTTTTTTTCTTCGTTTAATAATCGGGAAAAGAGAGCATTCTTTGCGATGAAGATAATAGCAGAGATACGATTTTATATATATATATATATAATATCTGAGATAAAATAATAAAATGTAAAATTATATCGATATTCCTTTTTTAATAAAATTTATCAACGATAAATGTCAAGAGTGAATCGATCGATTGAGTGCTTTATCTCAGACACTATACGAGTAATCTAAATCGGAGCTCGCGTGGTGCATCAACTCTGGAATGCGCATGGCGCGTTAAAAAATATATCCGTAGAGCGTGCATATAACTTTGTCCGTGAGACTTAATGCGGCTTTTCAATCTTACGATCGGATGAGCTCGATCAAATTGCTTTCTACCTTGAACATCTTTTATCGCACAAAGGATTATCGATGATGCGAACGAACGCGTGTCATAGAAATTTGTCGTAGAAAACTATTAACATATCTCTCTGTCCGTCAATTTTTTTTCTATAAAAAAATATCCATATCAAAATAAGTCTTCACGGAAAATTTTTTCCTTAAAACACGATTTAATTGTGAAAAAAAAAAAAAAATTTACAAAATAAACATTGGTTTAATATTTATAATTTTAAAATATTTTATTTGTTAAAAATTTGTTAAGAAGAAAGATTTATCCGGAAGATCATTATTTGTTGCATTGTTATATTGAAATTTTTATTTCATCATTACCAGTCTTGTAAAGCCGCATTTACGCAGTTTATCTTCTCTATGCGGGTACCAGTGTATTTTCGCTAAAATGAGAAATTAAAGTAACAAAAGAGATAAAGCGCGGAATTCTCACACCGCACATGCGGAAGGATACGTTGGTCAATTAACGCGTATACGTTATCTGTAACTCGTGCTCCGACTGTCTGACAGTTGCCCCCGGTTTAAGAACCCTTATCGAGGATTGCTTACGAAATAATCATTATCTAATTATTCGTAAACTATGCGTTATCGTGCGTTATTGTGGGAAATGTGAGGAAAACATAAGCGGATCTTCAAGTTGCATCGTGCTCTGGTTCTAAACACTAATGAAATGTCGCGAGACGTGTCCGAGTGGAAAAGAAGTTTTACGGATAGAAATTCTCTCTTGGATAAACTAGAAATTGGATGATTTCCAACTTGCGCATAGACGTGTGCAATTTCAGCGAGAAATAGTCTTGCGATGAACGTTCAATTTGCATTTATCTCTTTTTTCTCTTTTTAACCCGTCACACGTCGAGATAAGATATACAGGGATGGAAGAAAAATAAAATTGTGTGCAATGTTTGAAAAGAAGAGATATTTATTTTTAAGAGAGTTAATAAAAAATATAACAATCGCGCATTATATACATATATTTGTTTAATTGTAGTAAAATTCAATTTTGTCGATTAACTTTCCGGATATCCTGATATTACATTATAAAAAATTTCAACAAAAGTATTATAAGGTACAATTTGTGCATCGATCATGTGGATTTTCGTGGATTCATCGGGAATCCTGCGCTGCGCAAAATAGAAACAAAAACATCTGCGCTGCGCGGGGAGAACAGAGAAGTGAACGTTCTAAAGATACACAAACGACTCTAATTCAAGAAACTAATTCTCATCTCGTCGCGTCTCTCAAGCGAAAGCTTCTCGCGACGTGGCTTACGTTCGCGGTTTGCTTCGTTTGGCTAAGATTACATATACAAATGTCTTCGTCAATCGAACTCTCCGAGACAATAATAAGAAGCGCGATAAGAGGAAGCGAGTGGGAGGAGAATGAGAATCTTTTAAAAAATAGTTGCAAATTCATTAAATATTTCTGAAGCCGATTTATATATTTGAATTCGTCCGTTTCCCATTTGATTATCATTCCGTTGATCAGAAACACGCTCAGAGATATCTCGAATTTAAATCCGTTTACGAGAAGCGCTCGATATTTCACGTAGGACGAAAGATAGAACGTCGTCGCTGTGTCACCCACGCGGAGAAAAATAGTGTCGCGCACGCACACCACGCTGCTCAGCTTTATTTCTAGACGCGGAACACGCCGCTTTTTCCCGGCCGCAGAAATAGATCCCCGGTTGGTCCCAGCTTCCGGCGTTCTGGATCGCCGGCCTGACGTCACGCTTTCCCCGCGACGATGCCTACTTTGGGAAGAATTTATTACACGGTCGAGATTATTCGGGGGCCTCTCTCGTAAGCGCGAGCCTACGAGCTGCGATGACATCAATTCACAGTTGGCACTGTTATGGCGGTAGAAGACTGCCAGGCTTTTACGAAGGCTTCGGGATATTTAGCTCGGACAAAATACTCGGTTGTTTGCGCGCTTTATACATATGTATGATTAGGCTCTTCAAAATTTACTTGCATTTACGATTTTTTAAATATTTAATAGCTGTAATGTATTGTATGTCTTATATGCATTTGCAAATCTCATAAAAGATAGTGTTTTTTTTTTTTTTTACAAAAAGTTATTGCAACATTTTGAATAATAAATGTGACAAAAATGTCTCTGAAATAAATTACTCTATCGTTTTAAGAGAAAATTGTTAACAAAATTTTGCTTTTATTTTCTAGAATCCGGGAGCTGAAAGATGGCGACCAATGGCCATATCGAATCCGTCTACCAAGTTGCGAATGGCTAGATCCATGCCCCATTGGGTCATGGTATGTTTTTCTCTCATTTAATTATATTATATATTATGTTTATCGATTGCTTCGATTTTTAGAATTATTTCTTTTTCACATTTGCCGAAATAATTTGCTTTGCGTAATTTTATTTTATTTTTTTGCGACGAATAAATCATTGCGATTGAATCGCGACAGCATAAATCTCTAAAAAAAAAAAATATATATATAACACATCACTCAATAAGTCCCCGGTCTGACACATATGTGGCAACATTGTTGACAGACCCACGTGATTTCTAAAAAAAAAATTTGTTTTTCTTAATTAGACCGGAGACTTATTGAGTGATGTGTTATATATATATATATTTGAAAAAGGCGCAGCAGCAACAGCGAGAAACGGAGCAGCAGCAACATCGGCCCCCAACGCCCCCGAAAATTCCACCGCCGTCGCTCTCGGGGGACTGTGGTGACCCCGACTACGAGATCATCGAGTTCCCGATTCAGAAACCACCCTCGACACCCCAGTGGAACGTCGGTAAGTGCGCCCTGTGCGGCACCGAGAACGTGTTTGCGCGATGCGACACGTGCCACGAGAATTTCTGCGAAGCCTGCGACGACATGAATCACAAGCACCCGAAGCGGAAGAGCCACGTTCGCAGGAGAATCCTGACCGAGAACGCGAGCAGGAGCAGACCGCCCCTTCCCCCTAAAGGGGAGATGTCGTGTCCGCCGCCGGTGCCACCGCCACGAAGAAATCGCAAGGCCACTCAGGTAGGCTGCATCCTCGCCTGAAACTGCGCCCGTGAAATCTTGTTCCAGGCAAGACCGTTCGTGCCGAATCCTACCGTACGAGTCCTACCCCAGCCAAGGATCCTTTCTCGGAAATCATTCGAGTTCGATGGAGATCGGGTTGCGATTGGCAAATTTCGAAGATCGAGCTTTCCATCTCTCGGCGACTTTGGATCGCCGAGATTGGATCGGTGACTGACTGACGGAAGCTGTTTTATCGCCGTTTATCCAACCTCGTCTCCGTTGCGCCGGATGCTCGCCGAAATGCTCTCCCCCTCCTGACGAACAAAATGCCACGATCTTTACGACGTTGTTGATTACAACATAATTAACGTAAAACTTTTAGAAACGTCACACCGAGGCAACTGAGAGCTTTCTCTCATTCTTGCGAGCTTCAAATGATCGTTAACATGTTGTTTTCTCTCTTTACATTTATTAGATTTTATTTTACGTTCAGATTTTATTGTACACATGTTATCGTTGTTTTTTAATACACCATGTTACCGCAAAAACATTGATGCCGTATTCACTGAACCTGTTCTCTCTTTCAGTTTCATCATTGACGTAATGACGCGGAAAAGACGGACGTGGCGCGTCGGCGCTGTCGTAATGTCTCGGACATTTGTCGTGCCGTGTAATATCGAATCGTTTATCCGCGAATGATTTCCGTGGGGTGCGGTGAATATGGCAGGTTACGGTGAACACGGCGAACACGATCATTCTCGCACACGACCACGATCCTTTATCGACGACGCATCAATCCGTATTTTCTGTGTACACCGTTACAGGTATCATCCTGACTGATTTTCACACACGGTGTATCGATTTCTTTTCAGCATACTGTATATACTAGACTAGGATTGGACCATAGCTGTGAACCTGCCACGTCCAAAATAATAATTTCACGACGTTCGACTTACAAGACTTTTGTTCGCAATATTTTTGACACACGTCACTGTTTATATGTATTTATTTATTTATTTATATATATATATATATATATATATATATATATTTTTTTTTTTAGAAGAGACTCTGTATTTTTCTAGAGATGTGATTTCTTATCCATCACAATCATGATTAATCATATATTTGACGTTTCTCTTTTTTAACCATATATCAGCGCAGTTTCGCATACGAACATCTACAGTCCTCGACAACACCCCGTGCGCTGTTCCTTCATTCACGATATTCACGTAATTAAGTCCGAGTTTCGCGCTTAGGCTAAGTCGGCATTAGCTAAAGGCTCTATACATCTCCCTTTGCTCGACAAGGTCGGGAGCTTAAAGCGCAACCTTGCCAACCCGAAAGCACCACCGGATTCAAGAATATCGAAATCTACGAATACTTTAAACACGTCCACCAATGATGCTTCAGGATCAGGAACGGATAAAATGTCTACTCTACAGGTGAGAAATTACATAGATCTTTCTTAATTGTTAAAAAGATTAAAAAATTAAAAAATTTTTTAAAATTGAATTTAGGATATATTAAAAAATTACAGAATCAAACAATAAATATTTGTATAGATTTAATTATTTATTAATTAATTTGCAAAGTTAACTTTTAATTTTTGATTTTATTTGATAATTATTCGAATTAAAAGTATTATTTTTATGCACTGAAAATTTTAGATATGGATATTTCCTATTGCTACCATTTGCGTCATTATGACTTCAGTGATTAAAATTGTGTATCAAAAACTGTAAACTTTTTTCTTCAGGAAAGATACAGAAAATATCAAGAGGCGATGAGAGCTCAAGACGCAAACAGACGACGACACCCGTCCTCGGACACCTCGAGGGACACTTTGAGCGGAAGACCACTTAGCTTAGGCAACTCGAAACCAGCACCGCCGCTTCCACCTCCGCCTCCACCTAGAGCAATGCTACAATCGGCCAGCGTTTGCGATTTAACCGCTGCTCATATGTGGAATCCGGGAATGCATCAGGTATATTTAATATTCTCAAAGTGTTTTTACATTCATTTTTATCGTATTAATTTTTTGCTTCTGATTAATCATCAATTTCAACCAAACAAAGAAAATAGAGTAATTAAAAACCATGCTAAAAATAAAAATATAATATAATTCCAGATTAATTAGTTAATATTTTAATTTTTTTTTAATGAACTATACAAACTGAAATAGATATATTTAAAAATGGAATATTTGTGAGAGAAATTTGTTAATGATATAATGATATATTTTTTAAATACAATAAAACATTATATATAAATAAAATGATTTCTCAGGCCCAGTCGATGGCACATTTAGGACCTGGCGGCATGCCGATGATATGGTATCCGCCGACCAACTCCTGGGACGTATCGATGAGCGGTTCCACCGCGAGTCTGCATCATCCAAGCATGTGGGGATATCCCATGGGTTATCCGTCAGCGCAGATGCTGCCTCCGCATTATCCGGGATCTCTTTCTAGAGCGCACAGTCCGACTAGAAGTGTCAAATCCAGTAGAAGGTCGAGACAGCCGTCACCGTCCCCCAGTCTGAAATCTAAAAAGTCCTACGCTTCAAGATCACGATCGAGAAGATCACCCGGATCACCATCGGACGCGAGCTCCGAAAATTCCGACGAGTCCGATATGGACGATAGACTCTCCCGAGGATCCAGGAGTAGACGCGGCAGCGTGCCCAGAAGTATACGACAACGAAACTATCACGATGACGATAGCAGAAGTCTCATGTCTAGAAGTCGACGAGAGTAAGTTAAAAAAAGAAATTTATATTTATTATATTTTTTTAAATATCCATTTCAATTTCATTTAATTAAATGTTTTTCAAAAGATTTTCCATAAATATTTTATTGATATTAGTAAAACTATCATTTTGTCAATATTGGAGATTATAAAACTCAGAAAGCAAAGAGTTCCTATAAAATTTCATGTTTAAATAAATGTAAACATTGAAAAATATTTTGCAAACAATATTGTCGATATAAATTGTTTATTGTCGTGTTTTGACAACAAAATTTTGGAACTTTTACATTTCCAAACTTTGTTGTTTAATATATTTATATACATAACACATATCCTACTTTTCTTTTCTAGAATGATTAATTTTTTTAGCCTTTGTAGAATCTCTCTTTTAATTTCTGTAAAATATTGACTTAGTTTTGTTAATATTTAAGCTTCCATATTTTATATCTGCAAACACACACGTTCACTTTTCGATGATTTTTCAGAAGATTAATGTCCGAGGAGAGAATGATGAGTACCGAGGATCAATGGTCCGAGAGTCCGTCTAGTAAACGATACTCGACGCCTTCGAGAAGCTACGACGATCGCTCAGTTTCCAGAGTAGATCGACTGGAACGCGTACAAAATGGAACTTATCGCGATTGTCGAAAACGAAGCATCGATGACGAGTCCTCCGATCGAAGGATCAATGCACCGAGCCGAACGCGAGTGACGAGCTCGTCCGACGACCATGTCGAGAGGGTGGAGAACGCATTAAAGAGAGCATCGTCCCTTCGTAGAGACATAATGCTGGATGATCATCGTCGCGATTCTCGTAGATCATCCTTCGAGAGTGACGGTCAGGCTAGAAAGACACCTTCTCGAGATGTGACTTCTCCGAAGAGGATACCTGCTGAACGAATGCGCCTTTTGGAAAGACAGTCTTCTCAAGGAGATTCAGATAGAGACAGGAATCGCGCAAACAAGGATGAAATCGTATCACGCTCAGCGAGAAGAGAACAGCAGATCCGTGACATCTCGCGAGAGCGCGAAATCCGTAGATCCTCGCTTGAATCCGACAATCAAGGTCTTAGAAAAACTTTTTCCAATGAAATACCGACAAAAAAACACGAGGAAAAGATGACCGGTGATCTTCAAGATCGCCAGCGATCGATCGAGAAAAGCCAACAGCTCGAGAACTCCGTACGGATCGCAGAAGCTCAAAGGCAAGATAACATCGATATAAAGCAACACCAGCAGCAGCAGCCGTTGCTGCGAAGATCTCAGTCCCGAGAGGATCCAATGATAGCAAAGAAAGACGCGGTCGAAAATGCATCATCCAAGAAGCTTGCTTCCAAAGAAACGATCGGTTTGATGGAAATCCCGAAGGAAGAGTGGGCCTGCGAGCACTGCACCTTCATCAATAAGATCAACGATCGCGTCTGCGTGGTCTGCTGCAAAACCAAGAGTAGCGCATTACCGCCGAGCACCCTGAACGACGATCCGGTCGAGTTGCAAGCGCCGAAAATTCAGGCGTCGAGCAAGATCGGCGATCCCAATGCCGATCTCGAGAAGCGGATCAATCTGTTGAAGATCTCTAACAGCGAAGAAAGCGGCGAGAGCGGATCCGTCAAGAATAAAGGTAGACTGAGGCGCAAAATCAGTTTCTCCTTCGGTACCAAGTTATCCAAGTGACGTTTGGGAGATCCGTGTTCGTTGTCTCCTCCTTGTCTTTTCCTCCCTCCTCACCCCACCCCTCTCTCTCTCTCTCTCTCTCTCTCTCTCTCTCTCTCTCTCCCCCGCGTATTCCAGAGAAATGCGAAGAACCCAGATTATATTTGTACGTGTCTCTTCTTTTTTTTCTCTTTCCCTTTTTATACGTAAAGCAGTGCAGTCACGAACCACTCTACAACTGGTTGTGTTCTCCATCCTTCGATGTATTCCCTTGGATGAATAATAAAGAGACATGGAAACTGTTTTTCGTACAAGGCTACAACGGGACCAAATGCATAGTCGTATTTGAAATTCGGCCATCTATCGCGTTCATGTCTGAGGCACTATATTATTCATTCAAGTGATGCGACGGTTTCAAGCACGAGCGTGCATTTGGCATATGTTCCTTTATTCCGGGGCGAACCATCGATGGAAATCACTGCCAAAGCATTTGGCTCGGTGATATTAGAGCGCGTCGACGACGCGTAGATTTATTCATTTCAAGATAAAGTAAAAATTTAACGCGACAATAAATTTTTCAAAGTTTTCTTGAAAGATGAATTGCTCAGTTAAAATTTCACATGTTAATCCAAAATACGGATATTATAACAATAATACAATGTATTCAATTATTAATAATATTCGTAATAGTGTTAATTACATGTGCGAATTATTGCAAAATTAGCAAATTATACAATAGCTACATTAATTTGTAAACTTGTAAATATTTTGTACAATCAATTTTTTCTTTTTTTTGTAAAATTTTTTAACATATTATTCGTAATTTCTCTTTCATCTTTTTCTCTACTTCTAAAAATGAAATAAAAACGTTATAAATGCGCTTTCTTGGATGACCTTGAGAATGATAATATGTGAAAATAAATTGTTGGGGAGACTCAGCAGCAACGGCTGATCGTTCAAATTCTAATAAACTGTTTATTTAAAAATAATTAAATTATGAAAAAATTTTGTAATTTACAGATGCAATTGCTACAGACGATAATCGTCTCATGGAAAATTCTACGACGTCCTTAACTTCGCAAGCAGAAGAAGTGTCATCGAAACCGGCGGATGCAGCATCACCGCCGATTGCTGAAAATTTGGCAGCATCATCAACGTTACCGCCTTCTCCAACTACGAATATCTCCAAAATAGACGCAAACGCGACGCCGCGGGAGGAAAAGGCCACGCGAGGGAAACTTTTAAAAAGTCATTCGGTGTCCACGGGAACATCTCCTCCACCACAGAATATCTCGACTCAAGTAAGTATATCATATGAGATAATATTTGCAATCGAAATATTTTATGCACGAATACGAACAAACAAGTTATATAGATAGAAGATTACAAAAATAATATGTGTACGAAATATTTTAGACCTACGACTATCTCCCTCCGAAAGGGACTCTTGGAAGATCCGCGTCAGTAGCAACGTCAACAAAGAGTTATTTATATTACGATGACAGCGACGGAGAGGTGAGCGTAAGACTGTGAATGAATTAAAAAACATAATTCAAGTTTAATTAAAATGTTGAATAAAAGCAATCGAAAGAAATGGATCAATAATTTAATCAAATAAAAATATCAATTACACATATATATTTGTTATATGTATATATGAGTATATAATTATATAATTATAAAACACATCACTCAATAAGTCTCCGGTCTAACTAAGAAAAACAAATTTTTTTTTTAAAATCACATGGGTCTGTCAACAATGTCATATATGTGTCAGACCGGGGACTTATTGAGTGATGTGTTAATATATATATTTATATAATTAATTATATATACAATTATGTTTCACTTTATATTTATTCTATATTTATATATAACTATAGCAAATAAATTTGACATATATTAATTTTAATAAAATCTGAAAATTATGAATAAGATGTATATAAAAATTAGGACACTTGTTGGACGCCAAGTAAAATATTCTTTCAAAAGATGTTTTTCTTTCCGCGATCGATCCCGTAGCGTTCTAGTGAAAAGACAAGGTGGAGCGTCTGTTTCAGGAGCAGACCAGATTCGCAAACAGTCCCGATCTATATCCGCGGACGTTCCAAGAACAGCAGCTGATGATATCCGGTCAGAAAAGCAGAGAACGGACCAGAAGAAACTCCATCGACTCGTCCCATCTCTATTATCGTTCCAGGGTAAACTCGCTTACAAGCCAAGCCTCACGGATTTTTCGTTGTACACCTCGTCGATTCTTAACCCAATCCAGTTGCAATAATTAGCCTCGGTGTGAACGTAGGCAGGATGATACTTTTATTTCTTTTTTTTAGCATAATCCAACCAAGCTTAAATAGATGACTTATCGTATATTTATTATGCTTATTCACAAAATGCGTTTTCAGCTACAACTAAATATAGTTATAATATTAATCTAGAAAAGCATTTAACAGCGCGTGCGATCAAAGATAATCTCTACGACGGCGGAACCTCTGCGATTGTGACTATAAATTAAATAACACCATCTCTATTATATATATATCTCGTTCTTTTCGTCTAATTTCGATAAAACGATCTCCAATAGCGATGCAATTCCCGTATTTCAGGAACCGAGCCAACCGAGATATGCGGAAGCAGGTGCCAGTTCCAACCAGCAAGGGGGAGTTTCCACGTTGACCCGTCAAGGATTGGAGATCGTGGAGCTCCTACGAGAAGCCGAGAGGCAGGGATTCACCACCGATGACGTTCAGGTCGCTTTGGCCCAAGGCGCATCGAATCCGATCGAGTGGCTCCACACGCAGTGGCCGCATCTGGTGGAGACGGTGCGGGTCCTGGTGACCGCGCAGGGCAAGGAACTGAGGGAGAACAGCATCGGCGTCCTGTCGCCGGCCGAGGCGAGAGAGGCTCTACGATCTGTCAAGGGCGACGTGTGGAACGCTGTCGCCACGGCCGTTCGGCGCAGACAGCAGAAAGTGCGTATAAAATGAGCACGCGCGGCTCTTTGATCGATAAGCGATCCGATATGATGCCCCTCTCGATTGTCGACAGTGCCAGCAGATTATAACGAGAGGAAACTTTGCGCTCGCGGACATTGTCAGAGCTCTCGATAACAATGCCGGGATCGAGGACGCCGCTTTGCTCGAGCTGCAGAAGAATCAGCTCAAGCCCTTTTTAATGAGGATCTGGGGTCCTCCAGTCGGGGTGGAGAACGACGAGGCTGCACCGCACGAAGGTCAGTGGGTGACAAACTAATTATTTTTATTAATTTTTAAATTGTTATTAATTTTATTAATTTATTATTTCCAATGTTTTCTTAATATTATTTTAGATATTTCAATATTATTTAATAAGCTTTATTTATGTTTCTTTTTATTTTTTAATATTTTATTGCGTTTTTAAAGATATAAAAGTGACTTTCGGATTATATTTTATATAAAATCTAAAATATATAGATATTTTCCTAATTATGATAATTTAATATTTATTCTTTATAAATAAATTGCGATTTTCTCTGCAAAAAAAAACCATCACTTCTTAATTTTTTGTTAAGAAATGAATAAAGATAATTGATCGTGTAATTAATTTTTTTCCTTTTCTTGCTAAAGATGCAGAGAGTGCGGTCGGTGGTGGGACGGGGGCGGGATCCAAATTGGAACAAATTGAGAATGTATCCGATACGGAGGCGCGGAAGCAGGTAATGTCACCAATTGTTGATCATTTCGTGGCGTTGCAGGCCGACTTTCAAAAGCAACTGGCGGCTCTCAGAGAACTGACCGATAACTGGCGACACGAGAAAGATCTCCCGAATAAACTGGGTAATAATAAGTCTGATAATCTGTACGACCGCGCTGACGATGATAATAGCACTGTTCTAATCGATGCAAATCTGGTCCCAAGAGCCGTACAAGAAGCGCCCGATGTAGCGATGCCGGGCGATCTTGTTGCGCGGCAAAGACAGGCCACCGTAGATTCGCAGGAAGGCTCGAAGCACTCAAAGTTGATCGCTACGAATCCGTCCGACGAGGGCCTGGATCAAGTAGACGCCGCGTCGCACATCGAAATTCCCGCAACAACGACGATGATCGATGATCTGGCGAGAGAGAATGCGACAAACTCGCCTCTTGTGCCCCAATACTCCTCGAGAAACGATACCGCCGATCGTTCGATCGGTGGAACCATCGTTGAGGTTGATGAGACTGTACGAATGGCCGGACCATCCGATCCGCCAAAATTAAACGGCGAGGTCAATGCAAAACGATCGCGCGAGGAAGCGAGCGAAGCACGCCTTGACCTCGATGTTTCGACGATATCGATCGATGAAACGATAGAAACAGCGAAGCAAGTTCCACCAAAAGAAATAGAACAGAGAGAATTATCGTCGAATGTTGAGGTTCAAGTATCCTCTTCCTCGCATGGAATTTCTGCGCCCGACACAACGGATACGGAACCGGGTCAGTCCTCTTCTCCGCAAACTTGGAGTGTTCCCGAATTAGTTAATACAACGGAACGTGCTGCAAACAACGAATCTCTCGTCCAAATTGAAAAGTCGACGGAATTGGGCGAAACACTTCGCATCTCTTTCCGGGATTCGAGTACTCCTCAACAAGAGGCCGATATATTGCAGCAGGTGTCACGGAATGATGTCTCGATCGCGGCATCCGAAAAGGATCTTTCCGTGACGGAACGATCCGATCAGCATATCGCGAGGGAAGTTCCCGAACAGAACGACAAGTCATCGCAAGTCCTGGCGATGGAGGCTCTGATGTCCGCCGTAAGATCATTGCCGGAGCAGTTTTTGACGCCCTTCATAACGGCGATGCAGGTCCTATCGCCCAAGAAAGGTGATACTGATGTAACGACCGATAATGTACAATTTATGAACCGATTAAATACTTTACATAGTACAAAGGTCGAAGAAACAGCCGACGCTGAGACGAATGTCGACGCTCTTCAACCGAGGAACGACGACGGGAAGAAATCTGTCTCGGCAACTGCAGATAAAACTGCCGGGTCGCCTGTTCGGCAGAAGAGTAATAATGAACGCGAGAAAGATATCATAACAAAATCGAGCAAGATTATGGACAAGAGGAACGTCATCAGATCTTGCGAGATTCCAGACTCTCAGATGGCGAAGACCCGGTCGAGCGTGCCAGACATCAAACAACAGCAGCTGGATGTCAGATCGGTATGTAACGCGGACAAGGACGAAACTAACATTTCGGAAACTAACACCGCTCTGATATCCGATACGTTCTCGGATTCAGTAGACCTCAAGTTGACAGACGTTGCTGAAGAAACGCTGACTGCGAATAAGATGACGTTCAGCGTCGCGATAGCAGAACCAATTAATGAAACATTGCAAACGGACATCGCGGACGATATACATGTACGTAAGGATTCTTTAGAGATAGTCGACACACCTGCGGAAAATGATAGTCAAGATATATCGACGGAAGGATCAGTCGAGGAAGCGTCTTCAGGTGATTCATCGAGCTTTCACGCGCGATCGTTAACATTATCTGCGACGCATGATCGATCCATCACCTATCAGGAAGCTCACGAGCTTATTGTCGCATTCAATGATACATTGATCGATGCGTCATCATCATTATCATCATCGTCAAAGGAAGCGAATGACTCTTCCATCGCGTCTAATGAAAAGCTTCCCGCTGATAACACCTCTGTGATCATTGACCCGCTTCTAAAAAACGACTCGTCGCGAAATCAAGTTTCATCCGCTTCTAGGAATGATTTTAACACGGAAAAATCTGAGATGAATATCTGCCAGAAGGATACGATCGATCGCGATTCTCACGCCAATCATTCGTCCATTTCGCGCGAAACGACATATGCTACTAATACGATATCCATAAATAAACAAGATATTAACACGCGAGAATTAGAAGAACACTCAAACAATTCATCTCACGTTAGCTCATCAGCTTCGCCAGTTGCATCATCCGCGGAAATTTTCAACGCGAAATCACCATCCGTCGAAAAACTCGATAATCTCGAAACGACGTTGCGTCACGATAAAAATGATACAAAGCCGAGCGTTGCGAAAGATGCGGTGCACGTTTCGGAAAAAGTAGAACAGACAATTTTGGTCACATATCATGCTCCCGCGAGCGACGGTAAAGATGAAACTACGTTGAAAGGAGAAGACGTGCTCGTCGAGCAAAGTACGATCGACGATTTGTCCATTACTCAATTACGAACCGATGAGAGTGTTCCGCTGTCATTAACAGACTCTGCGGCGAATTTCAATAATCCGGACGATCCGGAAAAGGAGGGTACACTCGCTCCAGCAAAATCTGACAGTTCAACGATCGAACGCACGTCGGACATTCGATCACTTGAGAATTCCGTGGACGATTTAACTCGAGACGAATTATCCGCTCCGACAAATAACCGAGAAGTAATCGTGCACGATTGCTTAACGCAGGCGTTACAATCCTCCCCTTCAATCGACACTTCAAATACCTTTCGCGACTCTGAATCTTTGAGAGACGTAAAAATTTTAGAACAGGACGAAGTAAAATCTGTCGGCATCACTGAGACCTTAAAACAATATATTGTTGACGAGGACTCTGTTATAGATACTGACAGACTCTCCGACGAAAATCACGATCGATTAATAAATAGTAATAATAACAATTCCCGTGGATTATCTATCGAAAACGTCCCCGCCGCAGAATCGAGCGAAAGCGTTTCAATTCCCGCGGAGAAACCTTACTCCGGAGACGAGATTTCTCAATCTGACGGGAAGCGAGACGCGGAAACATCAAATTTTGCGTCAAGAAGCATCTTAAATGCATTTAAAAATCTCAATATATTCTTCGCATCGCGAACCGAGGAGAAAAATATCGTCAACGAGGACTCATTCTCGAATCTTATTACGACGAATATCGGCGACGTATCCGATACTTTCGAAATAAAGATATCGGAATCGCCCATAATAGCGGTGAATGATTGCGCGCCGATAAAAGACATCGCGGCGAATACCTTCGAACGCGACAAATCGGATCGAATCGGTGATGCCGATACAAACGGCATGCGGGAGAATGCGAGAGACGTCGATTCCCCCGGAAATGACATTTCAATCGTCGCGCGTAACGAACCGGTTAAATCAGAATTACCGAATAACGAGTCGTCGGAAAGGAGCACGAGACAACCTCGTAAAAGCGTAATCGCGAAATCCGTCGTAAAGGATAGATCGCCCCTTAAAAAAATCGTTCGACGAAAGTCGCCCGTTAAGGTGGTGAAAAAGTCGACTGGCGTACCGAGGAAAGGCTCACCGCGTAAAAGCACGAGCCCGAACAGTACGACCGTCACAAAAGCGAGGGCAACGGCCAGCGAGATTACCAAGACGTCGAATCGGGCAATGCGAAACAATGACTCGCGAATTAAAGAATCCGTAAAATGCGCCGCGCGCGATAAAACAGACAACGGAAGTAAATTGGTTACGAAACTATCGGGTAAATCTATTAAACAATCATTAACTAACGCCAATGTACAAATAACTGCGGGGAATAGCAAAACGAGTAAAAATGGTAAAAAAGTTCCTACGTCCAATGCAGGAAAGATACTCGCGATCGATAATCCCGAATCGCCGACTAACATAAAAAAATGTAACGAGAAAAAATCGGAAAATATCGTAAATAAAAATCCCGAACGTTGTAGAAATAAAACAATTAATCGGAATAAAAAAGCGAAAATGTCCGAAAATATTAAAAAGGATATTTCTGATCAAGGAGTAAAAGAGATTGTTAATCGCGAAACTGAAATGTCAAAAGATAACAAAATGAAAGCACTTTTGACAGAAAATAAAAACGATAATTCGAAAGCTAAAATATCTTTACCGTCAAAGATACCCGTTTTAATACATCAAAAAATCGCGCGGTCTACAAATATCATCCCATCGAGCTCTTCTAAAACAAATTTAAATGACACACTATTAAAAAACATATCGACTAAATTGCCGGTAGCATCGCAAGCAATTTCGAAATTATCTTTAAAAAGCCAGGAAAAAGTTAAAAAAGCGAGTTCACCGATCGTGCAGAAAGTCGATTGTAAGAATAATTCGAAGACGGATCGAATCGAGCCTAGTGACGGCAAATTAAATCCTTCAAGAACGATTGAAATTACAGAGAATGCGAAAGACGAGCAGATTCTAGAGGAGAATCATGCTAAGAGGTGCGACGTCGAAGTAACCGAAGAGCTTCCGAAAGTTGAATCGATACAATTGGAATCCACATTAGGCGAGGATTCGCAAGCATCGACGTGCAACAACGATCTGTCCGCGATTTTTAACGAACAATTGGAAATCGAAAACGCAATCGAGAAGAACTCCGATTCCGAATATTCCGAGAGCGGCGAGGACGCAGAAACGGCGAGGTACATCTCCGATCATAACTCGGAATGCAATTCCGTCGAGGAGTTCACGGAGGCGGAATTGTTGTTAGAGAAAACGCTAAACGAGATAAGATCTGAAATATCGGAATCCGAAGAGGAACGGACGAGGAGCGAGTCCGAAGAGGAACGGACGAGGAGCGGGTCCGAGGAGAGCGCGAGAGATATCACTTGTTCCTACGAAACAGAAAGCCACGATCGTGATTCGGTATTGTCCGAGGGTACGGTCGATGAATGGGAGATTAAGTCAAGCGAGCTCGAAGATTCGATGGAAGAAGATGTGTACGAGGAGCTACCATTTGAAGGAGAAGAGACGAATATACAATACAAAGTTTTGGAACAACAACTAGAGATGGCTGTTAAAGAAGCCGATGGTACAATACACGAGGGAGTTGACATTTCGAATAGAGCGGAAAGTAATTCTCAAGTCGCGCAAGAAGATGAAGGGAATAATTTGGATCCATTGAAGGAAGTTATCGTAGAACCAATTCAACCGGAAATAATCGCAGAGATCGATGAGATGGCACCGAAACTTTCTCAAAACCTTGAAATCTCGGATTCTAACGCTACCGTAGCAGATTCCGCGATAGCGTTTCCAATCAAGTTCGAGGAAAGTACAGAATCAAAGGAGGATATCCAGTCAAAAGCGATCGACTCGAAGAAGAATGAGTCGAGGCTCGAAGATGCAAACAGAATCGAGGAAAGAGATCAGTCGACAGTCGTGCAGAATGATAAGACGAGGAAAGTGGCGAGCGCGAAGCGGGCCAAGATAGGCCGAAGGGCGAGTACAGGAAGTAAAGAGGTCAAAGTCGGGAGAAACGTTGACGACGATCATGACGATGACACGTTAAAGGGGGTGGATCGGGCGAAAGCGCCGAGGAAACGATTTTCCCTCGTAGCCAGTTGTATCCGTCGATTCGAGGGCGAGGAGAATACCGAAAGGACGCGCGTGGAAAGCATCAGGCGCAGGAGTCAGGGATCTCCCAAGACGGAGCGGGAGGTCAGTAGAGAGACGAGAGTTGACATGACCCCCCCTCCCCCCCCCCCACTTGTAGACGCCCTCGTTGCGCCAAAAGATCCCTCTCGCGAACGCGAGTCGCCGCAAGAATCGACTTTTTCAAACTTTCCATTGACAGATCAAAGGCTATGCAAACGGCTCGAAATGCTGAACGGTTGTCCTTTAATACTTTTTAATTGTGTGTTAATCATTGATCATTTGATTGCGACAAGAGTTTTGTACGATGTACGCTAACGCGAAGGTAAGTGATCGCGACTAACTTATTGTCTGTCGAGAAAGTTGGCGTTATGTGTGTCTTGTATAACATGTAATAGCGCTTAATTATTTAGGAAACAGATGAAAAGAGATGTATTATCCTTTGGGTATTCCCTGTTCTAGATGTAGATGAGTATTTAAGATATCCTCTGTGCATAAATGTCGATTATAGCACGTGAATTAATTATCTCGACTATATATTAGTTATCTTGAAAATTAATTATCTATCCCTATAGATTGTCTTGCATATGTCGAATAGAAAAGAGCTCTGTCGCTTCTTTTTTCTTGTATACGATAAAGATTTTAATATACATATTTATATATTCTCTCATTTTCAAAATATTTTTAATTTCATCAAAAGTCTATTTAAATCTTCTATAATATTTTATTTAATCATCTAATTTCATTATTCTTAGTAGAGATAGTAATTTAATAATATTGTGACAGTAAAAGAGAAAAGATTAAAAATGTCATTAAAATTTATATTGATTTAATTTATATATACGAGCAACAAAATATTTTATTTTGTGTACTATATATATATA